>QUSF01000002.1:53876510-54248220 GCA_003676055.1 Chloebia gouldiae | reverse complement strand
ATTGCTCTGCTGCCATAAAAAGAAAGGTTAAATGAAATGTAAAATCCAACATAAAGTCCATGAACACATTCCTGTACTTTTAGGTTTTTTAAAAGAGAGATTTGTGAAAAATAGCCCCAAACTACACTTATTAGAGAGTTTTGTTTACTCAGCAGAGGAAGACACTATTACTAAAACAGGGAGTTTTTTGTTTGGGTTTTTTTTTTTGTCTGTTTGTTAGCTGATGTTGTTCACCTGCACTTTTTGTTCCTGCAGCTACAGTGTTTGAAAAGCTACCTGTTGTAAATGGCATTCTTGGAAAAAGTATACAGACTGACAAAGAGATGATAATCCCTTACCTGTTTATGTTTCTGAAATATTTTGTATAGAAAACTAAGAGTAAAATGTCCCCTTGAGACATATCAATTTTGTAAATATTCACAAATGAAGTGTTAAGAATTGTTCACACAAGTTGTGCCAGATGCTTAATGGTTAAAGACTTGACCTTCACATTGAAGCAGCAGTGAAGACAACACATAGAGGAGCTTGCAATTAGGAGCAGCATAATATATCATCTAAAGACAGACTGGAAAATTTGCCTGCTGATGGAGAAACTGCTGATGAAGGTTTTGGGATGTTTAGCACTTAGTTCCCAACACTCCACTATGCTTACAGAAATCATGGACTTAGGGGTAAATCATCAGTCATCAATACTCTCTGCTTGGTCTTTTTTTCATGTAAAGCTATGGAGCTACATTTTCAGACTGGTTTATTTACTTGAAGTTTGCTAAATTCATTAATCAACCATGTTTCACATTAGAGAGATTTTATGTAAGTAAATAAGACATCTCTTATTTACATTAGCCATTTTTCTTTCTGTATGTGGGGTTGCATCTCCTTACATCTCATATTAATATACTACTGGGGTTTGAGCTTCTTGACTTACAATGGTAGAGTCAACTAAGATAAACTCATCTTCAAAATTTTAACAAAAGCATCTGTTTGATGACTTACTAGGAAGTCGCAATATTTTTTCACATAATATGATATTTTCCCTTAAATGAGTCTTCTCAGTTTAACTCACAGAATTAAGGTTTGATTCCACAAAGCACTTAAACACCAGTGCAGTTTTAAACATATGACTAGTGCTACTGTTTCAAAAATAGCTCCATCTGTCATGCCCCCTAATTTGCAAATTCTGAAAGACCTTGTTGAATCAGCAGCTTCAGCAAAATTGGCAGATTTGTGTCTGGATCACATAGTTTTCTTTTCTTTTTTTTTTTCTTTTTTTTTTTAATAGCATAGGTCTTCAAAACAAGAAAACCAGAGGGGAAAATCCATTATTTAACTGACAGTAAACAAAAAGTATAGTCATAAACAGTCAAATATACAGTACTGTGAAACTCTATCAGTAGATGATTACACACGGAGGTAGAAAAAGACTCAACCAGGCAAGTAGCCTATTTCTAAACCTATTTTGTTCAAAAACATTCAGCAGCCTTAACTACAGGTTGAGATACCAAACACATAATAGTGCAACAAAACCAGAGCAATTGGTCACGATAAAACTAGAATTTTGTCAAAAGATAGTAAAATATTGCTATATAAAAGAATTTTTCAGTGCAGTAACACTGAATGAAAAGGGAGTCACGAAGCCTTTGAGATATGCATTTTATTTTTCCATTGAAATTTGCTCCTTTCAGAACACAGACAAAGGACACACATGGCTGCCTAGCTCTTCCCTACTTTTTCAGAGAGAAAGGTTTCTGTTGATTGCTTTCATGTGCAGTATACATGTTCGCCTTTTTGAGAAGAGGTTCACATTTTGATGCAAACAGTGCAGAGGAAATTGCCAGGGGTCCGAAGGAGGCAGGCTTCATATAAACCTGCTCTAGGCAGTGAATTCAGAATCCATTCACATTAGTGTCAATTAGGCCTTTATAGGGCAAATCCTGACCACAAAAAGGGTCAGTGAGTGGAGAGCTGCTCCTGTGGCTTTCACAGCTGGAATCTACCCCAGAAAGCTGATGGGAATCCTGCATGGAAACATGACCTTTCCACTTCTGGTGTTTAATTCTTATAGTATCTTGTTTGGTTGTGGTTAAAATTGCATCTGATTTGGTCTTATGGAACCTGAAGGTCTTCAACTTTGAGATTTATGACACTTTTTCTGTTTTCAACCATGGAGGGAAAAACAAACAATACAAGAGCTTACAGGAACACTGGTTTCTCCCTCTTCTTGCACAAATTTTTATCAGAGTCTCTTTAGTCCTCCCTCGAAACCATCAGAAAATGTCCTAAATCAAGTTGTAAATTAAAAGACAAGTATTTCAAGAACACTGGAAGATCTGAAGGGAATAAATCTTGCTAATGGTAGACAGGAACTTCGCATATAAAGCAGTGGAGGAGGATTTCATTCCACTCCCTTCCCTACAGAGCACATTTGCATTCTGGTGATCTCTCCTCTTGACTTCAGAAAGGGAGGGAAGCCATGAAGAAAGGCTGATCATAAGTGAGTTCTGTCTTCCTCTTGTACTTCTTTTGAATACTGATGTTCAGATGCTCACATGGGATTTAATATTAAAACAAGCATCTCCCAGGAGCTGGGCCAATTCCCTTCTGCTTTCTTGTAGAGGTACATCATTTGGGGAACACAAAAGCAGAGGTACTTACAAATAATTGTTCGCACAAAGCAGAACTGCTGTGCTTTGGCCAGGCCGTGCAGTAGAAAACAGGCTGTGTAGAAAACAGCTTTGACATGAGCCTGTGCCAAAGGCCTCTTCTGCTAATGTGCTCAGCACACCACACCTTTCTGTGCTTTGCTCAGTTAAGAGGTTTTGGTCTCGGCATATTCTCATGACCATGAAAAATAGATAGTTCCATAAACTAAACCAAATTCAAAATTAAAAAACAGTAGGCCCCAAACAAGTATGCTGCAAATACAGGTCTGTGTGGTAGGAATGTATAATTGAGAGCCAAACAAGGATTTTGAGCTCCCACTAGATCCTTATATTGCTGTTTCTCTTTCAAGGAGCATGTGAAAGGTGCCAACCTTCCAACTAAACGCTAAATATTTAAAAGCAACAATTCCACTCATTTGGTGGTTGGGTTTGAAGAACAAACATCAGCCCATTGTCTGGTTTCTGCCGTCATCTTGTACGCACAGAAAGCCAAAGACTCCACATAATTTTGTGGCCTCAGGCATCAACAACAGTGTATATTTGATGTATTGGCCTAATTTCTGTCCACTGAATATGCTGTTTTGCAGCTGTTTACATGACTTTCTGTTCTTTTTGTTTTGTTTTGTTCTTTTTTTTTTTCCCCTACATTCAAGCCTTTATATGCCCTGGGATGTATTTTTTTACCTTTCTTAAGTTTTCCTTCTTCATGTTTAGGATGCTGTTACTGAGGAAGAGGTGACCAAAGTGCTCTTTTACTAAAAGCATGATTCTTGCAGAAACTTGCTATTGCAGTCTGATAAACTCCTTGCCTGTCGCTACACTTTCTAATTAAATTATTCAATGTTGAGGAAAAAGTCCTGAGAGTGAGAGGAAAAGAAACATAATTATCCATGCAGTGGAGACAAAGAATATTTATTGAATGCAGTTTCTGAAGCTTTTTGCCAGACTTCTGCTATGAAAATTATTGTCCAGAAGGGAGGCTGTAAACCTGTTTTTGAAGATCAGTATGTTTCAAAAAGGACTATTGTACTTCAGATAATTGTTTTAACCTTTTTCATATGATTTATAAGGTCTTCCAACACTTGTGGTACCAACATTTGTTTGTGACTTTTATTGCTCTCAGAGCAGTCATTCGTTCAAAGGACAGACCTAGTGTTTGGTCTCTGCAAAGCCATATTTTCAGGGGATTAAATGACCACTTTTTCCTCTCCATTCCTCAGAGCTTCTCTTCCCTGGGGCTTCACTTTGCATCCCAAGCTCAACACAACCAATGAGTTAGCTCTTTACAGAAGCAAGAGTAACATACAATCTAAGGAAGTATTATGCATAATGCAGTAATTTATTAAAGGAAAAAGCTTCTGATGAATGTGCAGGAAATATTTCAATGCTGCTCATCAAAGAAAGAAATGACAGGTATACCCTTCTCTGCAATGATAATAAAAAAGCTGTAATTTTCCAAGCAAATTGTTGAGTGTGATTTATCATTTCATTTTCAAGCTGTATTTTATAATAGCGGTACTTTGCCAGAACCAAGAGCCCTTGCTGTCAGGGCAAGGGCTGCAGAGGTGTGAGCTTTCTCCTCAGATTGCACAGACAACACGTGAGGAAAGCTGGCCACATAAAGGGTATAAACCACAAAATCTAAAAAGCTTTGGAAGAACTAGCTGAGCCTGTCTGTTAAGAAATATTGCTAGGGCTGGACTAGGGAGTGAAACCTACACCTGTACACAGCCCCAGGAAGCAAATTGAAATCCTGTGGGGCAGAGAGGGGAGCTGAACTGAGATGCCCCACAGCCTGCGGCTCACCCAGGTGGTGGATGAAGCCCCAATGATTTCACCCAACTGGTTTGATCAGACCTACTCTGAATATGCCTATTATTTCAGTATCCATGTGCCACAGAGAGTGAACAAAGTTTGCACCTGAACCCAGAAGACCCCTTGGTCCAAAAATAGTAATTTCTGTGTAGAGCTGAGCCTGGACTAAGGGCCTGGGCAGATATGTGACAAGACAGCTGGGGCAGTAGTTCAAAAACAGTTTTTTATTATATTATTGCTTTTCCTCCTACCCCTCCTCTATTTCTTAGAGCAGACCCTCAGCCAGAGATCCTCCCTTAGCAACTGAGTACATGGAATTATTTTTGGAATCTCCTCAGGTGCTCCAATGGACACTCAGAGGTGACGTTACTAGCAGCTGCAGGATGGTTGTGGACTTTGAACCCAAAGATATCCTTAAATCCCCTTAATATAAAAACATTTAGGCACATCCTTCTCACTGAATTTAACAGAATTACTCTCATCCCTAATAATAAAGAATTTCAGGATCAGTCTTAGTCTTGTATGAGCTGGGCTGTGACAGAGCAAAGCTTTGAACATCTTTCTTTTGAAACTGTGTTGGGCTGTCTTAACCACAAGACCACAGGTATTTTGAGAGACTGCACATTAATGTTTGCAGCATGTTTGAAGATCTGAAGATTTGAGAATCCTACAGAAGATATTACAGTAATAGTTGGCTTTCTAGCTTTCTAGAGAAACTGTTGCTTAAGTTACTGGAGATTTTCATTCCTGATTAGGAATCCTCTTTTGATACTGCTGCCAATTCTTCTTAAAAGCTTTAAATATATGACAATTAGTGAAAAAAACTTAAAAAAAAACCTTCTTCTCTGATTTTAGATATTATTTTTAAAGCTAAACAGACATTCAAATGAATTGTTTGAATTCTTATTACTCTTTTTGCCTTCCAAAAAAATAACTTCCATTTGTAATAAAAACTCTTGCAGGAAGAGTTAATGCACCTTTCTTACATTTCAGAGTCTGCAGATAAATTCAGGCTATTAAGAAAAATGAGTGAATTAAAATACTAAGTATATCTAACTTCCTTTTAAAAAAAGAGGAGCAAGAAGACTGCAGAAGTGAGCAAAATATTTTCTTGTCAAGGTCACATAGCTTTTTAAAAGAAATGTCTCTAGCTTGTGGTTCTACTCTTGCATGTGCACATTTAGCCATCCTGGCCTTAAATCCCTTTGGCTGTTTTCTGATGTCTGAAGACTTAAGTAATAAGGGGGAAGAAGAGTTAGGGTGATTTAGACAGAGTACAAGCTTCTTGAATCGAGGTCTTAAAATACAAACATACAATATTCCTACATGCTCCATGTAGGAATAACTCTAGTTTTTCTTCCATAAATTCATCTCTCTTAGACCTTACTTTGTGCAGGTTTCCAGGCAAATATAGCCCAGGCTGTGTGGACAATACCACTGATAATATGAGAGGTGGTCTTCTCTGCCTTAGCCCACAGGTATCCCTTTAGCAGGAGGAGGTTTCCACCATCTGTGTGTGGCTTCAGGGGTGGTGGGGACATCCTGTCTGCCCCAGCACCCCTTTTCCTCCTGCACCAGCTGCCTGTTGCACCCTCATTCCTCACACTTCCTCAGCCCAAAGCAGTGTGGTGCTTGAAGGGAGCTGAATGGTACCTCAGCCCCCTCCTCTGGTCCAGAGCCAGGAACTCAGCTGTGCCCATCTGCTTCACCTGCACTGCACCACATGTCGCTCCCTCGACCGCTCCAGGCACCAGGCAGGATTGGGTCCCGCTCTGCTTCTGTGTGCCTGTGATAAATGACTGCTGGACAAACATCCACAGCTGGTGGGGCAGATGCTGCTCCTGGTAATTTTGCAGTGTGATTTCCCTGCTCTAGCAGCATAAATGTCTCCTTGCTAGTGCTAAGCTCCCAGAAGCTTTGTTTGTTTTCCATTTGGGAACGTAAATCTTCCACGGCCAATCAACCTCACTGAAGAATTATGTTCAAGACAAATCTTTCCCCTTGTGTGCCTATTGGGCAGGGAAATGAAGACCAGATAAAATAATTTCTCTCTTTATACAAAAATGCTCTCATTTAAGTGTCACTTTATACACTGATATTGGTGAGTTTTGTAATTTTCCACAAATCACTTTTGTGCTTTGTTTACCTTAGAGTTGGATAGTTTTATAGCCAGGTAAAGGGACCTAAGGTAGACCAAAATAAATTTATAACCTTATTTCTAATCATTATGAGATACATTTTTAATACATTTATATTTTACACAATAGGTTTGTGATCCTCTTCTTAAACATGCTACATTAGCACAAGGTGCAGTGGAGGAAATTATTTCTATGCAGGGATTTGAGATCTGTTTAATAAAACCACCTAGGGAATTAAAAAGGCCAGTATATGGCAAATCACGTACTATATCTGCATTCTTGAAGGAAAAAAATATACTTGTATATTTCAGGACACACATATATTTGTATATTTGTACCTTTCTCCTTACAACCTACGTCAGTTTCATGGAGAGTCATCAGTGTACAGATACACACATATATTTATATGCTGACATATATATATCTAAAACTATAGCAGCAGGCAGTGGCAACTTTCACCCAGCTAGGAACCTTGTGTAGGTAGTTTTAAAGCTGAATGGAAGATAACAAGGACAATCCAAATACAGAACTCCTATCCTTCGGAAATAAGTAGCGCAGGAACTTTATTATGGGGGAAAAAAAGATCTGATAGATCCATTATAAATGCAGCCATCTATGTAGGTCTTCCTAACCTAACTGTGGTTACTGATAAACCAGGCATAACCTTGTATTCAAAGCACCACTGGGTAGACCTATTTCTCTCATCAGGCTACACCAAGATGTCCCACACTCTCGTGTATAGGAGAGATACATCATTAACAGTACTGGTATCAAAGTGGGAAATAGGATGTTGATTCTTATGCAACATCAGTTTCCCAGTAGTATGAGTATTTTAATTACATGCTCATAGAACCAAACCCAGTTCTGAACTTGACTCACTCTGATTCAGTTAAGTTACCTGTTGCAATTTCCAAAAGAACTTTAATACTCACTGACCTTACCGGGAAGCTCTCAGTTCCAGTTACGTAGGGTAAAATTTTCCTCTTGTTGTGCAAAAAGTCCTACTGACTTCTGTGGCCTGTGTGTGTGATTAAGGTAATGCTTGAAAAGGTAAATCCTAACTTTTTTTTTTTTTTCTTTTTTTTTTTTGTAGTGACAGTATTTGAGGTGGTCTCTGAAGCATTATGACTAATGAAAGGTTAGGGATGAGCACCTAACTGCTCATCTATGGATTGTCAATCAAGGCAAACAGTGGATTTTCTACGCATCTACTGGTTTTTGTTCTGCTAACTTTAAATTTGTCAATTTTCACAGATTTCAGCTATGAATATGAAACAAATAAATCTTGAGCCTTTAATGAATAATGCAATTAAAATGTAATATAATGCAAAACTTGCTTAGACAGTGCTTTACCACATATAAACATCCCTTCCACTCAAAACTACAAACTGCAATATGCTGATGCCCCTAAATATTGATTCAGTAAGAAAATGACCTTTTTGTGGCCCTGAACAAAACCCACACTTTTTGAACTTGTTATGTGACTTTTGGCTAAGCAGTTGTTTATTCATCCCCCTAGAGATGAGTTGCAGCAGATTTTTCAAGAAAGGAGCTGCTGTCCCTGCAAACCTGCACAGTGCCAAGGGACGTGAGGCATAGCTCTGGTGATGGTAGTAAATCTGGCAACAGACAGACTGTGATGCAGCAGCCAGGGGACAAAAGCAGCAATATGATGTGAAGAGATAACCTGGTCCACATTCACTTAACTCTCAACTGTTCAAGGCATTTGGTGTGTTCTGTCTGTATCAGCAGGTATTTGTGCTAGATAATCTATTGCCTCTCACTCTCATGTTAGTTAAAAACTTGAATGTCATCCTTGTTGTCCACTTTGGTTACTCTGTCAAGCATGTGACCATCTATATATCAAAAAAAATCAGGTCCAGGCAGGTAACCTGGTAGGTCACAGATCTGGAATGAAAAATTAAGGCCTAAGAGGCAGGGTCAACCAGACTGTGTTTAGAAAAAAATATAAATGCACTGTTAAGCCACAGTACTGCCAATATAGCTGATGAAATGATACTAAGCTTTTGCAATTATCCAAATACTCTTTTTCTTTCTTGAAAGGATAATTTATTCCCAAAGAATTTCTGTTACAGAGTCATCTGCCGTATTCTTGCAGGTCAGCTGCCAGGACAGAAGCCCAAAAATGACAAATACTGTATACCTTCTTCTGACATCTTGACAGGATGTGGCTGTGAGTTTAGACAAAGACTCTTTTGTCTTTCCTCTGGTGATGGGGGTGATGGGAGGGTGCATATTGCTGTGCCTAAGACTATGAAACCAAGAACATAGTCCATACTAAGCTGTGTTGTCAGGCAACCTAGCCTGAGAGCCCCTTGAAAACCTGACCTGCAAGAGCAAATAAAAAGGAAGAAAACAAAACAGGGAATCAGCAAACAATTGGTCTGAATCATCTTCTCAAATCAAATCACTTTTACCACTGGAAAATAGTAATTAAAAACCCCTGTACACTTCTGGAGATCTGGTAGCCAGGTCCTTGGCAGAGCAATGAATTCCATGCAAGGCTGAAAGCAGAGAAAAGGAATGGACATCTTTCCTAATAGTTGATACTGGCTAAAAACTCATAAACTAATCTACAGAGCATCTCAAGGCATTCAAAGAATAAGTGTCATTTTTTTTAATATGGCATTTCTAGAAATTGGTCAGAGTTGTTTGGGTTTTTTAAAATTATTATTCTTTTGGCAGTGATTTTTTTAACAAAATCACCTTATTCTATAGACAGAATTTCTAATTGCATCATGCCAGTGGACTACTAGGTAATCTCATCTCAAATACAGATCAGATTATGGTGATGCAATCATGAGAAAGATCAACTCAAAGGCAGATGCAATCTGGGCCTGAAAAGAGTAGCACAGGTAAGCAATGTGGCTAGGATAATTTTGAGAAACAGGAGGCACACTGCCTTCCCCTGTCAGCCCCATTTCCTTTGTCCAGAGCAAGCTGCAAAGCAGCTGATGTTGGGGGACATCATGTAGTAAGAGAACAGAAACGGCAATGTTGTCCTGTTTAAAAAAAAAAAAGAATAGATTTGTCACTTTGAAAATGACCAGAAATACTAAGTATTAATAACTGATTAGTTGGATTTGCAATCTGCTAGCAAACGACCATCTCTGCATGCCTTCGTCACAAAATATGGTGCTCATCTGACCCAAATCAGGCAGAGGGACTGGCACAAGACCTGTGACAGAGAAGGATGACAGCAGATGAGTGTTCCAAACACCAAACGTGAGAGACATTTGCTATCCTGCCTGCAACCTAGGGAAGCATCTGCGTAGTTAAAACAAGTTCTGTTACATTAACCCATGTGAAACCATTAGCAGGGCACATAGCAAGGTCCATCTGTTTACTCAGGCCTCTGCGAGGGGGAAGAGCTGCTGTTTTACTGTTTTTAAAGCATGAATGGCACATGATTCAATAGGGAATCAGGAAACTTTTTGTTGTTGAACTAATATTAAAGCTGTGAGGAAGTGCATTTTAATATTTCAGATAGGTAGAGAAGCTAACTGACAGCTGTTCTATTTCACAAACGAGAAAGCAAATAGAGAAATCAGCTAAAATGAGTTAACCTTATAATAAAGAACTAAAAATATACCTTCAATCACCATGCAACAACAACAAAAAAAAACAAATTATACTTTTTAGGTGTACAGGCACAGCCCCCTTTCTTTTCAACTACTGGCTCCCCAAACTAGAACTAGGACTAAAGCTCTTCCTGATTCCAATAGGGGTCTGCAGCAGTGCATGCCAGAAGGCAGCTGTTTGTGCCGCGGTGGGAAAGCTGGGCACTGCACAGCTGGGTGCTGCACAGCCCTGCACGGAACTGACAACCCCTGTCCCAAAGAGCTTACATTTCAACTGCATGACTGGGGATAACAGATGGGTCGAGATGGGAGGCGATGAAAACAGTGGGATACCGGACAGTCTCAAATCCCAGCTGCTTACCCACTCCCTAATATTGCCAAGTTAAAATTTCACAGTCTTATTTTCACAGCAGAGTTTACGCTGTTTCTTCCTCCGTGAGGAAGAGGAGCAGTGGGACATTTGTGCATGCTACAAAAGGGCTTCAGGCTGCAATTTGCTGCTGAACAAGATAGTATTGTGATAGACACAATAAAAACTCCTGTTTTCTTCATGTTTCCTTGCTGCATGGAAAGGTGTCTGCAAGGCCGAGTTATGTGTTCAGCGCTGGGTAATGGCAGAAGCTGGGCACACAGTCCTGGAGCTCAGCCCTTTAACCTCTGAGAAGAGACTGACATTCAGTAGGTGCGTCCAGGGGCTTCGACCAGGACCCAAGCGACACATTTCCCATAAGGAATGCGAGTCTGAGGTGTAGCTGATGGCTTAATGCAACCCCCAGGAGAAGGCAGCAAAATAAAAGTAAACTCTTTTGGTGAAACAGCCTCCACACCCAAGGACGCTTTTAGGTGAAGGATTCAGAAACAAAACCCCCAAATGCCAATACGGGGACAAGAAGCGTGGTTCAAGGCACTCTGCAGTTGCTGCTGAAATTGCCCCAAGGCTGTGACTCACACCGAGCCACCACCGAAGCAGGGCGCAGCGCCTGGCCGCCGCTCCACCCCATGGCCCGCCCGGCGCTCCCGGGGAAGGATGCCGGGCGACTCCCGAATCGCCGTCTCTCCGGACCTGTCGGAGCGGGAACCCCAGGAACTTCTTTCTCGGCACTTTCCCAAGCACGAGGCCCGGGCGGGACGCGGCACCTGGGGGCGGAGCGGCAGCGGGGCGGTCCGGCCGTGGCCGGCGGGAGGAGCCGGGCCGGGGAGGGGGCGGCCCGGAGCGGCGCTGCCGGGATGGGAGCGTGAGAGGGGCGAGTCCGCGGCCGGAGGAGCTGCGGTCTGAGCGGGGGCTGCTGCCGGCGGACTCGGACCCGCCATGGAGCCGGTCACCAAGTGGAGCCCGAAGCAAGTGGTGGACTGGACTAAGGGTAAGAGAGAACCGGCCTGGGCGCCGGGGGAACTTTCGGCGGCGCGCTGGGGGTGCCCCGCTGCCGCCGCGGCTGCGCTGCCCGGCGGGGCGAGCGCGGCCTCTGCCAGCGGCGGCCCCGGCCGAGCCCCGGGACTGCCCGGCGTGTGCTCGGGAGCCGGCGGCTTCCCGCGCCCTCCTGCCCGCGCTCCTCCGCGCCGGCTGCTGCCTGCTTCGCCTTGCGGGCTTCTCGCTGTTGTTTTGGTTTTTTCTTTTTCTGACACTGGGAAAGAGAAAGTTTTGCAGCGGGGTTGGCTGACTCGAAGTCCGTGTACATACATATATATAGATATAAATATATGTATGCATATATGGATCTGCAGTGGGGTCTCTACCCATGGCTCGGTCCCCTTCTCCCTGTGTTCGTCCTGGCCAGCCTGCTTGCATGGAGAGGGGAGGTTGCCGTGCTCCTTCAGGCAGGTAGGATCGTGGAATTAAAGTAGTTCAGGTCGGAAAAGTCCCGCGAAAGTTAACTTTCAGCTTCTCAAGCGAAAGCCATTGACGGTTCGAAAAAACTTCAGGTTTGTAAGTTAAGCAAGAAGTTTTTAAACTAGCTCAACTAAGCATGAAGTCTTTATCCTGGTGATGGGACTGAAGCGCTGGGCTGCCGCTCGGCGAGGTGAATAGCGGCCCCTTCGTCCGCCGTCTGTCCGTCCATCCCTCCCGCCCCTCATCTCTCGGGTGTGTGCTTGTGTCTCTCCCTCTCCCGCCGGCAAAACCATCCTCCTCTGCTTCGAGGTTTGTTGGCAGTGCTGAGATAGCAGCGAAAGCCTCGGCGGGACCGCGGCGAGCAGCCCGCCTGCGCCCAGCCCCGGGGGCTCCGGAGGGCGGCGTGGCTGCGGGCGCCGCGCTCCTGCCCGGGCATTTCGGCAGCGCTGGTGTTACCGCGGCTTCCTCCGAGCGCAGGGTCAACCTCGTGTTCTCATCGCCCGCTTGGGCCCGGCGAGTGCTTTCCGAATGCCGACCGGGGCGTCGCAGTTCCCGCTCCACAGGGAATGAATCAAAAGGGAAGTGGAGCTATGAGTTGGGTGAGGGATTTATGGCTTCTGGAGCGTACGTCTCTTTTCTCTTTTCTTTTTTTTTTTTTTTTTTTCCTTGCGGCATTAGGTTTTAGTGTGATCCTCTTTGGTTACATAAGGTATTTTCGCAGGCTTAGCTGGAGTTTAATTTGATGGGAAGTTGGGAATGTTTGGAGAGGGGGAAGCTCGGCCGGGCTGAAGCGGCGCTCGCTCCCAGCAGCCATTTCTGCCGGGTCTCGCTCGGGACCGTAGCGCCGGTGGGACTGCGAGCCGAACTACGGCAAATTCGGGAAGCAGACTCGTGTTTTCACACAGCGAGAGATGGAGACTCCCAGCCCTCCTGAGCGTGAACATGTGCCTGAAGGCGCCGGTGCCAGCGAGGGACTGTCCAAGCAGCCTTTGTCAGGAGGGGATTCCACACAAGCATGCTGTGAAGTTATGCGTTAACATAGAAATAACTTCCCCAGAAAGATCTCTCTTTTTTTATGCTTGGTATTGGTTTAAACAGGAGTGCATTGTTCCAATGAAATAAGCCTTTTGCTTTGGCATGTGGGATATTTATATAAAGGTTTTCCCTCATTGTGTTTGTTCTCTTGGGTGCTGAAAGTTTGTTACTTTGCCAGATTAAAGAGTAAACCTGCTAATCATTTTAAAAGGCTTTATTATTCTTAAGCATTCTTGGCTTCTTTTCTTGCATAATTTATTTTACTTGCAGGTTCCTTGAACAGGTAACTCTTCAGCTGGACCCTCAATTAGTGTTATGCAGAACAATTTGAGGGCTGCCTGTAGTTAGGAGGTGGATCTTCTGACTAACGCAAACACGTGTACTTTGAAATGTAAAGGAATAAATTAAAGACTGCTGGTGACTTTTGTTTGTGCTGTTGTTTTTCAGTTTCTAGGTAAGCGCTGGACTTGTTTAGTACACAGAGTCATTTATGTCACTCCCTGCATGACAAGACTGTAATAAAGAAATGGCATGTGGAAAATTTTTCTTTACGGTTATACTTTCATCTCTGCACATGAAAATAGACGCTTTAATAGCTACCTAACAGCCTTATTAACACAATGTCTCATAGTTTATTTTCAATCTGAAATAATTATTTACTGTGTAGTTCACAACCACTAGGTTTCATGTTTGACCAAGACCAGTTTAATTTTACCTTATGAATATTACATCTAATTCTCAAGGTTAGTTTTATGAACAGGTTATTGGAGGGAAGCTTAGGCTCTTTGTTTTCTTGCACGTGCCTTCTGTGAGAAGTGATGCCATGATCTTAACTGAACTGATTGAACTCTGGGAAAAATTATTTGGCTGGTGATATCTGCTGCCAGTAGTTAGTGCTGTGGTGCCATGGAGAAATATTTTAGGAACATGATGTGAAAAACTGCTGGGAGATGCCAGCTCTCAGTGGGGAGATTGGTTTTGCACATAATGATTCTTACTTATCACACAATGATAAAAAAGATCTTGGCAAAATGTAGAGAATGGTGGAAATAAGTGGTTTGACTCAGTCCATATTAATGTTCAATGTGAAACTGAGACTATTTGTCCAGGAACATTTCCCCTTCTCTCTCCCCTCCCCGCCCCCGCAATCAAACTTGAATAGATTAAAATTTTTTTGATAACTCTTCCAAACCAGAAGGAATCATGGAAACTTACCCTTTTCCATGAAATAAATTCTTAAAACAAAATCCCAAAGTAGGCTGTATGACCACTGCTGGACAGCTTATTTGCTCTTGGCCAACTTAATTTTTTTTTTTTTTTAGTTGCTTTTAAGCAACTTTATAAACAAGGTAATTCTTGTTCTGAAGGGTTTCGCTTTTAGATTTTGAGATGTCCAGTCCTTGGTAAATTCTGCAAGAAGCATTTATCTAGCATTTAAAAAAGAACCTATCAAGAAGTAGTAAGTTAAACATAAATATTTTTAGATATTTGTAGTCAGGTTTTAAATAAAAAGGGCTCTGTTCATTGTTACCAACAACAGCTGATACAAAACACAGTTGCTTGTCTTCTCTTGCTAATTCAGACTAGAATGCTGCTATTTTTTGTGAACAAGGGTGTTTTTTCTGGCACAGGGCGCTGTACTGGCAATAGCAGACTATGCAGCTAATAAGAGCTGGTCTAGTTAAACTGAAACTGCGGAGGAAGACTTGTGCTTTTATTGCTAACAATTTTCTTTGTACGTGAAGCATTTCTCAAGCTTTGACCAAGGATGTGATAACTTTTTATCAGCATCAGTGCTTGAAAACAATCTGGTTTTTTTCTATAAGCACCACATCGATTTCTGTCTGAAAGAAGTGATGGTGTAGTTTAAGGTTTCTCTTACAGCACAATGAATTCAGATAGTATTTAGGGGCCATATTCAGCCATGAAAAGGTGTGTATTTTCCTAGGATGCTGAGTTGATTTACTTGTGCCTGGGCTAGGATGGAGTTTGTGCTTTTTGAACAATATTGTCTGCATGGTTTCCTAACTGCTGAGAAGATGTGTTTGGGGTTTGTTTCTCTGGGTTGTTTTGAATTGATCCTTGTGGTGGTACAGGCTAACATCTGGATAGTATTGTAGTTGACCTGTGATCTTGCTTTTGTGCAGTGTAAGATGCTTGTGGGCTCAAAGTCCTCACCTGTATATCGCAGCACTCTCTTGTGTGCCTGAATTTCTTGAGAGTTCCTCAAGAGGTATTCCTAGAGTTAGGCAGGTGAGTGGCCATAGAAGTTGCAGCACATTTGCAGTACAGTGTATAAAAGTGACTTAATTTTACTGGCATAATGACAATTGATTATATGGTGAAACCTTTTCTGGTCTCGGAAGCCCCTCAGCTAAGGTCATTCCTCAAAAGATGTGAGGAAGAGGAAAGTAGGGTTTGTCATAGAGCTCCTGTGTGAGAAATGTCACTGTCGTCTTAGAGACATTGCTGTGGTTCCTCTTTGTTTGCTGTAGCCTGATCTGTCTCTTCCGCCTTTCCCCAGGCTTCACATGCTTGTGTGAGTTGTGACTCCAAGCAAAATTTTACATGGTAAAGACAGTTTGATGTGCTTGTGGTTAGAAACCTCTGTTGTTGTGAGGCTCCATTACAGTCTGGCCTTTGTCACTGGAGCTGTGGACTCAGCTGGCTGGGGATCACGCGTCTGCTTGGGGCTCCTTATTGCACTCCAGGTTCAGTTATTCCCTTTCTCAGTAGTTTGTGGACATTACTTATTCCTGCATATGTCGTGAAATACTCAGATTTCCATTCCTGGTAAAGCTGTTGTGCAGCTACATTTATAGGTATGTCTGGGAGAAGAGGGAGAAATATGCTAATTTATTAATAGTTAGCAATTAATCGTGACGGCCCGATGTTCTTTTTATAGAGCTATCTTGCTTACCCAGGGAGATTTCAACAAGGTCAGTCATGTTAACTGTGTGTGCTGGGAGCTGCAAACCAGAGCTGGATTTTAGAAGAAATTATGGGTGATGCTTAGCCCTGGAGTTATTTTTTTTTGCTTTTCTTTTTAGGCACCCTCAAGTGAATGCCATTGTGTTCAAGTTATTTGGGAAAATCCAACACTCTGAAACCCCCTTGTTTTGTAAGACAGGAGTATTTTGCTTTCGGGGAGGAATAGCAGGAAGAGTTGCACATACCTTGGATACAGAACAATCTTTTTCCTCTTTTCTAACCTTTTCTTGGTTACCTAAAAAATATTCTGTATTCGTTAGTTAGATCAGAGAATGGTATTGAGTAACAACTCTTTGCACATCCAAGCTTGCCCATAAGGTTTTACTAGCAAAAGGTGGAATATACTAAATACATCTATTCATATTTATTTGTGGGCTGAAACAAAGTAAAGACTTGTACAACGAGTTTGTAATTACTGCAGTCTTAAAGTTATTCATGTGTTGTTGTTGAGTGAATGCATATGAAAGCATAAATCAAAGTTAACCTCTGTGTTCTTGTGTTTAGGTCACGTTTTCATGCACTTTCTTGAGTTGCTTGTGAGATTTGATTTTTTTCCCCCCCTTGATCTTTTTGCATTCACAGTCAGCTCTGTTTATTTGCCATTAAATTGCTGTTCAAACTACTATAACCAAACATCAGAAAGTCTAAAAGTTGAATACTGTCCGCATAATTTCTGGAAAAGCAATATTTTAAGAGCTAAAAATCACAATAGGCATTAGTGGAAAGTTGATTATAACTTCACAGAATGTAGTAAAACTCACTAGTTAAAGGGTTAAAGGTGCAGAGATTGGCTACTGTACAGGATGCTTTTCTCAGTCTTTCTTTAAAACTTGAGAGTCAGGAAATAATTTGTATCTGTTGTTGGACACTTCTGTAGGAAAAGCCTCATTTTTTATGAAATATTGCTTGGGCTCTAGGTTTTCAGAACTCTTGTTATGTGTTTCTCCTTGCACTTCTTGACTGGAACCCTGTGTATTCAGCATGCAAAACTTGAACAAGAATCATGCCTCTCCTTGTTTTTATACTCATTAGCACATTGCAAGAGCTACAGGAAGACAAAGTACAGGGCACTGGATAAAAATGTATGTTGAAATTTGCCATGTTTATTTGTTTTCTTTAGAAAAAGACCCCAAAAAGCTGTTACTCAACATGTCCTACAGGATGAATTGCAGTTATGAGTGATGTCTGAATACAGCCTATTATCAAGTACTGAAAAATATGTGTGGGTTTTTGGGAGGTACTTGTTTTTGTTCCTTTTTGTTTCTTAAATCAAAATTTCTGAATTGCCTGGTGTAAGACATGGAGCTCCTTCCATGCATGTCTAGCAGATGATGACTGGTCACTACTAGGGAATTGGAGAAGAAGTGGCAAGACAACTCAGTTTTTGGTTTATATCTTAGGACAAGATCTTCACTGATACTTCACACAGAAGGCAGATTAATGAATAAGTCTAAACACTGCCTCTGTGAAGTAAGTGAAAGATGTTGATTTCCATTGTATGTTTTCCATAGAAGCGATGATTTTGTTCTGGATTTGCACCTTGTCTTTGCCTAATGGTATCACACAGTCAAGCCTTGCCTTCCTAGAGGAATGGTGTACCTGCAGTGTTTCTCCTTGCTCTGTCCTCCACACACCCTGAATAAGTCCTGTCAAAAGGAGGAGGTAGTGAGGTACGGATGATGGCAAGGCACATTTGAAGAGAGGAATGGAAGGGTGGGCAGGAGTTAATTGGACTGAGGTCGCTATAGCAACTTCTCACGCATTCAGGGGCTTGTGGTGATGGGGTAGCTCAAGATTTTAGTGTGTCTGTACACAGGGCTGTAGTAAGAGAAAGGAGATTCAGATAAAAATGCTGTTTGATTATGTGTCTCTGGCTGATGTTAGACCTGGTATAGAGTCCTTGTGTCATTTGGGCTCTCATTACCAGAGTGGGATAACTTGGTAGTCTGAGTTTATCTTTCAGGTTCCTGGGCTGTGCTTCCTTTGCATGAGGAAATTGCCTGTAGGTTTCCATATGCCTGCCTCCATCTTTTCACAGTACAAGCAATAACATTTCACAGCTTGGAGGATCTGCAGGAGGTAAACTGAATCAGTCTGATCAGTTTTCCTGGCTTTAAACATTCATTACCTATTAAAATAGCTGTTTATGGTATTATGAAATGTAGATAATTTTCAACCACCATCGTGTGTGCTGGACAAAGCAAGCATCTGTTTGATTTGGTGAGCTCAGATCACTGACCTCTGTAACTCTGGTCTCCAGTCTTGCGTTCAGCACCTGGCTGAATTCTGTTATCATACTGTATCAGTGCTGTGTTAAAGTAGTTTCTTATATGTGCTTCTGTGTACACCCTTTTGGATGAAGAATGTTCTTTGTCACTGTAATGACAAAATGTTTTTATGGACTGTTTCTTAGACTAGTAGTTAGGTGTAGGTAAGCAAAGTGTTTGGTATGTTTGTTGCAATCAAAGCTCTGTGGCATAAATGTGCTCTTATCTTGCTCCTTGATCAAAGGAAAGAACTTAATTGGTGCTCATCAAGGGCTAAGGCTTCTGCTAAGCAAGTGTTGGTACATGCTTCTGGTCTAATCATCCTGATGTCTCTCTCTTGGGTTTGCAAAATGAATGTTGCTTAGGTTGCCATCCTTTTATCATTGTGTTTATTTATCTCAGTCTTGTTTTAGTGAACTGAACTTGGCTGGGTGAATGCTTTATTAAAAGCTCTGCAATAAGCCCATTTTATCATTAAATAAGAGACTTTCTCTGGTTCAGATGCTTTTCAAGCCAGAAGAGGAGTCAAAGTTTTGAAGGAGGCAGAACTCTATATACCTGAACAGGTATTTCAGTACTGCACTGTTGAGGTGTGTGCTTGGCCATGCTGGTGGGGAGGGAGAAGGGATCAAAAAGGGATGAAGACTTATTTCCCCTCCTCTTCCCCCCTCCCCCCCCAAGAGAACTTGCCCTATATAGAGGGCTCTAAGAGCAAGTTCAGACATGCCTGAAGAATGTGGCCTGAAAAACATGTGATGTAGGAGATGTGCCTAGAGAGTAGTGCGGAGGAGAAGTGGGAACCTAGTGAAATACAGATACCTACTCAGCTACTCTGATGTGAAACTTTTTTTTTTCTCCTTCCCTGTCTTGTTCTAGTCATTGCTTCACTGCAACCTTTGCAAGGTGCTGGATTATGTTTGTATTCTGTCAATTTCACCAAACAGAATTATAAAAGCATTATGGAAAAAGTTACACTAAATAATTGTTGACATTCCTAAGGTGAGCTGTAATGGAAACTTTGGAAAAAAGAGGAGACAAAAGATAGATATGCTGTAAATTCTGTATGTTTATAGTCTTTTTCATGAAGATTTGTAGTATGTCTCCTGGTATTTGGACTTCATTTTTACGAGAGGGTGTGGTGTTATACCTTTTGTGAAATATAATCCCTGTGTCAACATAAAAGCATTGTAGTTGCTTCCTTGTATTTCAAAACAGTTAATCTTTTCCCTTAGCTATACCTACTTCACACTATTTCAGACAATAACATTGGATAAATAAATCTATATGTGATTGAAACAAGGACATGGAAATCAAACCTGCCAATAGTTTTTCTATATCTTGCTCATTTCGGTTTTGTCTCCTCATAGCATGTTAGGTATCACTTAATTAAAAAAAAAAACCAAAAAACTGGCAAGAACATATTTTTCTCTCAGTTATGATTATAACTTAAAGATAATCTTGGAAGAACATATAATATTGGTGTTTGGCTGAGGTTGAGTTTCATCCGTGAGGGTTAAGCGTGGGTTTGATGCAGCAGTGCCGATGCTGGAGCTTTCAAATGGACTGAGGTGGGTGCTGTCCTTCCATAGCAGCTACTCACTGCTAGTGAGTGCTCTGAGGGGTGAGGGGATCTATTTTTATGGCTGCTCTTATGATAGTTTCATGCTAATTTAATATTTGGTTCCTTACTGCTTTGGGACTAGGTGTACCAGAGTGATGCTGACTGGTAGGATTCTGGCCAATTGTGCTTCTATTCAGGTTTTAAAACATCAAGAGAAGATGACTGAAGTAGAGCCTTGAGAAACAAAGCCTCTAGGAGCTGATGAAGTGTTCTTTTGTTGCCTTATGGAATTCTTGTCTTAATTTGATATTAACACATCGTTATCACGGTGTCCCTGGTGTTACACATTTTTTATTCTATTTCATACAACAACAGTGGATAAATAAATCTATATATGGTTAAAACAAGGACTTTAATATCAAACCGGCCAATAACATCTTTATATCTTGCTAGTTTTGGTTTTATCTCCTCATAACATGTCTTTTTAAACCACAATATGGTAAGTTCAAAGCTAGTTAGCATCTTTGGTGTATAAAATTACCTCTTCGAACAAGACAATTGGACAATCCCATTGGACATCTCCATGGTACCAGTAGCAACAATATGTGCCAGTTTTTATTGTATTAAGATTATTACTGTCTTCTCAAGAGGATGTATTTGGAGAGGAATTCCAGCTCTCAGTAGAGTCAGTCATGTGCTAGGCATGTCTGGGGACTTTTGCTGAGCTGCCTTTCATGGAAATGATAATTTCCAGGATTGTCAGGTTGTATGCATGCTTGCAGGCTTGCTCAAATTAATATGGCTTGGTTGCTGCAGAATACTGAATGGACTGTGTGGTTTCTAACATATGTATAATTGAGCATAATGCATGTAAATTTTATTGTCCAATATCATCCTCAATTTTCCAAGGGTTAAGACAGAGTTGAAATGATAGTTGCAAGCTGAATTATCTTTTGTGACTTTACTGAATTGTATTTTGCTCTTTATTATTTTTGCCTGTCATTGGGTGTTCTCAAAAATGTGTTAACCAAAAATTAGTTTTCAGAAGTTAAGATTTAAACTACTTTCATTCTGCCCCTTATCCCCCTAGCAGCATTGTTAGTCACATATGCATGGGCCTTCCCTTGAGAGGCTTCTTGTACCTAGGAATTATGTGCTGTCTGGAAGTTGCACCAAAAAAATTGTACTCTTAACAGATTTTTACAAAAAAAAAAAAAAAAAGAGCCAACCCCAATTTAGCTGTGAGAAAGAGGCAAATAGCAATCAATCAAATTGCCTGACTTACCAACAAATACCTAATAGTGCTTTGCGGTGGCTTAAAAGTATCAGGGTGACTTGTCTGGAGCTTCAGCAGATGGTCAGAAATATCTTGACACCACCCCACTAGAAAGGGGGAATATCTGCTCACAGATATATATTCTCTCTTGCTTCTTCATCACAAAAAATGAGGATGTCAGATGGACTGGCTGAGGTACTTGCAGGACTCTTCCCCGCCCTCGCCTGTTCTACTTTTTGTCTAGGAAGGTTGTAGGTCTCCTGGTCAGTTTAATGATATTTTAGACTTGTCTATGATTCAGAGCCCTCAGCTTTGCCACTGATGATCTTAAGATACCTTTGGCTTTGTTATGGTTGGGGTGTTGCATTTGAACTCTGAGGTGTCTGCTATTTTAGGAAGTAGCATCATAGCTGGGGCTGAAAGATATGAAATAATGAAAATGGGTCAGGCAGCTAATTGTGTCAAGTAATTGCTTTAGATGTTTAAAGTGATTATAAAGTTATGGAGAAGCTCAAACATTTGGTGTTGACTGCTCAGTTGATACACCTTGTTTTTTGACCCAGTTGTGACCTGCTTTAAAATGCTGGTTTGTATGTTGCCTCAAGGTTCATCCTGGTTCATGGGAGGCACTCTGAGCACTGGGCAAAATAATGCACGGAGTAACTTTTTAAGAAGATAGAATTCCTGATGGAAATGTTGAGGAGCTTTTTAAAATGAAGTAATTTATGCATCCAAGTAATGACAGCATCTCCTAGGAGAATCCAGTAGTGACTCCTGGGGATGTGTCCGTGATGGAAAGGAGTATGCACCATCGGCTTCTTTCTGTGACTGTCGTGTCATTCAGCTTGTCATGCATCAGCAGGTGCTGATGGCTGGCGATTCTCATGTGCCAGTACTTATTCCTCCGTAAGGTGCTGGGCACCCGTGTTTCGTAACCGAGTAGCAGGCTGTCATCTGAAAGCTTGGCTCTCTGGCAGCTGCATCAGCTGTTGCCTTGCAGCAGGCTGCTCCCTGACTTGCTCATGGGTGGAACAGTAATCGCAGTGTTTGCTAGGGTGCACTCACAAAGGAGAGGCAGGTGTGAGTAATGGACCTCGCTGCAATCAGCCAAAACATTTCCACATGGTGGTGTGAGAAGGCAGCCAAACCAGATTAAAGGGATCACCCCATTTCTTCCCGGGAGACAAGAGGCAGGCGGTTTTGCAATACTTCTTTTTGTTTCCACTGTGGGAACAGGCAACACAGTGTTAATTGCCTGAGTTCAAGAAAAGGAGCTCTTGTGACTAATGAACTACTCCTTGAGCCACAAGAGCCTCGTGGCTCTTAAAAGGCAAACTTTTAATTGTGTGGTGGCTGTAGGGCGGGAGGGGTTGCTGCTTAGTATTAAGCACATAAAATTATCAGGCACATGAGGTTCATGTGCTGGACACACAAGTAATGTAGAGTGTACTGTTGCTGCTTTTGGAAAATGAAGTAACTTTGTGCTTGACCTGTTGAAGGACAATATTTACTTTTAGGGCCAGCAAAGACCAATAATGAGTATACAGTTTTTTCTTGGTGTTAAGATGTTGACTTATATTCCTCATGGAAGGGCCATAACCTATTACAGTTGACAAGGCATGGAAGCAGTCACCTTAGGAGGCTTTGAAGGGGACAGTGCTTTTGTGTTACCTGCAGTCATCATGTAAATACTGTGATTAATATTAATATTGCATGTGATTGAATTCTGTGCTCACACTTACTTTCATTTTATTCCTTTGAAAGTGTAATTCTCTATCCTATTATGAAGTTCTTTGCAACAATAAACCACATGGGCAGAAGCTTGGTGGATGAGATGTATATATGGGCTGATGGAAGCCCAGCTCCAGATAAAATAGACTGCAGGTTGATTTTTGCCTCCAGGTAGGATGAGTTCCTTGTTTTTCAAGTTGAGTTTTGCTTTGCCAGGAAGTTTTGCTGTGCAGTTATCTCTAAAGGCTTCCCTTGCTGGAGGTTTTGGCGTGGAGGTGGGTGGGGGTCTGACCTGTCCCCTCTATCCAGAAGCTCCCCAGGCCTGAGCAGTTTGCTATCTAGGAACAGGGATTGAGGAGCTGCTGTTAGCTCTGGCTTGCAAGTAAATACATGCTTTTGGTTTCTGTGACTCTCATTCTGGCATCTTTTCAGCAGGATTTGTGTGTGTGTGTGTGTGTGTGAGATGGGTAACAGCAGCTGAAGTTTAGTGTTTGCAGACCAAGAGGTTGATGACAGTTTTATATCTCTTCAAATTGAAAACATTGGGCTAAAATAAATGTCTTTCATATTTCACATGAGTGGGATGGGATATCTAGAGAGAGTAACTTTGGGATAAGAAGACTTCTGTGTTGCCCGGTTTGGTATGTGCTTGCAATGTTCTCCTGTGGATTGCTTGCTTTTGAGATACTGTTACTTCTGTCAATTTGAAATAAACATTAAGAGGAAAATAATGCAAAGAAATATTTTTGTGCTTGCTGCAGTTGAACCAGAGTGGCTGTCTAAAGGTCTGTTAAATGGCTGCTTTGGGGTGAATGTCTACAATGAAAACTTTCAGTAGTTATTTCTGATCAACTTTACTCTTTTGGCTGTACTTCCCTTTATTCCTTGTATTAGCCTGTTAATGTGATCTTTCCTAGATGGTATTCTGTCATGTTGGTCTTACTTGGGTAACTTGTCACTTATTTGACATAACTTATTTTTCTCTTGAAGGAGAGGTATTTGGACTCTTTTTTTTTTTCCCCATCATAAAGAAGATGCTTATAGATGTGACAAAAGGCAGCAAGTATTAAAAAAAAATTAATTATTTTAGCCCTTGTATGGAGAGCCCTCATTCTTTTCCAGCTAATGGTAAGCAGAAGACAGGAGTGCTTGGTGGCTTCTGTGATGACAGCTTGCAAATAAGTTGTTCACAGTTTTTTGCTTATGGGTCTCTATTACTCATGCAGAGGGCACTGCTGGAGTTGGTGGGTTTCCTGGAAATTTTAGTAGAGGGAATGTGGGGAAAGTATTGCTCTCAGTAGCAGTCTCGGTTTGGGGATGTGAAGCCAAGTCTACATAAACAGAGATTAATGTGTGAGATGTTTTCTTTGCTGTTCAATAACTTCTAAATATCACTAATACCTTTAATTTAGAAAATAAACCCTCCTCTTTCTGCCTCTGGCCCCCCGCTTCTCTTTCCTTTCCCTGCCATTCCCCACCATTCCACTTTGTGTAATGACCTAATGATTAACTTGGGTGTAAATAAGGTCACTACAGTGCCTGTAAGAGAAGAATAAAGAGCAATCAAACAAGCTTACATAAATCACTGTCTTAAAAGTCCATTTCCATAAAGTTAACAAATAAGGGCACTCTCTGGGGTTAAATAGATTCAACCTGGTTGCAGGTTCTGTCTTCCTTTGCAAAGCACCACACCAAAGTATTACTTCTGAACTTATGTTTGCAAGTACTTTGGGCTCAGTGAGCAATTTCTTATAATTTGGAAGTTTGAAAAGTCAGTCACTGACTGGAGATTGCTACACAGCACTGACCCTGTGGCAGATTGACTTGCAGAAGTCAGATCTGGGGACTTGAAGAGGTTATTTGATCTCCTTAAGGTACCTTAGAAATAAGGTTCTGGGGTACGTGAGATACGGTATGCATCCAGGAGAGAGGCTGCTAAGACAATTTGAAATTGGTCAAAACAAACAAATAAGTGCATTTAAATAAAACTTGATATTTCTAGATTGGATGTAATATCTTTTTATTAATGGGCAAACATCTAAGTTTTTGCACCTTCCAGTTTCAAACAGCCCTTATACCCATCAGATCATATTTTTTAAAAAACAACATAAATGTTAGGAATAAGTGTCCCGGCTTCTTCCAAATCAGTATTTCAGGGACCAGAATAGCGTTGAATAATTTACAATGCTCATGAAATATAACCTAAGTCTTCTTTCTACCCCATTCTTCAAGTATAACGTTAGTCACAGAGCTATACAAGACACTCAGTTTCACATGAAACCTTGTATTTTCTGCTTCTTATTACTTATATTCTTGGTACTGATTTTCCAAAAAAACTGAGCACTAGGAAAACGCTTGATATGTTTCTTTAAACTTAATGCTGTTTCAAACGTAAGGGGAGCAATAAGTAGAAATAAAATAAGAAAATGTCTGTGTGACCCTAGAAATAGCAATTGGGGAGGGGGAGTATACTGCAGTAAAAAAACTGGTGTAAAAATTAACTCAACCATTGTTTTTAGGACAGTATTTCCATCTGTATGTTTCTTGCCTGTTTTCTACCTCTTTATTTCAGCAGGGGGACAGTAGGTTATTTTTGGTGTTTCAAGTAATATTGCAGGTTCAACATCAGGGTCTTATTGTCAAAGATGGCACGCAATCTTCCACATACGTGTAGGCATACAAGTAGGGTACTCCCAAATGACTGAATAGTGTCAGGCATTGCAAATGCAAACCATTTATGGGATTTTCATCCTTTCTTGCATCTGTTTTGCAAATACAGAACTCAAAGCTTTAAGGGGAGATTGTCCATTTAATAATATCTTGGAAGAGAAGCTGTTAAGTGGTTATGTACCACTTTCACAAATGTTATCTGATTCATTCAGCTTTATTTAATATCCAGTTTAGAAAATCCTTCCCCTTGGTTACTATACAGCAGTGAAGTGGCTGATGTGAAATTTGGCATAACTGAAATAGAGAATAGTTGCTTTTAGGATGCAGGAGAAATATGGTGCTTACAAGGTGGGTCAGCCACTGGGGTAGCACATTTTCTCCATGAATGGCTTGAGTGTTTTAGGAGGTATCTATCTGCTAGTTTGTGCCTCTTGTAAGGGTTTCTGTTACCTACCAGTTCATGTTCTTTCAGCTATTGAATTTGTGCTGACTGACACAAGTTGGGAATTCAGTTTTTTTTTTTTAACTTGATTAATTAGTTTGGTATGAAAGCCATCCCTGATTAAAAAAAACTTAACCTACAGAGAAAATTATATTTTGCTAAAAAAAGTTCTAAGTGTAGCCTTGTTCTTAAAGTAAGAAAACCAAACAAAGAACTTACACAAAATCATACAGAACACAAAAAACCCCGCCCAGCTGTATAGTGGCACAGAAAACTCTCAGTATGAGGAAAAGTTGATTATTCATAAGAATTCAGTGATGCCATGTAGACAAAGAGAATAGCTAAATGCATGGAAATAATGAACTGAAGGAGCACTGCTTTGAAGTGCCAGGTGAAAGATAACATAGGTGGAAATACAGGTGACTGTTCTACTGAGGTTACCTCTCTGTGAAGCAGAAACACTTCCTCTTTCAGACACCTTTGAATTTTTGACACCTTGAAGTTTCATCTTGTGATGGTGCTGGTGTAAACTGCGTGTTACTGTGAATGCATTAACATTACAATTGAAATTCCAAGATTCTCTAAGGGAAAAAGCTCATTAAGCTGCCCAGGAGTGTTCCTATTTCTGCTCTTGTGAAAATTGTTTGAATTTGGTTATGAATTACTTTATAGTAATAATGAAGTTTGGCAAACTGGAGAAGTACAATGGTAGGAAGCTGCCTTTTTGTAAGCTTAACTTCAGTGTCTGCTGCTTGGAAAACTGGATTAAGGATATGTGAGAGCTGGAGTGAAACCTGCCAAAGAACATACCCTTTTGTAAGGAGTTGAATGTTTTTTTTCAATTTTTTTTTTGCAAGCAGTGTAACCCTATATCCTATACCATACTGCGTTCTGCATTGTTCTCTCTTTTGTAGCATTTATTGTCTTTTGTCCAATGTCCTATAAATTATTATAGAACTTTATATTCCTTTAAATCCATTGTGCCAACTGGTGCCTTGTATAGCACCAGTAATTCCCCAAAGCTATGCCTAAACCTGTGCCTTGCATGGTATCATTTGCTGCCAGGTGGTACACTAGTGTGCCAGGGATGGGGAATGTTAGTCCAGGTTGCTGTTTGCAGTGTTTCTCTGGTGCCCTGGCATGCTTCCCAGAATATGATCAGATGCAGCCAGAGCACATGATGAGACCTGCTCATCACCTGTAGTTTTCCTCCCTTCTGCTATGGGAAGTTTTTTTGGCAAGGGGCAGGTAGTACGGTGCAGGGGGGTTGGATCAGGAGACCCCATCATGGTGGCTTCCAGCTTTACCTGTTCTGTCATTCGGAGGTGAGAAAGAAAGGCATCAGGGGTGTTGGAGAGAGGAGTGAGACTGGACAATGAGAAGAATAAAAGTAAAGTGGTGATCTTCAGCCATACATCATGAACTACAGACTGAGTCTAAATTCCATAATTTCCACAACTTCTAGAGTTTTTGCCTCTGGAGACTGAAACAATTTCCTATTCCTGTTATGGATTAAGCTGCAATATGTATTCCACTTGAACAATAAAACAAAATTAAATTGTTTCCCGTAAGCAAAAAAAGAATCTGGTTCTTGTAATCTTTCGAATGATTCCATAGCTAACATTGGAACTATTTTCTGTTCAGTGCTATTATACTTCTGTAAGCAAAATGGTAGTGTTTTAAAGACTTGTTTTGAGTAAAAATTCTTCTGTAAGATGTGTGTGTTAGAATAGTGGTATTAAAAAGAAACCACACAACAAATTCAGCATAGTTGTGTGAGCTGGAAAATTCTGGGAAATGTATTTCCTCTGTGGTTGCATTGATTTAGTGAAAACATCTGTATCTGTTAGTAGCAGTAGTGAGATTTCTTTTGGGCTTCTCTATGGAGCTGTTAATGGGTGTGAGGAAATACATGTCTCTGAGTGGGGTCTGCAGACAGTCTAGTGAGGAGTGTGTGGGGTGTCTCACAAAGCACAAGTCGGGTCTCAGAGGAGCTCTCCTGGTCGTAGTTGTGCCATTTTCTGCTGTCTGTCCCCTGCACCTTTCTGCCCTTGTGTTTTGCAGTAACTCCACAGCAGAGATGGCAGTCGGGGTTGTGTCCTCCTACGTGTTTTTCCAATTTGCAGCCCATTATACTGAAGCTGCTGCTGCTGCTGAGCTTTTAAAGTCCTATTGCATAGTTGAGGCACAGGCATCCTCATGGCTTGCCTTCTGCTTGTGAGATGTTGGTGTTGCATGGCTGAGAAAAGTCTCTGGTGGTGTGGAGAAGCTTTATCTCAGTTTTTTTTTGTAAAAGTGAGTTGGCAGTAATCAACTGTACATCTCTTCCGTGATATCTGGGGCCCAGTGGATCTTTTGAGGTCCTGTTGTCCTCCTGCATGAGGCCTCCACACTAAGAGAGTGAGCCAGGGTGCTGGACCAGCCTGAAGCTGACATGGCAATTGTTCCTGTTGTCACCTAGCTGCAGAAGGGGACAAGTGCTGTGGTGTGCCCATGGGTGCTTTCTTTCTGCAGCAGTCATCCTGTGTGCCCTGTACAGGAGGGAACACGTGGTGTGATTCCCTATAAAGCCAAGCACTGTGTGGAGAGAGGTACAAAGGCCTTGTTTGTAGATTTTTCTCAATTGCAGCTTTCAATGGCCAGATACCACTGTGCTTTCATTCTTGCCGAAGCTCTACTGTGCCTAGGCAAAGCTTTATTTGCATCAATGAAGCAAAGTAATTTTTTGGTGAACAGATCTACTGGGACTATAGAAGTTGCAAACTCCTGTTTGAGGACAATTTAAGATGCCTTGACCAGCATGTCTTAAATTTAGAGTGGAAAAAAAGCCTTTGTGGGCTGAGAAAAATGAATACCAGAATCATCTGGTTTTCTCCACTTTTTGCTTTTGATTTTACCACTTGCTTTTTTTTCCTGCTGGAGAAAGACTTAGTGTTTTTTTGAGTTGTTAGGAAACAACTTGTGGGTATGCAAGAGGAGTGTGGTTTTCAAACCCAGGGGTGGAACAGATTCCCACATTGAAACTCTGGAGAAAGTTTCATTGTCAGAGTTTTGGCACAGTACATGAGGATGGTATGTTGTGTCACTAGCAGTCCATAGGACATATTAATATAGTCTGATGTATGTAGAACAGTTCTATACTCAGTGTAGTGAAGTTGATGAAGATGCTGTATGCTGGTGTAATAAAGTAAGTGACTTCTGGTGATGCCCTGTTTAAGCAACATCTTTTGTTTAGTCACTATATCAGTTGCAAACCACTTAAGAAGAGAATTCTTTAGAGTGTAGGAAGAAGCTTGGCAGTATTTTAAGTTCTGTTGCATCTCTCTCAGTACAGGTATTTGGTTGTCTTTCTTGCCTCACATAATGTATGCAACTGTAAAGTCACGCTGAGTGATTATCCTTCTACTGTGCTGAAAGCTCTATATTTGCTGACACTGTCAGCAAAATCATTTTATTAGCTTGTGACAAACACGAGATTTGTTTCACTGGGCATGATGGCTATCAAAAGTTTGCATTAATTAGTTCAAGAACAATCTTTTTTTGTTTAAAACTCCCTTATTTTTTATTAAAATGTGCATTTTTTTTTCTGCCATTGCAGTAGTCTACTACAATATGCTGTGCCAGTCTCTGTGGGTTTGAAGTAATTTTTTTGGAGAGATATAAGTTGGTTGCTAGATGTAATGGTAAAGAATTAGGGTGAGAAAGAATAACAAGCTCTGGGTCATGCTGGCTGAAGTGCTTGTGTGTCAGTTGGGAGCCATTGTAGACCCATGTAAATACCACTGTTTTAAATGCAACCAACAGACAAATAGGGACACCTCTGCCTGTATTAATATATTGGGGAAAAAAAGTTGTTTTCTTGTTTCAGTTTGGAGTTTATAGTAGTGCTTAAATGATACTGGAGCAACAAATAAAAGGGCATACTGCCGTTGTATTTGGTTCATATTGCCTTGCTTGTGCTGCACCCAGCAGATTGCAAGTTGATTGCACCTTGCCACAAGCAGGATATTGTTTTTACTCTGTAGCTGGGGAGGATCTTGTCAGAAGTGTCCCTGAAGACATCCTGTGGCATTATCTAGGAAGCTATTTGGACTTGTCTGCCTAAAGCAGGTGTGTTCTCTGTTTTAATGATGTGTTTGCATGCATTTACTGAGTGTTGGCTTTTATTGCATGTTCTGTTGAAACTAAGAGTGCCAGGTCTGTCTGAACAGAACATATGGATATGCTCTGCTTCCGTCTCATTCATGTAGTGTGCCAAATAAAATCTGTTAAAGCATGGAAAGATTGATTTTGCAAAACATAGCTGGTCAGTGAGTGATGCAGTTGATTCTTAAAAGAGAAAACCAAAGCGTGAGTGCTCTGTGTGAAGCTACTGCATCACATGGACCTTAATCCCTGATACATACAGAGCATACACCAAGGTCAGCAGGAAAAAATAGTTTGCATTGGCTCTCTTCTTTTTTCATCTTCATGTTTCTCTGGTCAGGAGTCCTTTTTCTGGGATTAGCAAACAGTTACAGCTGAAATGATGGCAGCAAGATATCCTGCTGGCGGGTGTTTGAGTATAAACCCCTGTTTATGGTTTCTGTTCTTTCTTGGAAACCCATTTTTTCCCAGGATGGGGATTTGGGGTTAGCACTGTGGAGTCTGACTGCCTGGGGCTGAGTGGTAGCTCCTCAACAGGAGGTGTCTCTTCTCTTCCCTCTGTCTCCCAGGTGAATGAAAATTTCACCCCAGAAGCCAAATGATATTTAATGGCTGGATATTCACAGATGAGTCAGTCTTTAGGGAAGTGGGTGATACCAGTGAGTGTGATGGCACCAAAGCCACACAGGGTTGTGGCCTAAGGCCCCACAGCTTTGCACAGATATCCAGTCCAGTTCTGCTAGTGAAAAGTGTGACCACATGTACACTGTGATACCTGCCTTTTTTGGTTAAACCTATATGATGTTATGCTGTATTCTGGTTATGTTTTCCCCTCTTCCTTTTTTTTACATACATGACAACTCAGTTTTCTGTAACATTACATTTAAATTTAGTCTTTAATTTGCAATCTTGAAGCTGTCCTAAGAATCTCCCTATGGAAAAGGTTAGAAATAAGTTTCTCTTTCTCTACCCCAATTTTTTTTCATTAATTATCTGAAAAGGAGCTATTAAAAAGAAAACTCAAGTCTGCTTTGAGTTTTGGTTGAAATTTTGGAATTAAATACCATTAACTTCTTAACTATTACAAAACTGCCATTATCACTGTTTATTGTACTCTACCATTTTTCCATGTCAAATCTCTTTCTGGAGTTCTGAGGCAAGTTCACTCATTGTCAACCAAAGGTACAATTTATAAATTAATTCACTCTAGCAATTTTCTATTTGATAGTAATATCTCAAGCTGGATTACTAAACCCATGAGACCAGCTATGTGATTCACTGTGATCTATTTCCTAGTATTACTATAGTCAATTTTTGGCTGTATTTTTTTTAAACTGGTGTGTAAAAGCTTTGGTTCTATCTTTGCCTTAAATTGATATTACAATTCAATATTAGTGTATAGCTTTTTCTTCTTCCCCTCTGGCTCCCCAACTCCAATTAATCTATACAGAGTTTTGCCTTTCTGGGAAAATCTTATGTCACTCTTACAGAAAATATTAAAAACAAGAGTAGCTTTCAGAAGTGAAGAGAGACAGTTTTCTTAAGTCTTAGAATAGGAGCTCACCCTTGCTGTGAGAATGGTGAGGCACTGTAACAAGATGCCCAGGTATGTTGTGGGTGGTCCATCCCTGGAAATGTTCAGTGCCAGGTTGGATGGGACTTTTTGCCATCTGGTCAAGTGGAAGGTGTCCCTGCCCATACTGGAAGGGTAGAGGAAGGGATGTGGAAATAGATGATCTTTAAGGTCACTTCCAACCCAAACAAGTCTATGGTTCTAAAATTAATTAAAAGGGGAAGCTGCCATCTAGATTTTGGTGCTGCATATGGCACAGCTGTGATAGCTCTGTGTTCTGTGCTGCCTAGCTGTGTCCTGTCCAGAATGTTTGCCAAAATGGGGTAAATTAAGCAATGTAAGAGGAAAGATGACACACTGTATTTCCTCTTGTAGGCTTCCTCAAGCCTTAAAACATCTCTGAGTCTGTCGGGGTCAGACTTGACTTCTGTGATACTTTCTTTCATGAACCTCTTCACCTTTCCCAGAATCTGTGTATGGATGTTGAGCATTCATTGCATTACTGCTGTGTGAAGAATCACTCCTTTATGACTTGCTTGGATCTGTTATGTGCTTGCTTCACTCTGATTCCTGTGTTGGAAGAGATGAGCAGCAGTCTGTGTTCTTTCTGGCCACTTCTGGCTTTACAGGCCTTTATCATATCCTTCTCCCCAAAGTATTTTCTTCTGTAAAACTTACTCTGTGTCCGCTTAGTTTCCTGAAAATATTTTTTGAGGAAAATTTGAATTAATTTTTCTGGCTTTTGTAGAGAGAAGTCTTGCCTTATAAAACTTCTGGAGTATTGGAAGGGTCAGCAAGCTATTTTGACTCTTCCTGAACATACTTTATGATTGTGAAGTGCTAAAGCTTAGAGCTGTCCTCAGATTTACTGTCTGGACCAAGGTAATAGACACTGCCAGAATGGTTGCCATCAGTGGCTTTGTAGGGAGCACTGATAGAAAGTGTAGCATAGCACTGACAGTCTGAGATTGTATCTATAATGAGCAAGTAAAGGTTAAACATAGTCTGTGTTTCCCTTCTGGTCAGGATAGTTTACAACCCAGATTTTCCCATGAGTTCTTTTATTACAAGGCAGAGCTTTCAGTTTTGTGTAAAAAAAAAATAAAGCTAAGGGATTTATGGTTGGAATGAATGGATTTATTTTGAGGTAACGTGAATGCATGAGTATGGAGCTTGCTTTTCCAGGCTAAATATATTAGTTGAAAATACTGAAAATAGAAACATGTTGCAAAAGCCTTTCTGTGCAACTGTCAGTCAGGGGGGATTACAGAGGGGACAGTAAAGCACTCAAGGCTGAAGGCTTCACCATTTCCCTCTGTCCTGCTGTGACCTTAATGAGAGAGCTGCCCTTTGCATCCCAGCTGGCAGGCAGAGCCCAGCAATTTGTCTGGTACTGTCCCTGTGTGATGGTGGAGACTGACAAGAAATTTCTGTACCATTCTGGCTGCTCTTGGCAATGCCTGTGCTCAGCAAAGCTGTACCCAGTGCCTGGTGAGGCAGCACGTTGTGCCTGCTCCATCAGGATGCAGGTACTCAGACAAAACCATAGAAGAGTTGCTTACAATTGACTACATGAGGAGAACTTAATAAACCATCTGGTTAGGCAGGAGACATTTTTCCATGGTGCTAATAAGAAGCTCTTGCTCTTTGATTCTGTGTTGCTTTGTTTAAGTGATTGATAACTTTAGATGGTGGCAGTGTTATGACTAATTGTAAAATTACATGAGAGTAAGAAGTGGAATGAGGAATTTTTTTCACATTTGTACTAGACAATAATAAGATCTCTTGAAGGCATTTTCTTGGAAAACTAAGACATTTGAGCTCTTTTCTGGCCCCTAAACATGACTAATGCTAGCTGATAACTAAACTTCTGTTTTGGAAACTTTGGGAAAGATTAACATGAAAACATAGATGATAGCTAACAGTCAGGCATGTGGATCCTAGGAAGTCAGTTCTTACCTAGGATCAAATTATTAGTGAAATAAGTTTCTACTGACTGCTTTAGATTTAATTTTTTATCCTTCTTTTAAAGAACCTTGAATTCCTCTGTTAAAGTCATCCCTGGTTCTATTTGTGATACTGCAAGAGGAGAATGGCATCTGTGATGTCACTGTGTAAAACCTTCCCACTGTGTTATATATTAAAGAAAACTATGTATTTATTTTCTTCTCCTTGAACTTCTCTTATTTCTTTTCACCCTGTATCTGTCCTACTGAGCTGCTTCAGCTTTCAGCTGCCTGGCAGAACCCTTTTCCCCTATTTTCATTTGCCTTCTCAGGTGCTGGTTCATCTGCTTATTTTCTCTTTCTAGTATTCATTTGCTGCCTTGATTCCCTCCTGCTTTATCTTTGATTCATTTCTTCCAGTCCTGGAAATAGAGGAAATGATGGGAGGAAGCTATCACAGTAACTTATAAAATGATGTGGAATGTAAATGACAGTGTAATGGCACATACCGTGGGGTATGCCAAAGATTCTCATGCAACTGATTATCTTTCAAAGTTTGGGAGGGATGAAGTTGATGTGTGCAGGGAATCTTTAGATACTAAAAGTGTCAACTATGTAGGCCCTGAAAAGGAGACCAGAATAAGCAATGATCCCCATATTCCTGCTAGGTGAAGGAAAAGGTTTGTACTTGTGTGTTCTTCCTCTGTTCCTTGTGCTCCTCCTGCTTCCTGGTGTCAACTTTTGGCATTTTATGAGCTGTCCTGAGAGTGTTTTCAAGTTCTTGAATGTACAGAAAGTAATCCCTGTCACATCCCAGCTTCCCCTCCCCTTCCTCAGTCCCTTGCCCTGCCTATCTCCTCTTCTGTTGACTGTGGTATCACAAGAAAAGAATGAGGGAAGAAAAAAGAGGCAGTAAGTCACCTGTGCCCGTCGTGGATTAGCTAATTGTTGCTGTACGATAGGTAAATTCTTTGGTAATGTCCAAGCAGAAGTTGAGCAAAAAGCGTGAAACTGCTTAATGCCTGCTCACAAAACGCTCCTCTCTAGGTTTTGGGGAGTCAGGTATGCTTCTGCCTGATGGCTGAGTCTCTGTACTATAGAAATGTTAATTCTCTCTGAATAGAAAACCGATTGTTATGGCTTGGACCCAAGCCTCACCGTTAACTCCCTCCAAGTTGTTTCATTCTTCCCCTCAATTCTTATACAAAATAACTTCCTTAATTGTGGAAACAGACTGAGATTGGTATCAGTGCAAATCCTTAAGTGTAAGGTCTGTCCTAATGTTTTTGCATGAATGCAAGGTATTGAATGTCTTGAGGGGTGCTTTGCGTGGTGGTTATTTTAGACAGAAAGGTCTAGACAGTTCTTAGGATCTATTGCACATCCTGCCAAAATTTGGGAGGGAGTTTTGTTCAAATTACACTTCTGTTCATCAGAAAGGTTTTCACAACACATATAGTACTAACTGAATTAATCTGTTTCTCTCACTCTCCCTCCCCCCAAAAAATTTCTGCTACTAGTGCTCTAAAACTTGAATAATCTGCAATTACTATTTTATTTATACCTTTCCTCATTCTCTAAGAATTCATAAATAGAAAGAACATTCTTTTGTGCATAGTTTTGTTGTATGTGTAAGTGTAATAATGTAAAGATTTCACACGTGATTGAGACAAATGCTTTTTAAACACACTTTGAGCCTAAAATGAATAATTAGCATTGAGAAAGGCTCTTCAGTGGATAAAGGAGATATAGATAACTTTTTTTTTAATGTCAGTTTTAATTGTATTTTTCCAGAAATACAGAAAACTACTTTCTTGCTTGAACCTGCTAATATTGCATTGTTGAAAATGACCTGCCATGTAAGAAAGTATCTTAAGAGTAACATAAGGAATTATCTAAGTAATATCGACTTGATTTTTATTGGTTTTAGTTCATCTAAGTTCTTCAGCAATTTCCAGCATTGCAATTGGCAATACCAAGTCTCTTTGAGGCTCTGAAGTTCATGGAGAAAATACATGGAAAGACTATAGATGTGTGGAAGAAGGGAAAAATTAACAGCTCATTTAGACTACTAGTGACATTTCAATGCTGATTTTAAAACTTTGCTTAAATATTATTAAAATTTATTGGATTGGGTTATGAGTCCTTCTTCCTCCCTTCCCTCTTGGACATCATGTGGCTTGCACATGATGCGTTTGATTCGCATGTAATTAGAGATTTCATTCATATAATGGAAAATTAAACTATAGGCTATAAAATGTGCTTGCAATCTCAATTAAAATGTTTACTATTTCCCCCTAGGTTTCTTAGTAAAAATAATAGCAATATTCCTAATGCAGGTAAGGTCATCTTAAACTATCTACCAATACATGAGTTCGTGGGTCTGTCTTCACTTCCTGCTTTGCATAATTTTGTTCATTTAATCTTAAATATGAGTGTAACTGAGCAGTTGTGCCACTGTTGGCTATTTTTTAGTCAACATTTGTGCAATTTTGTATTATTTTAAAAAATATAATCCTACAGTGTGGTTATAAAAGCACTGTTTTTAAGGGCTCTTGATTAAAAAAATTTTTTTAGAGTAGCCCTTCAGATTTTAGTAGACCTTCAAGAATGGGCAAGCATGAGTTAAAAAAAGCACAGGCAAACGAAGAGCCACAGTTGTATTTCTTGGGGAGGATATGTTTTAGCATAGAATGAAGTTCTAGAAAAGATAGTAGGCAAAAACCAAGCTGCATAAAAAAAACGTTAAAAAATAAAACCTTGACTTCGTGCTGAAAGAAGTGTTTTATTTTAGGTGTTTGTATGGTTTGTAATGGAAAATATGGGCTTACAAGACCAAATGATGGGAAACAGTGGTCTGTGAGGCAGCAATAAAAATTGGGAATGCCAAATATGTGCACTGTATGTCAGCCATGGTTGTGAATTTGTTTGAAAAAATAAATTGTTAAACAATGAAGGCCAGTTATTTTTTTATTATTTTTCCTGGGAAAAGAGTTTGTATAGCCTAAGGGGGAATTTGGTGCCTGTGGGAAAGAGAACAGTGGGCTCAATTTTCAAAATTTGTGCAGCTTTGCCAAGACATTTGAGAAGAAGCAAGAGTGCACCCTGAAAAAAACGTAGCCCTGGGAGCCTCTGCTAGTCTTGTATGCTGGTTTTTCCATTCATAATTTCACTTAAAAATCAAGCTGCGTGCGCTGGTAGCTCCGCACGGGGAGGAGTCGAGCTTGTTCAGCCAGATGTTGATTTACTCTCATAATTAAGCCTGCCCGAGTCGTGTAGAGGGGTGTGTGTCCTGATTAGCTTGGCAAGGCGAGTGGTGTGTGTTCAGTCAGCCGGTGCCTTTGGGAGCCCATCCTCTGCACATCCTCTGCGCTGTGGGGAAGCACTGCCTGCCCCTGCCACTGCTGGGTTTCATGTGACTCCTCAAACCCCCTTTGTGATTTGAGTCAAGCGTTTTCTTGGTGGTAGAGTGTGCTGGGAGTGTTGTTTTCCACGAGTGGAGCCGAGTGCTGGCTTTTTGGCTCTCATTTCTCGGTAGTTCAGGATGCTGTTCGCGTTTCTCATCTGCTGCGTTTGATATCCTGTCCATCGCAATGGTTTCCTTTTGAACCGGAGTTGTGCATAAACATCCTTTATTCATGTACAGGTTCAACCTTTTTTTACAAAGGAATGGTGAAACAATGTAGCTGTAGTGGATGATGCAAAGAAGACATCAAATGTGTTACCTGAATTTTTGCTCATGTTGACTGTTTGCAATGAGTGTGGTGTATTCCTACAAAACAGACCTAACTGGGTCTGTTCCTTTTGCCCTAGCCAAAATATTGAAGGGGAACAGAGTTACAAGAGCACGGAAGCATTTTAAAAATAACACATCCATCCAAATTTCCCCCCGATTGTTGCTGCTCACAGGCTCTTAAACAACAGAGGAAATAAGGAGAATACACAAGGAAACAGGATTAACACATGAAGCTTAGAGTAAAATAAGATGAAAACCAGAAACATTTTCTGTAATCACTTGGGAAAACCTACTGTACAGAACAGGGTTATAGAATCACTGTTCAAAATGGGGATTTGGGGGATATTGCTTGGGCAAAATAATCTAAACTGTTTAAAATACTTCTAGTTAGAAAAATGAATTAGATTTCTTACTGGTGTGTGTTGATCCTCAGAAAGGGGAAGCAATGGCTGCTTCAGGAAGCTGCAGGCTCTTATAAATCAAGGTAATAATGAGACTTGAGCCAAACATTCTTTTGATTGCTTTGCCTTTGTGTTTTATTTTTTTGGTCATTTTCCTTTCATCATTTGAAGCTTTTGTTTCCTTGCTTATTTAATAGGCTTTGGGCAAGATCTTTGTTCTTGCCTTGCCCTGTTTTTTTTGTTTTTGGGGGAGTTTTTTGGTTTTTTTTGTTTGTTTGTTTTTACAGTTATTTTTGTTGTTGCTATGAATGCCCCACAGGGTTTGGGTTACCCTGATGTGTATTTCCCTTGGTCACTTCGCCTATGCAACGAAGACACATTTTTACTGGCTGAGCTTGATCCACAAGGAGCAGACAGGTTGTGCATTGACTTAGGTGACCCGAAGATCCCCATAACTGATGTGCTCTATTTCTATGCTCCCATGACAGAACCTCAGTTACACTGCACGTTTCCTTCATAATTTTACATTGTATATTATATGAACTTAAAATTTCTGCCTTTTGCCAGGTCTTTTTTTTTTTTTTCCTTTTTTGGGGGGGTTGGTTTGTTTGTTTCTGACGTGCCCTTGTCTCTTTTGTGTTTTGGTAGGTCTGGATGATTGCCTGCAGCAATATGTCCATAAATTTGAACGGGAGAAGATAAATGGTGAACAGCTGTTACAGATTTCTCACCAGGACCTTGAAGACTTGGGTATCTCACGGATTGGACACCAGGAACTGGTTCTAGAGGCTGTGGATCTCCTGTGTGCACTGGTTAGTCATGATGTGAAGAAATATGCAAAGAATTTCTTAAAGGGCTTTTTTGGGTGAATAGCCAAAGCAAGATTTATAAAACCAGAATATCTTTGTCTCTTGCTTTCCGTTACACACCATGATAAAAGAAAAAAGTAAGAATTTGTTTAATTAGTGCAAGTTTTGTATTAATAGTTGTCTAACTTTTTCCTGATAAGAGGCAACTTCAATTCATTTGGTTGCACTTCCAAAGGAAGAAGTTTTCTGAGTGATGTTTTTAGATCTTGTGGCTCCTGTTAGTGAACAGTTTGTCTTAGAAGACAGAAGACACACTGTTGAAATGACAGGTGCTAGAAGTTCCTCATATCAGTTGAAACGGGTTTAGGGTAATTCTGTAGCAAACCTAGGAAGTGAAGAAAAATTAATTCTTGAGATGAGGGATGTATATCCACCTCAGTTACAGCCTAGCTGAACTCTTAATTGGATTCAGAACTTCTGCTGTTCTTTTGTCCTACTCCTGATATATAACTGCAGATACTTTGAAAACAAACATACTCTGAAAAGAATAAATATATTTTGGATTGTTTTACTTGCTCAGGCTTTATTTAAAAGCCATAGTTTGGTCACAGCCTTGAAGGCCTGTTTGATATAGTGCAGTGTAATGAGCACCAGAGGTATATTTAACTCCATCAGGGAGGAGGGTGGGAAAGCCTGCCTGATGATTCCTTGGCCAGCACTGGCCTGACTTCCCTACATTAGGCAAGGCTTGGAGCAGTGAGCTTGTGCTTCTTAAAATGGAGAGTCTTTATTGCCTGTGTGATAATGTGCTTTAACATTTTGGATCGTTTGCTGCAAAGAGGTGCTACAGGGAGTGTTCCTACTCCACAAGCTGGAGCAAATTGTACTGAAAGATGCATATTTAATGAAATCTCTTCAAATGATCTAAAATGTTTCTCAAAAAGTTACTCTTATACTTGAAAGACATTTTATTTCCTTTAGGTATTTGATCTACCAAAAAATTTTAACATTAACTTGAAAACCTAATAGAGGAATTTAGCTGGACTGAAAAGCAATTCATGGTGTGGGAAGGAACTTGTTGGGCAAGTGCAGGGGTCTGGTGAGTTAGTAAATGTAGTGTGGGCTGTATATGGTCCTGACTGAAGTAATCTATGTGGTAGTCCCCAAAGGCACTTTTTTATTCTCTTAAAAATATTAGAATAAAGTGAACAAAGCTGGACAATTGCCAGAACCTAAAGCTGTGTTTTATCTCTTACAATTTCCTTCTAATTTCCTTTGTAGACAAAAGTTTTGACCTCAGACCCATTTCTGGAAATTCTCTGTGAAATGCAGCTCAAGTTAATGTATTAAACAGATATTGCATATTACAGCTGAAATGTGCTTGTTCCCTTTTTAAGAGGTGCAGGAAGAATTCCTGTGTTTTCAGTATGCCCTTTGTCACCTCCTTGATGCCTGTTCCCTTTGAGTTTTTGAAACTGCATAGAATCACCACTGATTTTGTTTCCAAGGGGATACTAAATGCTAGTGGCAACTAATTTTTTTGAAAGTGGGAATGTTTATTGTTTAGTGGATGTTTTGTACATATGCTGATACTTCCCCAAATTTTGGGGCCTTGTAAGCAAAGGAATTATTTTTAATTTTTTTTTTTTGTTCCCCCTTTCTTGACCCCACTGCCATCCCCACTGTAAGCTGTCAGCTCACACTGTGGGAATGTGACGTTGACTGGACCAGCCTGATGTCACTCTTTGAAAGGTTGTCATTCTTGGTGGAGGAAGCTTGAGAGGGGGTTTTGGTGGTTTCCCAGTCCTGAAATTCTCAAGGACAATTTCCCTTCTTACCTAGTTTTGCTTTGGCAGTTTCCCAGCTGAGTTTCCTTCAGATCAGTGCTTTGGCTCCCTCACACCCCAAGAACACATGTGGTTCTAAAGACAGTGAGCAACTCTCTTTGGAACCTCTTTCTCCTGCAGTATCTCTTTTCAAGCATTCACCATAGACACCTTTTTTCCAGCCTCAGTAGATCAGTCACTAAATCGAGTGTGAACATAGTCCTTGCCTTGAGAAAGGATACCAAATGCACCTGATTTTTTAATTTAGTTTTTCTAGGGGTTGCATACTATTTGGCAGCACTGAGCTAAAAAAATGTCTGGAACTTTCTGGTGTGAAAAAGAAAGTAATGCATCTTTCTCTACTGCTTTGGTGATGAAGCAGTGTTCCCTCATGTCCTTGTAGCAGTGGCTGCATATTCAGCATCTTGAAGAGTCAACAGGAGAGTATAAACTGGGATAAACACATTTCGGTTGCTCTTGAGCTGATCTAATAGAGTTTTCTGAACAGGTGTTGAAGACTTATTTGAGGAATTTAGAGGATATATCAAAGGACCTGAATTCCCCCTGAAGAGGGGAAAAATCAACTTGAGTATTTCAACATTTTGTTGACTGTACTGCTTGGTGTGTGTGAGGGAAAGGGATGAAAAAAAGATCATGTTTCTTTGTTGTTTGAAGTATTTGGGGGAAGGGGGAACAACATACATAACTTTGCTTTTCAAACCACAAAAGCAGGGACAGAAAACAAGCTTTTGAGGGCTTAATGAATATAAAACAATGCAAACAAGAAACTATGCAAATATTTTCACTTTTAATGTGTTCTTTGGATTTGAGTTCTGAATTTTTGCTTACACACTATGATGGGAGAGTTTGGAAACAAAAACGCAGTGGATTTTTCTTGAGGTTAGAATAAAGAGATACTAATTATATACAATTAAAAAGACACCCCAAACCCTGAAAAAAACCCCATAAATTAAAAAAGGACATAGTTGTGCCTTTGATAATCTAACTGGTGGTAATGTTCTGCAGCATAACAAAATATAACATCATAACATGAAAAAAGAAAGCATATATGAAGAATTACCCTTTAGATCCTAATAATTGTCAAAGGATATCTATTCATTACCACATAAGATTTTATATTTTTTAGAGGCTTCAAAATTTGTGTTTATTAGGAAATTTACAGAGGATTCTTTAGAATGCATTTTGGTTAAAAGGAAAAGAACAAGAATGGGTGACTGTGACAGTACCTTGTGTTATTTCAAATGTTTATATAGCCCGCAGTGAGTTGGTTCAGCATCTGAGCAAGCATTTGAACTGGTTTTATTAATTTTTTTTTTCCCAGAGCAGGTTTTCAGTTCAGTCAGACAGCATGTACAACTCATCACATTGCAGCATGTGAACATGGCTGTGAAAGGCAAGAGGATACTGTCCCTGGGCAGTAGCAGAGCTCTCATCAGTCCAGTTCAGCTCTGACACAACTGTCCTGCTCTTTTGACTTCAGTTAAACGCCTTTGTGGTTTTGTTGGTTTTTTTTTTGGCTGCCTGACCTTGAGCCATTATTTGGTCAGATTACTTTACTTTTTCTCATTAAATGTGATGGAGTTCAGAAGGAGTGAGCTCATGCGCTCTGTCCTGCACGTGTGGGTGCTGCCTCTCTGCCTCTCCTCCAGCATTGCATGTGGCTCCCCAGGTTAATGAGTAATAGCCTGGGAATGTTTGACATCAGGTGCTCTTGACCGCTGGCTTCAGCCTGTGTTTAGATTCAAACAACTTTGATGTTTTAAATTGGGTGCAATAGTAAACTGTAACCTTTTTTTTTTTTTTTCATGATCAACATCTAAAACCTTTTGGTTGCTTAAGTAATAATTTGTTAACTCTTGTAGCCTTAGTCCTGTGGAAATATTTCAAGAAAAGCCTGCTAATCTTTGCACTTCAACTGTTTGGCACTGTGAAGGTTGGTGTGCTGCCACAATATCAGCATTCCTATCTGTCATGGATTGGGGCTACAGTTCTATGACAAGTTAAATTAATCCAAGTCAGCTGCTGTCTCCACCCCCTCCCGTCCTCTGATTAGTGATCCTTTGTGCTTGCACTCACCTGACCCTGAAGTGAGCTACTTCAGGGACCTAAACCAAGGGATTAGATTTCTTTGTATTGTTTAGATCCCCAAGCCAACCCTCCCAGCAGGCTGGACATTGCAAGTGAAGGAGAAAGAATAGTTGGTGATGTGAGAGCTGGTAAAGAGAGTTTCAGCTTGGATAAAAGCATTGCTATATCTGGTGAAGGGGCAAAATGCTTTCTGTGTATTAGAACAGTGAGGGGACTGGTGGAGCAGAGGTGGCTTGGGTTGGGATGACTGGTATTTCTGGGGTAGTTCATCCACTAGGGCTGATCCCCAGTTGTCCATTTTGGTGTCCTGGTACTCAAGAGCTGCATACCCTGTGTTGTGCTGGGTAGGCTTGGTCAGGACCTTTCCTGGAGCACAAACTGCTGGTTTAGCAGTGGAGGTGCACTCTGTAGAGCCTTTGGAAGAAGCTGTAAGAGGGAGCTTAGAGCAGTGACTTGGAGCGTGACTGTAATGTGCTCTTTTGAGTCTGTTGGGGACACCAGTTGCAGTTATGAGCTGGAGCCCCCTGCATCTCTAGAGGCAGCACCTTTGTTGTTGAAGTCGCCCTCAAAACTGAGAGCCACTTGACAGAATTATTTAAAAACTACCTGAACTGGAAGAGTCACACCAGATGCACCCATGATATAAATACGGTGAAAGAGGTGTGATAAGGGGCATGTGAATGCTTTAAGGCCAAGCCCAAAATCTTACCTGGTATATCAACACATGTCCTCTTAAATACTGGTACCACCTCTAATCTCAAGTACCTACAGGTGGTTGGCAGAGTTTCTGCATCTGAATTACAGAAAGAAAGATCTGGAGATATTAAATTACATTAAAACTCTCAAGTTCTGATCAGAGTGATTAGGTTGTACCTCTGCACAGAAAAAGTATTTTCTGTTTTCTGTCCCTCAGTGTCCTTTAGTTCCCCTCTTTAAAGGGAGGGTTTCTTGTGGTCATAGGAACTTGCCCCACCTCCAGACCTCTTTGTGAAAAAGTACTCCCTCAACAATAGACTAATATTCAATCTTCTAAGAGGAGGACAAAACTAACTGCAAGAAATGCATCTAAATAATGCTCTTGGGTTGTTGGGGTTTTGTTTTTGTTTCTTTTTTTGTTTTGTTTTTGTTAAAATTAAAAGGTTGTAAGTTCACACATCACAGTGTGCAAGTACTTTAAAGTTGTTTAGTAATCCAGGTCTTTCCCTTTCTGTAATCCTGGAAAATTTAAGGATATCCTTTGCTGTTGCAACAGTGGCATTTTTTAAAATTGGACATATCCTTTCAACCCTTACTCCTGGCTGCACTTTAAGGATATTTCCTTGCCAAGAGCCCTGAGGTGGAGGAGGGACTCACTTGTGTAACTTAAGCCCACTGGGATCTTATCCATAGGAGGTAGCAGTATTTTAAAAGTAGCTGTGTAGCTGACACCTCTCCATTCACTGGAGATGTGTATTTCTTTAGCTCAAAGATTCCTACGCTTTGTAAATTACTTAATCTGAAATATTCCAGCCTGCTTTACAGATGCTTCAATCTGGAGGGAATGGAGCTACAAGCTAGCACTGTGCCCTAGCAGCATCCTGATCTGCATTAATGGAAGAGGGAGGGAAGTGTTTGTCACCCTTTAATTGTCGCTCCTTAGTCTAAATTTGCCCCCTGCCCCTATGTACAGCAAAGGTACAGGGAAACCAGAGCAAGCTCAGTGAAGGGCTCTCAGCTTGGGCAGGGCTGGAGTACTTGCCCTTGAGGAAATGCTGAGGAACTGGGACAACTGAGGCCAAACAACCTCAGCTGGATCGCTGGATCCCCAGCACCCACCACGGTGGGGAGCAGTTGTCAGGATGACGGAGTTGGGCTGTGCATGGCAGAAGTTGAAACAAGAGGTTGAGCTTGGATATAAGGAAACATTTTCTTACTCTGAGGACAAGTCAGACCAGGTATATCAGGCTGCCCAGAGAGGTTGTGCATTCTATCCTTTGAGACCTGGCAAGATAAAATCCTGAATAAGCTGGTCTGAGCTTACAGCTGAGCCTGTTCTGAGCAGGAGGTTGGTTTGAGACCTCTGAAGCTTCCCTTTGGCCTGCATGGTGATCCTGAGTGGAGGTATAGGAACTCCTGGAAACTAGGAATTAAATGGAATTAAAATTTGCCTAAGTTGGTATAGGTTTTTGAATAGGAAAGTAGAAAGAGTAAAGAGTATATCTGACTGACTTTGGAACTTGGAGGTTAGTTGCAAGAATCTGCAGCAGGAAAAGAAAAATGAAGGGCAGGACTTTTGCATTTTTGTGTGTTTGTTTTGTTTTAGTGGGAGTGGGTTTTTGTTTTTACTTTTGGTTTTTTTCTCAAGAAAAGTAAGAATTTGAATTTATAAGGTGGAAGCTATAGGAAAGACTCACCGATGTTTTTATGGGTTTTTTAAATGAATAAAAAAATTGATGTCTAAAAATGGGTTTAATTACCATGTATGATGTTAACACTGTCCTCAAACTTGCAAATAATTGCACTGTTGTAGTCAAGGAGCACAGTTACTGAAAACTGGTCATCCAAATATTTATTCAAGCTTTTGATTGCAAAATTGTGTTTGCTTCCTGTTGATGTTTTAATCTCTTACCAGATTTAACTTATCTTTAGTTGTGAATGAAATGTTACTTCAGTGTTTATTTATCACAGAATAGAAAATGCTTTAAGAAAAACAAAATGCTTGCTCTTCTTTAGCACAAAGAAAAAGAACACAATCCAGTTATTAACAAGTAAATGATATCTATTGGGACACTGGAACTTGATTCTGATTAAAAAGTGTCCTTAAATCTCATTAATGATAGAAACTGAGGTTTGGCACTCAAAAAAGTATTATTTACTGGCTATAGTGTAGAAAAAATCTTTGAAGGCATTTTTGAAGGCCAGAAAACCATGAGAAACTTGTACAAATCGTCAAGACTTTTCATCCCATGTGAGCTTTTAACTTGTTTTATAATAAATAGGAGAACTCAACAAGGATATTTATCAAGCTGAATAATGTTCCTTGCAGAACTATGGCCTTGAAACAGATAACATGAAGAACCTGGTTCTCAAGCTGCGAGGGTCATCCAACAATCTGCAAAACTACATCAGCAGCCGTAGGAAAAGTTCAAATTATGATGGAAATACCTCTCGCAAGCCCCCCAATGAATTCCTTACTTCAGTCGTAGAGCTTATTGGTGCTGCTAAAGCCTTGCTTGCATGGTTGGACAGGTAAGAATAAAATGGTTATATTTTAATTTGCTGCTCAAATGAATTGCTTCTCTTTGTAGGGCCTTTCCTAGATGCTAGGGTGTAAAGATCTTGATGTCACTAACCCCGTTTTTTGGTGTTACTAGAAGACGTCTAGTGGATAAATTTAACCGAGGGTATCTATTACTGCACTTCCACTCTTGCTAAAAGCAATAAAATTGTTAACATTGCACTCAAACTGGTATTTATAAAAGTATGAGTGTTCCTTTTTAGGTCAGTTTCTCATACACATAGTTATCCCAGCTTCTAAATTACTTGTCATTGGCAGATCTCCTCCTGAAAGATTTTTTTAATGTTCTGCTGAAAGCATGGCCTTAGCTATGTGATTTGAAAACTGAGCAGTGGGAGAGATTATCCTTCTGCTGTTTCCTTTTCTTTTTTTTTTTTTTTTTTTTTTTCCTGGAAAGAGCCAGAGTTATTTTGTTACAGCTGCAGAAGGTCAGGTGCTGGCAGGAGTGCAGTCCATGATAAGAGATGAACATAAATTCTCAAAGCCCTTGCTAGCTTGCCTGAGAAGGAGAATAACTGGACAGGTACTGCAGCAAGGTGCACTTTTATCCTTTATCCTGCTCTCAGGTAAGGATTTGATCTGTGTCCAGGCAGTGATGTTAACACTTTGTGCCTCTCACCTGTTGCTGGCAGCTCACCCTAAATTTTTTTCTGTAACTCACAGTCATCAAAATTGCTGGCTTGTCCATTTCCAGACCTGCTATGGTTATTTCTCAACCCCATTTCTAGGTTTTGCAACTGTCTGAAAGTTCAGTGGTAGGACTCTTCAGGTCCTAAAGCTGCCCTACTTGTAATGATTCTTCTCTAAGTTAGACTGCATCTCTGTGTGTAAAATGTAAAAATCTATTTTTTTTCTTTTAGAGAATCATTGTCTAGTCAGAAAGTTGGAGGTTCTCTCACTGGTAAACCCAAGGACAGGGCTAGTAAATTCCCAGTTTTGGTGCAAGAGTGGAGCAGGACTATGCAGTCCAGAATATTTACATTGTAAAACTATCCTCACACCTATGTCAATGTCAGAGTTGTAGCACTTAATCTCATATGCTCTTCCTCACTGGTAAGGTAGGACGGGAGAAGACTGTTCCCTCCAATCTAAGGGGAATTTTCTCTTGTTGTAGAACCCCATTTACAGGTATTGCTGATTTTTCATCAATGAAGAACAGAATCATTCAGCTCTGCTTGGACCTCACTACTACTGTTCAAAAGGTCAGCTGATTTCTTTTCCTCTCTGCTTTCCAAAAGGGAAGGAAAGGTGGTGTTGGGGAAGTAATGTGCTTGCTTTGTGCTGAGTACTAATGAAAGGCAGTTCTGGGAATGAGATCTCACTTTTAACTTTGAAAGTCCATGAAGGTCAGTTTCAGTTGTCTGTGTTTGAGTCGTGGGGTTTTTTTGTTGTTCCCCCTGCCCTTCAGTTTAATTATCAATTTTGGTTTTGCTGGCTGTATCTTAAGTGACTGCAGCTTAAAGGCTACTCTCATTTTCTTGAGCTTTACTGGAAAGAGAGTTAGTCTTTGAAATAGTTGATCTGCATTTGAAGATTTTCACATTCCAAGCAGCATGTTGAAAAACAGTTATCAGTGCTAACTCTAAACAAAAATATGGCTCCATTGGTTTTTTTTATGTTTGCAGACTCCATAAATCTTGGCCCATGCAGGATGTTTTAGCCATCAAATGGGAAATGCTGCATATAATGGAAGGAGCTGCCACCTTTATGATACAGATCCTACTAGCCAGAGTGCTTCTGCCACTACTGCAAGAACAGATTATTTTTCAAAACTTGTATGATGAGTGCTTGTACAGATAGTAACTAAAAGACATGTAGCAGCCATGGCAGTCTTGGCAGCTGACATAATTTTGCTCTCTGAATAATGCTGCCTGTTCTTGAGCCTGTTCTGAGAGCATGGCACTGCTGTGGCTGTGAAGCACTCTGTGCACATTTCAGTGACTGCCAAACTTGCTCTTAACCATTATTCTGTGCCCATATAATATTTGAACTCTGGAGGACCCTGCTCTGTGACATGGGTGATTCCCTCCCCATGCTGAAGGGATGATGTCAAAGGACAGAAAAATCCTGAGTTGTCAAGCTGTGATGCCAGCCAGTGTTGTGTCATTATGAAAGGATGGTGTCTGGGTACCCCAAGGTGTACATGCCTGCTGCTCAGTGTCTTCCTTGCTGAGGTGCTCCGTGTGCAATTGCACAAACTCAGTGATTTACAGCTGCAGATGTGCAGATTGTGTAGTGGGACAGTTCCTGTTTCTAGCAGCAGATGGTGTTCACCCAAGAGTGCTACAAGAACTGAGATAGGAGATTGCTGAATGTATTAATAAAGCTGCTGAAAAGTGTGTCTAATCTTTCTGTTAGGTTAGCCTTTGATGGCAGGGGAACAGAAGCTGCAAATTACAACCCCGGCCTTTTAAAAAATGTCAGACTACTCTGCCAATTTGATATGAGCTATAATAAAAGATGGTGTTGGTGCATATGAGAAAAGCATTAATGGGGGAAGAACCAAGCAACACAGTTTTGTCCTGGGACAGGGCACATATGCTAGAAGGAGTCTGCTGATGTGGAAAAGAGATACAGTTGAAAAATCTTTAGGAGGGTGTTTAAACTTTAAAAGTATTTCATATTAAGGTGCAGACTACAGAAACAGGTTGTCAGTTCTTATGGTGAGGAAGAGGCCAGAGTGGCTCTCATGGAACCAGTGCTGCTCTGCATAATCATAAATGATGCATAAAAGTATATCATAATAGAGCAAGGTGGGAATGCAAGTTGATTCTAGTTATCTTTGATGATAGCTATATAGATTCAAGGACAGAATTTTTCTCTACTTAAAGCTCCATGTCAAACTTTAGGGCTGAAATAATAAACAGTAGAAACAGAAATGAGTGGGAGCAGAAGGACTTTGCAATTTTGAGCATTTTGGCTGCACAATGATAGATGGCATTTGGTATTGATTTGTGCACGTGTATTTAGCAGAGAAAAGCAGGGGAAAGTCCTCCACAAACTTCTCCAATGTGGCTCCTTCTTAAGCTTATTAAAATGCTTGGGGATTTTCTCCTTGTAGATATTGTAAATCTTGTTTTATTATTTACATACTTTTTAAACTTTTTAATCTGAGAATAATATAATTCTCCAGCTCAGCACTTCTTGCAGAAAACAGTGATGACTTCTGTAGATTTTTACATGAACATTTTTCAGTTCAAAGACTTTTATACCTGGGCTATGTAAATAATGCCTTGTGTGCAGCTCTCTGCCCTTCAGGAATGTCATTGATAGCATATTTTTTAGAATATCACTTTCCCTTCTATTTTTAACGTATGTTTAGATCTGTTTTGATGCCTGGGGCAGAGGAGTACCTGAGTTGGGATGTAAGGCAGGCACATCTGCCTGGCCTTCTGAGAATCTGATTTAATTGTGCCAGGTTCTGCTTTTCTGGAAAAGTCAGTTGCTGTAATTGAATCCCACATTCTCTTAGTTTTCAAGGTTTATTATTGCTTTCTACCAGGCCCAGAAAATAGTTGCTTAATAGTCCTTTTGAGCCCTCCTGGGTGAAACTAATCTGACTAATCCCTGCAGCATGAATAACTCTATTTCTGTTTGAGGTTAAAATGGAACTTTTGCAGAGTTTTCAGAGATGATTTGTTTCCATGTTTATTGGTTAATGTAGGGGGTTTGTTCCTGTTTTATTTTTAGGATTGCACTGTGGCTGACATGGAAGATAAAGTCCAGACTGTGGTAAGTTTATGTTTCTGTTGAAACTCAGCTGTCTCCATTCACATTCATTTCTGTTGCTTCTATGCTGGTTGTATTGACAACAGCTTTTCAGTCCCAAATGTTCAAGCATATAATGCAAGTAAACATTACTATGACTTGTTTTGTGAATGTTCTTTCCTGTAGAAGAATAATTGAAATTCCAGCAGATGGATAGTGTGTGGTGATAGCATGTAGTCAAGTATTCCTTAAAGTTTCATTACACAGCTATATTTCCAAGAAAATTTAACCTTAAACTTTCAAGGGAGGACTAGTCTTATAAAATTATCACAGGCTAAATAAACCAATTATGCCTGTGGAGTGCATTTAGTGCCTTAATAAGCAGACGCTCTCCCTTATTATGCTTCTTCATGTAAAACTGCCCTGCTACAGAAATGAAGCTTGGCTCTGTATTTGAGCTTGAATTTCTAGGGTTGTTTGAAGCAGCCTTGTGACCAAATGCAGAGTGTAATGGAATGCTTTTTATATTTTGTAACAGTTAATCATCGCTTCCTGCTTTTGACATGAACCAGGCTGTGCTCTTTGATAAGGCCTTCCGGTAGCTCATAGATGCTTAGGAATTTAATAGCACAATAACTAAAAATAATCTTCTTCATAAATAACAAGATCATGTAAAAGGGAGTTCTCTACATCTTTCTTTTTCCATTTGTGCACACCCACACTGGAAGTAGGTATTGTTGTTTGAAATTCCCTTGTTTGAGCAGTTCCTCACATTCACACTTAGACATTGTTTTGATTTATTTTATTGCTGCTCTAGAAATCTGACGTAAAATGAAACAGAAAACGTTGGAGCTATTTTTTCCAGGGACCATTGTAATCCAAACCAATGTCTTCCTATGACATAGCTCGCCCCCATTCTGTAGTTACATGTGTCTACTTTGACTGAAGGATTCAAGCCCCTTGTGAAAGGTGACTTACCTTGCAAGCTCCCAAACTGTTTATAGCTAACTACTGTACTGTGTACTAATCTTCTCTCCTCGCTCCTTTAAGATTTTGTAACCTACTTTGAGTGTTAGCCTTGCTTCAGTTGATGTCAAAGCAGAAAACACAGTGGGATATAATATATATATCTAGAGAGGACACAGATTTTTTGGCTTTTTATTCCTTCTTTTTTCATGTTTAATTAGACATTCTGATAGTTACATGTTCTGCAAGGCAAAGCCATTCTGCCTCCAACTTTACTGACACACACACCAAGGTCAGAATTAGCCTTTATTTATAATGTTGGCTTAGGATCAGTTATGTTTTGGTCAAAAGGAAATATGAACCTTGCCAGTGTAAGCATTCCATAAGAGGTCAGTTCAGAGGCACAATGGAAAGAAGTACTGCAGAAGCACTTAAGTGCTGGACAGTCCTGCCTTATACTGTAAAGTTTTGTGCAGATATGTCAATGGCCAGCACATCACTTTTTGTGACACGTGGCCAGTTGTATTCTCATAGCAGAAGTACAGAACGGCATGAAAAACTGTCAGTTGTTCCCACAAGAATCATCAAAATGTTTCAATATTTTAATGACTTATATTTTGGTTAAAGCACACCAACCCCAAGACCAATTTTTTTGTTATATTTTGTGTGTTTATTTTTTCAGACAAAGGCTGTGTCAGCATCTGTTAGTGATGGTAAGGTAGCACTAATGGAAACAGGTTCTTTCTTTGTTACAAGGATGTAAACATGGTAGAATAGACCTGTGTAAATGAATCGTCTATTTCAATGATTTTAGAATTAATTTCCTTTGCATATTTTGAAAACTGAAAGAGGAGGAAGCCGGGAGAGAATTTTCCTAAATGTTTTTAGTATGTTCTCATTGCAGGCCAAGACTTTAAATGGCATTTGTGATAAAGCCATCCGATCAACTACAGACCCACTGATGAGCCAGTGTGCATGTCTGGAGGAGGTCCATTTAACCAACATTAAACCTGGGGAAGGCCTGGTAAGAAGCAATTCTGGAGTGTCCTGATGTTCCCAGTATTTAATAGGTAGCCCTGTGAGCCAATGCAAGTGTGTATTTATAATAAGGTATTTCTAAGCTGATAGTAACCTGTGGGGAAAAGAAGGAGGCACAAGAAGGAGCCCTAAAGGTCAGTTGTCATTGGTGTGCTGGAGTGGCTGCCAGGGACAGATACGCACATTAATAGGCTTGATCCCAAATATAATTTCGGATTCTAAATTGTGGAAGGTTATTATTATTCTAATATTAGGTTTTTATTATTCTGATTGTTTGAAGGTGTGTTAACCAGAATACTGGAGAATGTACAAATGCTTGTAAAGCTAGTAGTTTTATTTTTTCAGGTTACCATTGCCACTTTTCTCCTAGGGGGGCTGGGAGAAGGAGAAGGCAATGAGAAATGATGTTTGTGTTTTGAAAGATGATTTTTTTGTATGTGTTTACAGCAAGATAGGGATGAATGGGAGAATTTTGTAGGTTTGCTATGAGCAGGAAAATGAGAAATTTTTAACTGTTTGGTGGCCACGTCTTATTACGGACTCTTGTTTGTTGAACTGACTCTGCTTAGTTGCGTGCTGGTTATGAGAAACTTAATTTGAAATCTTGGTGGATTTTCTGTCTAGAGAACAGATGTGTTAGAATGAGGAGGGAATTTAAATTGTTATGTGCATTTGTATTCCAAGCCCTGAGGGCAGGATAAATGAACATTTTTAGAGAAAGCTGCCCAGTCTTACTATATAGTTTTACCCAGACCAGTGGATTTGACTGAATCAGTCATGCATTTTTGAAATTATGGGAACCTCTTTGTTAATATAGAAGCTACATTGAAGCAGAGTCAGTCTAGCTTGGCCTAAATAAGAAAACAAGGAGGTGGGTGCACGCAATTGGATACTGACAGGAAAACAGGCAGGGAATTGGCTGGAGAGGAAGGGTCAAAAAGATCATCTAATTTTTCACCTATTTTTAAAGTAAGTGTGGTAATTTCAGGCAGCTAAGCTGCTTTCAGCTCCTGAGTAATATCCAGTTCTGTACTTCTCAGGGTGAGTATTTCTAACAGCAGATGTAGAAAGGAAAACTAGTTATGTAGTTGTTCATAAATGATTAAATCAATGTGCTGGTCACCTCTTGTGGGAAATCTATGTAATTACTAGTTAATAGCTTGTTCATGATTTTTAAATTGGTGCTCTCATAGTCAACACCCATTTCATCAAGTTTGCCCTTGTGTTCACACTCAGCATTAGCATAGAGTGCCACAAATACTCTGCTGGAACTTTAGTGCTTATGTAAGCATTGTGGTTATGAGGCTGTCTGTATTGACTTACCAAGAGAAGCTGTAAAAGAACATGTCAGCAATACTTGTAGCCCACCTGTGTGGGTCTGTTCTGTTTGGAGAGAACTGGTGGCCACCTAATAAAACCTGTAATTCTCTAAAGCAGGCTGCATAGTAAGGAAATAAAGTTCTGTTCAAGGTCAAAGACTTACAAGGCAGCAAAATCAGCAGTGTTTGGTATTATTGTTTCTAAGTCTTATTCCATACACTAGGTGTTTTAAGTCGTTTTAAGTATTATAATAAATTACACTAAAAGTGATCTGTGAAGAAGTTTAGAGTGTTGTAATATTAGACTACACACTTTTTTAGGGAGAATGTACAAATTGTTCACTGGTTTTAATAATGTTTTGAGTCTGTTGCCAACTGTGTTTTAATCAGATAAATTATGTGGTTTGTTTTGCCTTTAAACTTGTTTTTTGTTTTTTACTTATATTTAGGGAATGTACATCAAGTCAACTTATGATGGATTGCATGTAATTACTGGAACTACAGAAAACGTAAGTGAAGCAAATAGAGATTTTCTCAGACAGCAGCTTTGAGATAGTTTGACTTGCCACTTTTTCTTGTTTTAGATATGTCTTGCATGGCATTACTGCTTTAAGTACTGTGTGAGCCATCATTTGTTTATCCACAGTTTGTAAATATTTTATGCCTGTGTGTTTCACTGTTAGTCTGATTAAACCAGTTCCTGCAAGTACACAAATTAGTTCAAATGCTTGGCATTAAAGTAATTGCTTTAATAAGTTACTGTATCTGCTGTTCTGAGCTCTTACGGTTCTTGCTTAAACCAAATCTTGGATGTATTTGCTCTCCACGGGCAAAAGCAATCTCCCCTAATGGGAGCATTTAGGTGGTAGTGTGCTAGATTCAGTAATGAGTAATGAAATCAGTGAGCTGCCCTGTGACAAAATTATCTTGCAGAGTAAAAAAGACTAAGAACAAGTAAGACTTTAAGAGTGGTCAGCTGGAAGGAAGTAGTTGACTAGAGAGGCAACTAGTTTTTTACTGCAGGTGGTTTCTTGTTTTATTTGTATGCTGAGTCCTTTGCAGCTGAGAATTTATTGAAGGCTTCTGGGCAGTCTTGAAGGAGTGGACCTCTAGCCAGCAGCTGATGCTGGCAAGTGATGCTCTGGTGTTTTCAAACAGGCTACTACTGTCCAGGAGTAGTGACTGAAAGAAAAAGAAAGAGCAGAGGAACTTAGAAACTTGGCTTTTGCAGAGAAACTTAGAAACTTGGCTTTTGCAGCAATGCTTTTTTTTTTTTTTTTTCTTGGTGACTAGGAAAGAACCAGTGGTTCTAATTGTTCCCCTGCCAGGTCCAGGGACCAGGCAGGAGAGTGTGGAAATCTGTGCTTGCAGTGAGCTTGCAGTTTAGAGTATAGAGTGTAAGCTTCTATAGCTTTGATACTATTGTCCTGGCATACCTCTGTATAGGATCTGCCACAGAGACCACATCCACTTCTGCAGCAATTTTAATATCTGATAAATGCAAAAGAGAGTAGTGTTGACTTCTGATAAGCTGCTTCTGCATGTAGGTCTTATTTAGGTCTGTATTCCTTCTGTAGCTTTGAGTGTTGACCTAAGTGTCTGCTTTTTGTTATCAACACTGGTTCTTCCTTTGGGGTAACTCCTTCCTTTGGAGCAACAGAACTTGACAAGTGACTGAGAGATCTGTGAACAACTGATGGTTTTATAGTGGTGTGGTAGCATTTAGATGACCATGTCTGGATCTTTTTCTTGCTAGATTTTGCTCAATTTTCTTGCTAGATCTGGAGTGGTATTTTAGTAGCTATCCCTGGGAGCCGGTGTATGGGAATGCAATGGAATTGCATCCCTGAATTGACAGTACTGAACAATGGAAGAACTGGGGAACTCCATTTGGTATGAGTCAGCCAAGTGGATCCCTGAGTTATGCCATCCTACGTGAGACTTTGCATGTTGTGTTTGCCTAGAGCTAAACTTTGCTTTTTTCTCTGCAAAGGATGTGTTCCCAGTGCTGTGACCTGTCACTTGCTGCAGGAGTTCTCTGTGCAAGGGTCCCCCACCCTCCCTCAGATGAGCTGTTGGTCACCCAAAGGACAGCTTGAAATAAGCTTTGTTTTTCACAGACTTGACTCTGGCCCAGCATTTTTTCATGATCTTGGTTGACTCCTATATATGCAGCTTTCCACAGAGGCATTTCCTCTCAGAGGAAGCAAGAAGACAATGAAGAAACGGGGTTACTCATGATAGCTGAAGCCTCCCACAAATTCCCCATGTTTTCTTCCTTTGTTGCACTGTTTATTCTTACAGGCCTTTCCCATAACAAAGTTACTTCAGGTCTAAAGGTGTGATGAGGTGGCGGAGGGAGTCCTTAATCCCAGTGCTTAGTTCTGGAGTCACTAGGAAGAGCTGGTCTGCTGCCTGGTGGTTACTCATGGGGTGGAGGGAATGGGAGGAGTTGCTGTCCTGTGACCAGGGTGCAGCATCTACCAAGGCAGCATGTCTGTGTGCTTTGGGTGTTCTCAAGGCTGGTAGGAGTTGGTGTGTTATAGCAGTGAGAGGGTTTTTAATAACTGCAGCAAAGGCTGGTGCATTGCACCAGCTGTTAATAAATCTAAATTTTGACATACTTAGGTTTTGTTCCACAGAGCTTAGGTTTTGTTCCAAGAAAATTGTATTTTAAAGTGTATTATTATTAGGTATTTGAAAAATACCTGTCTATGCAAGTGTTTTTATTTACTGCTTTGTTGATTCAGGCAGGCAATTTCACATTAAAGTCAGAAGCTTTTATTTACATTGGAAAACAAAAAGGTAAAGTGCAAAGGATCTGTCTTGTGGATTGGAGGGGTTTTGCTCCTTTGTTCTGTACATTCAAAGTCTTAATGCATTTTTTAAAATAAATGCATGTTTGTTTAAAAGTTGTTTAAGATGGTTGTTGTGTTAGGGCAGAAATCCTCTTCCATTAGTGTGTAATACTATAGTACAAACTGGAGGGAAAAGGAGAGTGGAGACTGTCCCATGACTTAAGTACAATTTGGCCTGTAAAAGATCGTGGCTATGCCTTCTCTCTTCCTGTTTAGTTCCCCCAGCATAAAAATAAATAATTTGATTAATTCATTTACATTTCTCAGGTTATCAGTAGATGTGAAAATTATGTATAATGAAGAGCATTTCTGATCCAACCTTTGACTTAGATTGGTGGGGGTTGTTATGGGAGACCTGATGCAGCACATGACTCTTGTTTTCCTCTTTGCAGTCCCCTGCTGACCGCTCCCAGAAGATTCATGCTGGTGATGAAGTAATCCAAGTTAATCGGCAAACTGTGGTGAGTAACTTCCATTATGCTTGCTCTGCATCACAGGGGCTGAATGGATGGGGTCAGGAGGCAGTTCTGATGTTTGAGACTTTTTAACATTTTATTTTCAAGACAGATTTTATTCTTTGCAATATTTTGATAAATATACAGTATTTCATGTTTAAATGCTTTATGCATCATATTAAAATAGTTCATGTTGCATTTAAAGACCTGTTTTAAAATGTCTCATTACAATCCACTAAAATGCAGATAAAGAGCTTTAAAATGCCTCCTCAATTTACAAATGATTGTCCAATTATTTGCATCTGGGAACCTGGATGTAATGCTTGCATTTTTGCTTAGCACATTAGGCAATGCCTTTCAATGTGAGAAAGAAACATGATAAAAGTAATTCACTCTGAATCCCTGTGTTAGTCAATTTGAGTAGATGTATGTGTCCTGGGACTAGAGCTGAGGTATAAAGAACACTGCTTGATATCTCAGTATTTAGTTTACATCTTAAGTAGGGAACTTGGAAAGAAAATGAAGAACCTTGGAAAAAAAGAGCTTTCAGTTTGTTTTTTTTTTATAATTCTTAAGATGGCGTTTTTGGATCCCTTATCTCTTCTAGGTTCATGTCAAAACAAACAGTCTGACTTGAGGGATTTGGGTTTTTCTTATTTATTTACTTTCAGAAAAGAAATGCTGAATAAAAGATGTCTTTATTCTCTTCCAGGTTGGATGGCAACTCAAAAATCTGGTGGCAAAGTTGCGAGAGAATCCTGCTGGAGTTAGGCTGCTGCTTAAGAAACGTCCTACTGGCTCTTTTCATTTCACTCCTGCTCCACTGAAGAACCTGCGCTGGAAACCACCCTTGGTGCAGGTGAGAGCCTGCCAACTCCACTCTCAGGATGGGAATGCCATGGTAGCATCTGCCATGGTAGAAAAAAGAGAAATCCCAGAAATGCCCCAAAATACTCATGTTAAGTACATGTCAAGGCAGGTTAGGTGAAATGGCTGTCCTCCTTTTGTTCCTAGATAAAAGGGAAAATATTATTTTTTTTCTCCTTGCTACCAGATAATGCCCTCTTGGTACAGAAAGGGACTAGGTATGCTGAATGTTTTAATCAGTCTGTGTGCCACTGGGAGAACTTATTTGAAGCAAAAGTGCTGATATGTATGGAATTCATCAGCATGGAGCAATAAATAAGTGCTTTCTCTATTTATCACAGTAATATGTTTTTGCTGAAATAGCTTAAGACTATTCCATATATTTGTCCTTTTTTTAGTCTAGTGAAGGGGGAGAAAGTGTTTTTTTCAAAAAATTATTTAAGCTACTTGTTTAAATAAGATTTGGTTGTTGGGCAATTCACATATTGGATACTAAGCAGAGAAAGTGATATTAGTAATTCTTAAATAACCATGTTGAGGAATGGCATGTTTCATTAGGAAATTTAGGGCTTAATGCTTGCAGGAGCAAACAACCTAACTGAATTTGAACTAATTATCTGAAATTAATAAAACCAGAGAGAGTTCCCCCTCCTCCTCTGTGGGGATAATTTAAACCTGTGAAATACTGGTGGCTATCACAAGTCTCCATGAAGGCAGGTTTCTCTCAGAATGAGTAGAAGATGTATACCCATTTTGACTACTTGTTCATCCTTCCTTTCACCAATGCATATGTCCTGTTTTTGTAGCATCATGCCTAACATGTATTACCAATGTGAAGAGCTGAGGTGGGCTGGCTTATAGGCTGTGCCCAGAAGAAAGGTCTTTGAAACCTTTTCTCTCCTATAGGCAGTCAGGAACCTGGCAAGATGCTGAGAATATATAGAAGTGAGGTGCAAAGATGAGCAATGCCAAATCTATTTTTAATTTGCTTCCCTGGCCCTTACATCCATTGATCCAGTCTGGTGAATTTAATATACTCCTGTCTGTGTCCCAGGCATTGGAGTGTATGGAATAAAGGTAGCATATGCCAGTTTCACAAGGCTTGCTAATCATATCTGTATTAAACAAATTGTATTCTTTTATTCTTTTAATGCATCTAAATATAGAAGAGGGGGTTTTGTCTCAGTTGCTTTTTTTGTCTGTGGAATTTACATGAAAAATAGAACTGGAAAGAGCAAAATATTCTTAAGCAATGCATTGCTCATGATAGGACTTGTGTGGGAGGGCTTGTGCAGCTAGCCAAGACTGTGGGTGGAGGAAAATGTGGATTCTAAGAGTTTTTGAAGTGTTCATATATCACAGAGGTAGTAGTTCACTGGGGGATGAAAATGGTACTATTGATTATTAAATTATCTATTTGTAATAAATGGATGTTCAGGTGTTTGATAGCTGTTTAACATTTCAGACCAGTCCTCCACCAGCTTCAACTCAGTCTCCAGAAAGCACCGTGAATACCTCACTGAAGAAGGAGAAGCCAGCCATTTTGGATCTGTACATACCCCCTCCACCAGCTGTTCCGTATTCTCCTCGGTATGCAAACAAACCCGCACCACTCAACAGAAACCTCCTTCACTGCACTTCTTTATGAGCTCTTAGAGCTCTCTGCAGACCAGCTTGAGGAAGCTGCAAATCTCAAACTTTCTTCCAGCTGCCTAAATGAGATGGATTGCTTGAAGTTATGCTTAAGTGTGTATACTACCAGGATTGTAACAGATTTTATTACTGGAAGATTATTGTGTGCCACAGAGAGCAGAGTTGTTCCCAGAACATGACACGAGTGTCATCTCTGGTTTTGTTGTGGAGTTATGTTTCTGTCACTGTTGAAATCTAACTGCACACAGCAATTTTTGTCCTTAATGTTTTTCACTGTTGGATTTTTTCTTTTTTAGCAAGTTGAGTAACTGTTGTGGGAGTTGGGATAGGAAAGAATGTCACGTTAAATGACGCCTATCATATTAAATTTTTAAGTTGTTTAAAACAAATGTGTTCCCACTGAAGGGAAGGGAGAGGCAATACATCAACTCTTATTTTTTTGTCCTGTGGTGTTAGCTATAAAAATGCAGACCTGTATACGCAGTGGGAGGGGGAGTGGTGTGTGTGGTAAGGCTGACTGTTGTTTCTTCTGAAGTTCATGTTGACTCATGCCAGAACCCTGCCAGCTGATCTGAGAATGTGATGGAAAAAAGTGTTTTCAGGCAAGATGTGAAAGGCAGGCATGCTTCCTTGCCTTCCCTGACATTTTGGATTACATGTAGGTAGCCCAGCACAGACACTGTGACCTTTTGCTGCAAGTGTTGTGGGAAGGGCACTTGCACAAGTCATGTAAGGGCTGATACAGAGACAGAGCTGGTTTTACTGCAAGTTTTGGGGCAGGACTGGGAGGAGGAGGTTCACTTAGGTAAGGGTCCCTTTACTGAAGTTGGACTCACCTCGGCCTGCTCTTGCCTTGCTTTTATGGTTACACACGCTCAGTTCTTAATAAAAAAACCTCAAATCTTTAAATCTTTTGGCATAATAACAAGCATATCAATTTAGCAGATTAATGCCTTAGTAATTTCTTCAAATCATTAAATATCAAGCACATTGGTGAATTATATCTTTGTGCTCAATTTGTTTTTCCTAAAGAGACACAAAATTATATCAAGCTTAAAATGCCTTTAGACCTCAATCCCTGTTGAAAAGGATGGAAGTTGCAATACAAGATGTAAAACTCATCCTGGATGATGTGTGGAAAGGGAAAGGCATCTTGACTTTGACTTTTAAAGAAAGCAAATGTGAGAAGCTATGGCAGGCAGGAAGAGGAGAAAAGACAATTCTTTTGCCTTCTGTTTGGTCATTTATTTTGACCTCTACATGTTTTGCTTTTCTCTTGAAATTGTGGTGTATTTGTGTGATGATTTTTTTTTTTTTTTTTTTTGCTCCCCCTCATCATGCTGTTCTCTTCCCTTCCTGGCACAGATCTCTGCTCCACACTGGGATTCAGAGAGCAGTGTTTGGTTTCCTGCCCCATGGCACAGTCTCCACATGGTGGTGGTGTAGGAGAGCTCTCCATGTACATGCATTTCTGGTGTAACGCTTGAGTGCAATTTTTGTTCTCTGCATCTCCATAAATAGCTCCTTCCTATTCACTGAGCTGTAGCATTGTTCTTGCTGGAGAGCTGGACAAGTGGGGTGTGCCATCCAGGGAGTGCTGTGAATACTGGGGCATAAGTGTGCTTAGGTAGTCAGCTATGTGTTTTTATGCCTGAATTGGCTAATGGTTGCTTCAAGCAATAAGATTGTAACATGTAGGAAGGGGGGAAAACCTCCAGGCAAATCTTAAACGTGAAGGGTAGCTTCTCTTCCAAAAGTACTTGCAGAATTTAATCAAAACCATATATGTGTATATATATATGTATATATGTGTGTGTGTATATATGCACACATACACTATGAATCTGTTACTGAAACTCTTAAGCAGGGAGAGAGAAGGTGGTAAATATTCAATGACAGATGTTGGACTCCTATAATGACTGAAAGGCAGAGACTGTCAGATGGAGGTAATAGTTGTTACCATTACACATACAGAGATAGATAAATTTATGTAGCACTCAACTGTGTATTTGAGGAGGCAGTGAATCAGGGGCTTTGATGCCCTCAGGACAGAAAGGTCTCATTTATCAAAACCTTTTGCAGGAGTGGAGCCTCTAAATTTATCAGTGTGTTAAATTACTGGCTCATTAAGAGTGAAGTAGCATGAGGAGGGTAGCTTTCTTTTCTCCTTGTTAAATATAATGAAGTCCTCTATCACCTGACTTTCTTGGGGGTTTCTTCAGCTTGTTTGCAGCACAATGCCAATTGTCACGAGCATGACTTGCTGCTAGAAGCCTCTTTCAAACCTACTCATGTCTGTAGCTTTAAACTCTTTGAAGCCACTAACTGTGGTGACATGTCCTTTCAGAGATGACAAGGGGAGCTTTGTGTATGGAGGAGGCAGCAAACGCAGTCAGCCGCTCCCTGGGTCCAAGGGCGCCGAGTCTCCCAATTCTTTTCTGGATCAGGAGAGCCGAAGGCGAAGGTTTACCATTGCTGATTCAGATCAGCTGCCTGGGTATCCCATGGAAGTGAATATCCTACCAGCCAAGATGAGAGAAAAAACACAGTCCTACGGTGAGTTCATTCCTCTCTTGTTATCACTGTTGTGATAAGGGCTTTGATCAGTCTGAAATGTTTTGTCTTAGAAATCTGCTTGCCACACTTCCTTGATGTTAAGGCCATTTGTACAATTTGTGAATGTGAAATTCTACGTCTGAAATAATTTCTCTTAAATGCTGTTATTTCTGCAATGAATATCATTCAGCTGTGGCTGCTACAGAAAGCCATTTCCACATGTGTTTTGGTTATAACATTATGTCCACTCCTGCTCTAAATGAGCAAGAGGGCAGCTGTTTGATCTCAGTACACTGATTTCATATATGTCACCAGTGGAAATATCTTCAAATATTCTTCTTTTCTGCAGTTTGAGCTCCTTATTGCTTATCTCTCCCTTTGTTTAACTGGGAAAAGCAAAAATTTAAAAACTGGTTTCCTCAGTTTTATGTAACTCCTCATAACCTTTTGTGTTGCCTCTAGGAAAACCTCGTCCTTTGTCAATGCCTGCTGATGGAAGCTGGATAGGAGCTGCAGAACCCTTCTCTAGGCCACGAGGATCCGGGAGAAAAGGCAAGGTTTTAGGTTTTATCCCTCATTCTCTTCCTCTCCAAAATTTCCTTGGGGTGAACTACATGAAAGTGTTTAAATTAGGAATGGAGGATCATAGTTTGCATATTGGTGAACTGATGCAAGGTGACCATTGTTTGGTTTAGCAGAAATGCCAGATGATAACTGAAATTTCTGAGACTGTTCAGTGATGGAACTCAAATCTTCTGCCTTAGACTTGTAGTGAGCATTAAAAGTTATCTAGAATGACTAGGGTAGATCTGTACTTGTGACTTTGTAGCACAGGTTTACCATTTTGCTCTTGCACACAGCCCTTTCCCTTTCTACTACGTTTAATATTGATTGTGAAACTGCTTTTTTGGTAAGTCTTTTTGTTTAGCTAACTGTGGAGGCTGTTGAAGAAGCAAGCTTGTTTACAAAATATAAAATGTAGGGCCTTTTAGGAGCTGCTTTTTACTGCTACTGCTTTTAGAAAGGAACATATTCTGCAGGCATCACTGAATGGGAGAGAGACAGAAGCTAAGAAGCTTTGTGTTCAGTTGGATGGCTTTTTTTACTTCCCACACTGTCCTCTTCCCACCCTTTTTTGCATCTGAAAGACTATTTGAGTCCTGTTAGAGTGGGAAATAAGGATGACTAGTTTATTCTTGGAATCAGTTATGAAAGCTAATGTCTAATTCTAGGTAAAATCAAAGCTAGATTGTTTTATTTTCATGTAAAAGTAGAAATGGATAGCGAGAACCATCAACCTACAGGGATACTTACAGAGCCATCACCAGATGGCAAAGCTGGTTTTTTTGGGTATGGTTTTTTGTTTTAAGTACAAGCCTGCAGCACTTAGGTACATTTCAAGCATTAAAAAAAGGCAACACAAAGACAAAGGTTTGGTCTTGCCTTTTTTTTAATGCTTGAAATGCACCTAAGTGCTGCAGGCATGTATTTAAGCTGTGTTAGATGAGAACCAAAGGCCTTGCCTAGTTTAGCAGGATTTCTTTAGCAGCAGCTGCCTTAGTCAAGTGTCTGGGGAAGAGTTAAAATAGAGAAAGTATCACGAATCACTGGTCAAAACCAGGGAAGGAAGTGCTTACATCTTCACCTGCAAAATCAATTTATCTTGTCCAAAGTAATATTAGTAGCTTTTAAGTTACTCATGAGTTATATTGAGAAGTTTATGGATTCAACTCTGGTCTCTTCAGCATTTTGAGTAACACATTAGAAGAAGATTTGTTACATATCACCTATGATAATGATTCGCATGAAGGTAAGTCTGTATCATCATTTTTGGTGTGTATGAATCTGGAATATAACAGTTAAATGGTATCTCCTCTGAGTATGGATTTACTTCATTATTTGTGCTACTTAAAAAACATTAAAGATACAAAAATCTGTGAGTCTATTGATAGCTGCTTATGTCTAGATATTTTATGAACAAAACTCCAGATCTAGATATTTGAAGTGTAACCAGAATGCTTTTATAAAAACAGAAAATGTTAATGGAGCATTTTGAAGTCAGCAATGATTGGGTTTCCCCTCTTTTGTTTGTACAGGTGATGATGTCCTCTGCAGGTACTTCAGCAATGAAAGGATACCCCCAATCATTGAGGAAAGCCCCTCCACGCAGCACCCGCTCTCCAGGCCAGTGTCTGACAAGCAGTTAGTGAGGGGAACGGATTATATTCGAGGCAGCAGGTGTTTTCTGAATACAGACCTCCACAACAGTGCAACAATCCCTTTTCAAGAGGAAGGTGCTAAAAAATCATCAGTTACATCATCTGCAAAATCCTCCTCGGCAGAGCCCTCGCTGCTGGTCAATTGGTTCACAAGACTGAAATTGTTGACTCACTGACTTGTTCCCAGGGCTGTTACCAAGTGCCTTTGCTCGTCGGTCAGACTTCTCTACTTTGCAGCTTAACTGACACACTGTGACTAATGCAGTATTCTTTTCCTGGAGAATCTCACACTTCAGCCTTTTTGTTTGTCATTTTTGATGGATCAGAGGGCTTCATAGTGCAAGGAAGGAAGAAAGATCAAGTTCCTCTTCTTGGCCAAAAACTGAAGGCATTTATTCCCATGGAAATTAGTAAAATTTCAGTGGGTAGAGGCCACACATGACCTGGAAAATGCATAATGACTCAGAGGAAAGCGTTGCATTACTGTGAAGTCCAGTGGCACTTTAGTTGTCTGAATGCTCAGAGGCTGGTGCAACTGGCAGGGTGTCAGAGTTTGAAGAGCTCACAGAAGTTGTCACTCTCCTGACTGGGAAAATAAGCAGGGAAACAGCAGTTTCGTGCAACTTAGTGGTGCTGTTTCAAGTACTGCATGAGATCAACCTTGTGAGGAAGAAGTAGTAGTGTTATTGTTCTTTCTCTGATATCCAGAGTTCCTGTGAAGTCTTGGGAAGAGAGTTCTCTTATTCAGAGATTTTAGGAAGTTGGACTAATTTAATTATAAATCAATCCAACCTTATGTATGAAATCTATTTTATTTGAAATCCCAGAACAAATAGGAGCACCGAACAGCTGCGGTGCTCACCTATAAAGGTATATGGATTGCTACAAGCCAAGGAAATGCATCTGTAGAGGTGGTGAAAGAAGAATATATATTTTTTCCTTAATTGTTTAAGAATGACTTGCTGTTAACCAAAGTAACCTTTAAAGACAGTCCTGTTGGACTTAAGAGAACTTTTACAGTGGTTCAGTTTTTGAATGATGTGTTGTTTTTATGAAAAATATGTGCTGCCATACGCTACAATTGTAAGACATCTTGCTATTTTCTATATAGCTCTAATTTTTACCCCTCCAGAATTTTAAAGTGGCATTGGGTATTTTGGGAGGAAAATAAAACTTGTTTAACAAAAGAGGAGGATATTAAAGAGGTATTGTTTAAGAAAGACTGTACATAAGATTGTTAGTATGCAAACAGTTGTGTTTAAAGTTATTTAAATGTTAAATATAGTTGTATATATTTTTACATTTAAACAGATAGAGTTTGTACCTTCCTGTATTGAAGTATTGGGCACAACTTAGTCAAATGAAAAGAAAATAAGAGTTTGTATTACCTTCTAATAATAAGACTAACTATTTTTGAGGATGATACATTGCCAACAGCCTCTACTCCTTTGGTCTTGCTGAAAAGAAGGATTTGTGTTTAATGATTGGTGGGGAAAGAGGGAAGTTAAATGCTAGTTTGCATGTAGGACTGGGACAGGAATCACATGTGATAACAGGATGTTAAAAACACACTGTAAATCTGTCTGTGAAGATGTCACCATTCTGCTGCAACGAGGTGATGAAGTTGTGCTACAGCCTTGCAGAGAGAGACAGGGTGTTTCATTCACTTCTCAATTAATTTTGATTGTGACTTACTGATGACTGGGGAGGCTGGTTTGGACCTTTTTGATCAAAGCAGGTATGTCTGTACTAGGCATGAACTGCTCCTGTGCAACTGAACCCTACAACAGTTTGGTCCTGCCTCCAGGAAAAGGGCTGAAACTGCCTTGTTGTAGGCTCTGTGGTGTAGTATAGTCCAGCCTCAAAAGAGCTGAACTGTTCTAAAGGTATTGTCTAAACAAGACTTTTAAAATGAAGATTCTGCTCATCTACAATGTTGTGTTTTCTTTACTTCAAAAATGAATGGGTCCATCATGCTTAACCTCTTACTGCGTATAGTGAATATAGAGGATGCTCTACAGTTTAGTGGTAAAAAAAAAGTCCCACAGATCTAGGAATAAATCACAGCTGATATCCTCCTGGCTTAACCTGCAAAAAAAATCTGCTATTATGCAAAAATTTGGCTCATCTCTTGATGTTGAAGGTATGTGTATCTATCCAATCAAAAACTATATATGGGCTGACTTCCCTAATAAGTATCATGTATATTTCCAGATATCCTGCCATGGTACAGTGCTCCACAATACTCTTAATACACTGTTACGGTAGAAAAACAGTGCAAGTAATTGGAAAAGATCATAAACCCCACAAAAATTGAAAATAATATTTAGTACTCATGCATGTATGTATAGTGGGGATCATGCACTTTTGAAATATTGAGCAGGCTTCTGTTAAAGTCTATAGAATATGTAAAAGTCAATACCTTTGGTCTGTCTTACATAGCCATTGCAAAAAAAGAGTCCTGTTTTGGATGGTAATGTGTGAGAGGAAATAAGAAATGAAAATGAGCACTAATGGCTTGTAGAGACAGTGTAGGGCAGTTCTCCAAGCCATGTGTTTCCTCTAGTATTATGGACAATTAAATTAATCATTGTTTAAATTCTGGATGACTAACAGAGGTAAACACAGTACTGAGAGTATTTTACTAATTTTGTGCTAATCAATGAACTGGTAACGTTTCCTTCCTCATGTTTTACAAGCAACATGCTCCATAGTCTTGGTGCTCATTGAACAGAAAGAGAGAGAGTAAAAATCCAAAACTTAACCAAACCAGGAAACAGATGGTAAAGACTGGCTTTAAATTGGAGAGGATAAAGAATTTTCTTCTTGCATAAATGTTTCTTTAATCCAAATCTTACATCCTGTTTTATTACACTGCACCAGGCAGTCTCCACAAACTGCTTTGTATCTGTAATCACATCTTGAATAGACCAAGTTAAACCCGTCATCAGGCTTTAACTTAGATCTCAATGAATTCAGTTCAAACCTTTTTTTTTTTTGCAGATTTTACTTTCCTAGGAGCTTTCCTGCCTTCATCATTCAGTTTTTGGAATATCTTATGCAGGCAAAAAGGCTTTCATGCTCATACATTCTCAGAAATGCCATTGCCAGTAGGATTGGTATTTCAGAGGAGTGTGAATGTTGGCTTCTGCTTGCGTTTTCTGCACTAAAATATTCATCCCCTAATTTCCACCATACATCCTAGTGCACCGTCTTGAAATGTGAGATAGAAATGCTTGTGGGCAATTGGAAAGAAGCATTGTGTCCTTTGGAGTAAACTTTATCCTGATGTACAACTCTTGCTTCTTTCTTCTCTGTAAAAGCCTGAGCTTCTCTGTAAAGCCTGAGCTTTGCTTTGCACATACTGTGGTTATGGAGCACATGCTCTTTCTTTGTGGCTGTCACATAGGAATGCTTTTGTCTCCTTGCAGTCTGTGAGGTTTTTATAATGGACAAGAGCTCTTGAGGAAGTCACTGACTTAACTCAGCAAATTCTGTGATTCACTTAAGATGTAGAAAGAGCACTCCAAAAAAACTCAGTTTGGAGAATGAAAAAAGAGGGGTCAGGCTAAGCTAAATGTATGGGTCTGTGTTGTGTCGAATGCTGCTTCAGCTGAGTGGCAGTAATTCTACAAAGAAAGCACCCCACACAACTGCAGCATGCACATTTGTTTCTACCACTACATTTGTGTGATGCTAGAATATGAAACAAGGGCAGTCTTTCAAAGCAGTTATGTATAGTTCCACACACCACTTGAGCTGCAAGATATATTGACAAAAGCAGTCAAGAGCTGCTGTCAGTGTGTAATTTCACCAAATTCTGCTGCCTGTGCTTCTGCTGCATCAGTTTAAAATAGTAACCTCTCCTTATCCTGTTGCCTGCACAATGCTAGTCCCTAACCATCAGTTTTGTCTGTCTTTGTGATAGTAATTGCTGGTAAGGTTGTGTTATTCCCAGGGGGCCTTATGCAGTGGTCCAAAAGCCTAGTTAGCTTGGGTTATTCTGGACTTTGTCCAAAAGTGGAAAGTGGAATTTAAAAACAATGTTACTGCTCCAACATAACTTAAGAGTTGGGATTTTTTTTAATACATACTAGATTTGAAACAGGCAAGAGTTATCTGTTGTACATACTTTGCCAGTGGAAGAAAAAATGAGGATTGCATACTCAATGAAGGAAAAAACCCCAGACCTTTGGGCGTCCTCCAGTTTCTGCCAGTGGGAGAAATGTGTTTGTTTTAGTATGACATAGAATAGATGTAAACATTTCTTTTTAAACCTCCCTGTGTGGTCACCTCAGTTATTCAGGATGATGTAAGCCACTGACTTTCTCCCTTAAGTGGTTATGGAATTATCCAGTATGTTTTTTTGGGAGAGGGTGAAGATATCTTAGACAATTACGTGATTGATTAACAGAGTATGGAGACAGAGTAATTAAGCATAAAGTAAGTGCCAGAGTGCTGAGCTACAGGGAAAATCCTTGGGGTCAATTTATGTGGTTTCTGTTTGTTCTCTGGTAAGGGTGAATGTTCTCTATGCCAGACAGCAGCCAAGGAATCAGAGGACAAGAAGTCCAGTTTACTGTATCTTCAGCTGAGAGGGGTAGGTAGTTGCTTGGGCTTTTTTTGTTTTTTTGGTTGGTTGTTTCTGACACTCCACACTCTCCTTGGTAAGTGTAGCCCTTTTTCAGTGCAAGTGAGGAATTGTTGAAATGTACCTGTGGAGCAAACCTGACAAGATTCTGATGGATCCCTGCGCTGTGCTGACTGATGGTGCTCAGCCACTGCATGTTTAGATGTGCTCTGGGAGTGCCTTTGCAGGTGAGGAGCCTCAGACCCTTGTGACCTTTGCTTAGAGGCTTTTTTGTTTGGGCAATATTTACTGAGAGGCATACAATATGTTACAGTCTAAATTGATATTCAGTGTTTTGACCATGTATTTAATGTTTTAGGCTTTTTTTTTTTTCCAAATAACTGCATGCTTCTCAGTGCTACTTATTAATGTGTTTTCCTCTTTCATCCCCCATTAGCTGTTTTCAGTACCAATGTTTCTAATGAAATCCTCCCATATTTCCAGTGAAAATGTTCATAATGCCAAGTAGTCACCAATGAGCCATAAAATTTTAATCTGTAAACTGTAAAAGAGCCCCAACCAAACAAAACTCCATTAGCAAAACACAAGAAAAAAAACACATTTTCTGCGTTGTGAATAACAACTTCATGAATAACAATGAAACTAAGGATTTTCATCTAGGTATAAGATTAGCCAAACTAGTGGCTGCATTTTGGGTGATTTGTTTGATTTTATTGCATGACAGTAGAAAGTGAGGGCTGTAGTACAGTTATTGTTGTTTTTGAAGTGCAACTGTGGTGTTTAAATGTATCTCCACAGAACATGACCAAAGGCTTTCTTAGGTGTAACACAGTTTTAGCTGAAACTCTTCCATGCCACTGAATGTCCCATTGAACATACAGAAGTCTTAATATTGTCTGGCATATTTCTTGACCACAGGTTTCTGGGGGACAGTTGGTATAAGTTCCTGTAAGTGAGTAGGATGAGAGCAAAATAAATGTCCTAAATTAATTATTTCCCTTTTCCTATGTCTTAGCTTTCTGACCTTTTCCTCCCTATATTAAGGCTAAAAGACTTTCCAAAAACTTATTTCACAAACAAACAGCTGTAAAGTCTTTAATATTTGTAGCATAATCAGTTTGTTTTGATGTCCAAGATAGTTTTCACTAGAGCCTTCCAGCAAAAATAGTACTGTCCACAAGGCATTTCCAAGTTCTTGACTCGTATAAGAATTCCTCTCTGCTTAGTAAGCTATTGGTTTAGACTGCTTTGAAGTTACTTAGACCACCCCACGCAGTTCTTGGTCCAGACACATCAGCTTATCATTGGATGGGAAGAAAGGATCTGTTTTTTTCTCTTCTTTCAGAGTTTTGTAACACTGGATTCATAGGTTGCATTGGAGATAGAGATGTGGACCTCCTGCCCTTCCTACCCATCAACTAAAGCAGCAGCCTCTCTCCTCCCTCCTCATGCTCAGGATATGAGTGACAGGCCTCAAATAAAAGGCTGATGGGACAAAGTACATGATTTGCAAAGTTTGTTTTCCTGTGGAAGTGTGGGAACATTGTGGAGTGACATGATGTGTCTCACAGTGTTAGCACTGAGGTAATATGAGGGAGGCATAATCTAAAAACAAAAACGGTTTGGCAGCATATGAGCTGGTGTGCCACAGGCATGTTTCACCTAGTGCTCACAGAGAGGCCTTTATTAAAGCAAAGGGGACAAGTGAGATGTGGCTGTCTGGGAGAGGCACTGAGGCAGATACCCTGGGGTGCTCACACTTGGGTGAATCTGGTCACAGGAAATGCATTTGACCTGCTACTGACCGTGGCCGGCTGCTGTGCTTGCAATGGATGTGGTCTCTGTGGGAAATAAGGCTTTTAGAAGGATGTGGAAAAGGATCAGGTTTCAGCATCATGACTCATTTTCCCAGTGGCTGACCAAAGCAGGGGAGGTGTAATGGGAAGCTGTGATGAGAAATACTCCTGCTATCTTTCTCCCTATAGAAATGTCAGGGAATGAAAACAAACATCACCAGAAGTCTGAAGTTCAAAAAATCTGAATCACACATGGTTACCAAGGTGCATGACTTCTCCCACCGGTCACTCCTGCAATCATGGATTTTACATCTAGTTTGCAATGAAGTATTTGGTGTGTTTTCAAAATGCAGAAGATTTTGGACACCCTCTGGTCTCATACAGTATTTGCTATTCATGTAGAGAAAGATCTTGGCTAGTGAGGCTGGCTCTGGCAGCGTTTTCTTAGGGAAGGAGCTGTAAGGCGAGAATGGCATCACCCCGACTAGTTTGATACAAGCTTTTTGTGTTGGATGTGGATAACATGCCTATGTTTTAAAATAAAGTGAAAGTCAGTAATAAAATCACAAAAAACATACAAAAGATATTTGTGGGAAAAGAGATGCTGCCAAAACATTGTTCTCTGGTTGCTTTCCAGTCCTGTTGCCTAGTTTGCACCCCTAAGACAAAATTCTGGGTGCTGCCCTAGTGGAAGATGGCACACTACGTGAACTCAAAGGCTTGTTTCCATTGTCGAAAGCACAGACCAAGCAACATTTCTGTTGTTTTTCTCTAGGTCTTCAGTGATTTCCAGTGTTCAGTGTATTCAGTCTTCTCCCTTTGCTCAAGGTGCCCTTGCTGAGCACCTTAGGCAGTTTTGGCATCGTCACACTTGGGTGCCTGCAGAAGGCAGTGTTGTGTTCAACATGCTTATGCTGCTTTTGTACTTGAGCATAAATAAATTATCCCGCTAATTGAACAGGTTTTGTTGGGCAAGAGGTTCTGTCCTCAGCACTAGGTCTGAGCACTAGACTCCTACTTTTTGTGTCAAATCTGATTGGTTGATTAGAGGCGTTTCTGATTTATGATTGAAAGGGTGAAATGAAAATAGGCTCTTGTTGATGAAGAAGATGCAAATGAACATTTGAACAAATTAGTAAAGGCCAAAAAAACTAGAGAAGTAATACCAGGCACTAATTCTTTATCTGAGCAGTGCCAAACAAAAACTACACAAAGTAAATATGTATGTGTTTCACATTTGTGTGGGGTTTCATATCTGAGTCTACTGTCTGGAAACTTCTAATATTATTCTCCTACAAGTTTCTTGACAATGAGCTGCAGGTAACTGTAGGGTGCTTATGATCAAGCTGCTGCTCTATTATTGTGCAGTTGTACTTTGGGAGAGCAGACTGCTTTCTACACCTGGGTTTTCTGTTCCTTCCCAGCCCTCCCACTCTAAAACCAATGCACATCATATCAGGTGGCTTTCAAAATTTCAAGTTCGTCACTAGATCCTCTTTTCACTGTCCTACTCAGTTCAACTTTTGAGAATAATAGAAAATGTATTTTTAAAGGCTGAAGATGCTGCAATACCATAAACACAAATAGATGTAATTATTGACTGGTTTGAGAACTGGAGCCATTGTAAGGTAACAGATATACTGCTGTATTTAAGATGAAAAGTTTTTCTTCAAGTAGAAATTGTGTTATGTTCTTGGACTATTAAATACACTCTTGATTCAGAAATGCACAAAGCACCATTTGTGCCACTTAAAGTTCACATGGAAAAGCTGAATCATCCAAGCCATCTGAATGATGCACACTATTCGGTGGTTGTTTTCTTCAGCAGGCAGCTGGTGATCTCTCTTCCTGTATTCAGGGCTTGGGTGGGGGAGGAAAAAAGGAAGACAGAAAGGAGTCTCCTGGGTGGGGGAGAACCTATTGCTTCATGTGTGCAAACTTTATGGTTTTCCTGCGATCTCTCTAAATTTGTGGTAAGTTAAAACTATATTAGGAGGATTGAAGAGGCAATGTATATTGCAATTAAGTTATAAAGTGTTTTTATTCTAAAGTAATAATGCTTTATGAACATTTTAGGCACAATTTGTTTATTATAAGTTACATTTCAAGCAGTTCTTCATGGGAGAAGACATGGGATATGTGCTAGGGTTGGGGGTCCTTCAGACTTGGTAGCTTCTGTGTCTCCTGCTCCCTATTTGAAATAAGGAGTGGAACTGTGAGATTTGTTGCCTGTCACCAGCCAAAAAATGCTAACTCAATTTCTTTTGTGCTGTTCATGGTGTAAACTTAACACCCAGTTTACAGGTTTGCCTACTGAAGCTCAGTGGCAATGAAGGGCTGTTTAGTGCTGAAAAAACTCTCAGGTAAGGAGTGGGACAGACATATGAAAGGGTGGAACAGTATTTTTGCAGAAAAGCCCATACTCCCTGCTGCTACATCCTTAGTTTTCTACATTTAGGATGTATCTATTTTTCTCTGGATATTTTTTCTTCTTTTTTTAATGATCTATCCTTTATTATAGTCCGTCTAACCTAGTTAGATGGTAAGATTTTTGTAATCAAGCCTTGTCTTCTAGTTTTAACTTCCTGAGTGTAATGGGTTGGGGATTTAATTATTCTGCACTGTACTTATTAGTACAGTTGAAAGGGTCTAAAGAGCAGCAGAATATAAAAAGCAGTGCAGAAAGGCTTTGCTCAGATCTTGTTTGACTTTTCTTTGGGTTTTTCTTTTTTCCCAAAGCTGAAGAGGGACACAACCAGCAGGCATTCAAGTCTTCTTTTGAGTCTAAACCAAACTGTGTGACTCTGTCAGTATGAGTAATGAACTGCCTGGGAATTGATGGCAAATTACTTGTATTTCTAACTAACACAAACAGGAAAAAAGGGCTGGGGCTCTTGTTCTCAGCAGATTCTTCAAGAGAGCCTCTCATTAACTGTACACGGGGGGCACTTCCATTCCTTTGGTGACTGTCATTTTAGGGCTGGCAGTGCCTGCAATAACATAAAGTATTTACCACAGCAGGTAGTTTCAGCGAGGGGGCAACAGCCCTTTTGCTTAGGAAACATTGGCCTTTGAGAAAACACCAAATCAAACTATGTTGCATAGTCCTAAGAAAAGACGACTACATTGGTGTGATAAGAACAAACATTAAAGATTTATGTAAGAAATTTATAGGACAAGAGACAATAAGCTTAAATTACAGCACAGAGCTTGAATTTGGTTGAAAAACCTGATGGCAAGGAGAGTTAAGGACTGGTTTAAAATGCTGAAGGGAGTTGTGGAACCTCCCTTATTTGAAGTCTTAGAGAACAGGTTAGGTGGCCTCTGTCAGAAATAGCCCGAGTATAGTTTATCCAGCTGGGAGGGACAGACTTAATGATCTCTGGATGTCTCTACAACCTTACAAATTTGCAGAGAGGTGAGTAGGCTGTGTGTGATTGCATCCTGGTAGAGTTCATCAAGTGCTTTCAGGCCCTTCTGGATAAAAGCCACCATGCATGCTTCACCATAACCCTAGTGAAATTTGGAGGTTTAAAGGACCCTGAAGCAATCAAATGAATGCATGAGCAGATGCAGTTCAGGGGCACCACACAGGAAAGGGACAGGGAGCAGTAACATTCAGATTCAGTAATTTTTCAGTTTTGTGCTGATCTAGAGTAAAAGCATCATCGAAAATTACCATTGTTGTTCCTTCAGTTGAGGCACTTGCAGAACATTACAAAAACACTTTCTATTTTGAAGAACTGTGGGGGTTTTCCTCTTAATAGAAAGAATTTATTAGTAATGGTGCTACACTTCTGACAAGGGAAAGCATATTGATAGCTCTAAAATATAGTTTGGCCTTTTAAAATCAAGACAATAGACTTATAAAATATGCTCTTTTATACTGCTTCCTGATAGAGTTGAAAGACACATCCCCACATCCCTGCTGTTTCTAATGTGATTTTTAATTTTTAAAAAGGAATATTGCAGACAAGTAGGGCAGCTCTGTGCTTATGGAAGTAGCTTGTTTCTGTATATAAGTTCCTTGTTGGAATGAGCTGTGAAGCAAAAAAGTACCCATCTTCATCTTCTTCCAACCAATGTGTGGCCCAGGGATATGAACTTTATTGGGAGACACACAGGTGGCATGGTACCAAGAAATTGATTTCTCATGCAGTGCAAATTGTCAGTGGCCAGAGTCTCCAGAAAGCAGTACCAGATGTCATGAATATTTTGACATTCAAGTCTGTAGAAAGCTCCAAGGAGGAGGAAGTGAAAGAATGGTGGCAAGTCTCTTGCAAGCAATTTTAGGGATGTGGGACTTCATTTGCACGTAAGTGTGACAGCTCTTTTAAGCAAAAAGCATGGTGGGAAGTGGGATAGACTTTTATCTTTACTATCACTTAAAGGACTGAGCCATCTGCTTTTCTGTGTCATCAAGGAACACTGTCTGGTCTACTGCCTTTATCTCTTCTGTGGAATATTTACTCCTTCCATAGTAACACATGTGCTTCTGCAGACCTGTCAGTATTGCCCTCACTATGATTCAGAGTGCACGTAAAGCCAGTAGTTATTTTAGGAAACAAAAGCTGAGTCTGTGCATCAGATTTCAAGATACATTTTTGGGCAAGTTTTCAGATAATCCATTTATAACAGTTGAAGTACTTTGAAGATATGAAGTGCCATGTTACAGATAAGTACTAATTAGTCATGCAAATAAATAGAGATATTTTAATTAGTGCAATTTCAAAATGACTCGTACTGTGGAAAAGAGCCCAGGTAAACATATTAAATAGGTAATTTATCAGTGGGAGAAACCTATGATTAAAGGTGTAGTATTTTAATTTTTTGGGAGGAATAATATACTTTGCAAAGTAACAATGCAAGATAGTAACAGCCTGATAAGCTAAAAAACAGTAACAGCCTCTGTTTTTCAAAGTATTCATAAAATTATAAATGAGATATTTGTGTCTTTTTGTGTCTGTTTGAGCTACAGTACAACTCCAAGTAAACTGGGCATGCTCAAGTATGTACTGTACTGCCTGAAATGTGGCAGTCTTGCCAGTTGGTCAGTCTGAGGCTACTTATATATACTGTGGTGCTATTGTAGCTTTATTCTGGGATTTGCCACCATTTTCCTGCCAGGACTCTTTCTTGCAGTAACTTTTTTTTTGTGTGTGTGTGATCTGTCAGCATCCTGACTGGGACAGACAGTAATTGACTGGAGTGTTTGCCACAAGGCCTTCTGGTATTACGTAGGAGGTGTGGTGAAGTGTTGCTGTGTCATTCTATATCTAGTGCATGGTCGTTTATGTATGTGTGTGCAATTATATGTAAGGTGAATAGAAATGGAGGCCAGGATCAAGGCACTGTTTTGCTATATTTGCTCAGGAAGGCTTCTGAGAGTTAGAGCTAGATCTTTCATGTTCTTGGACATGGTTGCACACTGCACTGTTGCTTTCCTTGGAATCAGGATTGGGTACATCTGTGATGAGGAATGGAGCAGAATATCAGACTATTGTTATTGATATGTGTGTGTTTATCACCTTTGACAATATATCTGGGCAATGTAAGTGATGAATATTTGATGAACTACAGGAATATGTCCATGAAAGGATTCCTTGTCTCTTTGTTTTTCGTGCCAGAACTTGTTTATAGTGGAGTGTGCCAAAGTTAACCTCCAATTAAAAATTGGGAGAGGCAACAGTTTACCCCATGGTAAACACCACATAGTGGCTTAATTTACTCTCTGTCAGTTAGTCACAACACCCACAGTCTTTTTAATTTATGACTAAAATGCAAAGGTGTAATATAAGTAGATTTTCCAGTCTGGTTTCCTAGTTTCAGTGGAATTTGCCTGAGCTTTATATAAGTATAAAAGTATTTTCATGTGTGTATGCCTGTGGGTGAATGTATGTACCCATGCACTGAATTCTGTTTAAACTACTCAACCATAATATTTGAGACAGAATGGCATGACTTGTCAGCTCTTTCAGACTCAGTCTTTTACCTTTTCTAAAAACCTTCCAAAAAGCTTAGACTTACAAACTATAGTCAAGGAACAGGAGTCTGTTGTTGCCATATGTCCCTGTTCACACAGCCCCCTTACCTAGAAAGATGATAAAACCAGGCTCAAGTGAAAGTTTAATGAAACAGCTTTTGTATAACTTCTCACTATGCCTATATGAGGTATATTTGTCTTTTTTTTTTCTTTTCTTTAAACTGAGAATATATAAGAATAAATTTTCACAATCATTGAGGCTGCAATGCCTACTCAGTAGGTATTTGAAGTACCTACAGAAGTTCAGTGCAAAACCTATTTTTAATCATTGCTATTCTCCTTCTAGTGCCAGGGTTACACTTCAAGTGCAGCTGTGTGTATCTCTGCCTTTATTAAAAAAAGTCAGATTTCATTTAGAGTTGTGCTGTGAAAAAAAAACCCAAACAACTGCTGTGACTTCATGACCTTTCTGAAATGTGTTCTCTGCCTTTTAAATAGGGACTTTCACTTGAAGGAATTTACAACAGATTTTCCTCTGAGTCCTTCACACTTAGATCTTGGCTTCATTCCAGAGTGTAGAAACTAGATTTGTAATTGCCTTATTTACAAGGTAGGGTTTCCCCTTCTCTTTGTTTGCTTAACTTGTTGGATTGTAGACTATTAGGCGCCACTTAATCTTCTAAAAAAATGTTTTATTTCTATTCCTTTTCTGATAAATAATTATTTATTCCCCTGAAAAAAAAAAACCATCAGAATGAACAGAAAAAGTGGATTATTCTGAATTTAATTTGTAATATAGGTGACTGGGTTTAGCAGAGTGAAAGAAACTAGATGTGGTCCTCAACTTGATTTGAAGATAAATTGACTTTAAATTCCTGTTGTATTTTTTTGCCCACAAAATTATGGATTTAGATAAAATTTGGGTAAAACAGTGGTCTGAAATTCCATTCCAGGCTTTAAACAAGGCCAAAGCATGGTAAATGTTTTGGTGAACAAAACCATTACTCCTGATGGCTTTTGGCTTGAGATTGTTCATTAATTATTTAATTTTACCATCTCAGTCTCTGCCTCTTGGATACCTGACTGGCTCTAGAATACACAGAACTAGCACAGGGACACTTGTTGGGAACACTTGTGCTTTCAGGACATGTTTGATCCTTTCTCTCTCAAACATGCCGTCAAATTCCCTTTCGCTTCCTCATTCTCCAAAACAGCTCCTTGTCAGTACTTTACTCTTCCCAATGATCCTATCAGCAAGTCCGGCATTCTCTTTAGGAAGAGAAAGTTAATGGGTGATAGGTAATGTAATCCAGAGTGTGTTTAGGGACCAATAGGGTATAAGAGAGATCCAGAGTGAGGCATTTATGTTCCCATTGTCTGTCTTCCCCACTGCACTCCTCCCAGTGCAGGAAAGGGTGGCAGCAACTCCAGGTGCTGCTAACAGGGGTGGAGGAGGAGGAGGAGGAATGTTTCCTCCTTGACAGGGTAACGCTGTACCATGGATCCATGCAGAAAACTACCCCTCCTCTGGAATTCCTGGACAATGTTTTGCTGCTGTGTTATTTAACCTTTTTTTCAAATATCATTGTGTGAGCAGCTGGCACTTGCTGTCTGACTGGTGGTGCCATTAGGCTTTTTATCTGTGTGTCGCTGCTGTAGGAGAGCACCGCAGGAATTACTCAGCTCGTTGGGCTGCTGAGGGCTTGTCAGTGGTGACTAACTCTGGTTAGATTTTCTAGTCCTCTCAGCCCTCTCTTTCTTATCTCAAACAGATTGTGAAAATATTCTGCATGGTAAAAATGGACTTGTCCGTAGCAGTGCAGCAAAGAGATTGTGTATTACAGCCTGCTGTACAAGTCCTTTGGAAATTGTTTGCTTGCATGGTTTCTTATGTGGATTTTTTTGTGGCATTTGACTGCTTTGCTGAGCTGTGTGGGTCTCTGCTCCCAGACAAACTTTTGCAGTGAGAGAAAGACGTTTTATTGTTCTCTGTAGCTGAATGCTGGTATTCATAAAAACACAGCCTGTCTAGTCATGCACATAAATAAAAATCCATTCAAGATAATGATGACAAAAAGGGAATATACATATGTAAATACAGACAATAATGAGGATTGTAGAATCAACTTAAGTCTTGGTCCTTCAGGCAGTTATCAGCGTGTGAATATGTTTATGTAGCACTTAACTTTTAGGACTGCTTGAGTTTATAAGATTAGTTCAAAGGCTGTGGAACACACATAGTCATTTCGTTAAACTCATCTGGTTTAAAGTGTTACCGTCTTCAGGCTGTGGTCATACGTGTTTTGTATTTCCTCACTGGGGAAGGCCACCCCAGAGGAGGCTGTAGCTGTTAACTGGGAGCTGGCAAGTTGTGAGTGCAGATCCCAGGGCTGCTGCAGCCTGCCTGCCTTCCCTTCTTGCATCCTGGCCTTAGGAAAAGTAAGGTCATGGTGGAGAAAATAATGTTTAACTCTCATACTGTAAAGTCCTAGAAGAGTGAATATTTTCACAAGTGTTGGGCAATCAAGAACTAGCAATGGCTCTTTGTATTTCCTATTTGGGGCCAATAGGGTGACTGACATTTTATACTGCATGTAGCTTATTGCAAGATTCAGGTGTGAAAATTCTTATTAATGTCTTCAACTTTGACATCTGGAAGGAAACTTAGAATGGCTTGTTAGACCTCATCTGCAAACTAAAGAAAAAAGGACTTTGGAGCTAAGTCACTGTTTAAAACAATTAAAAACAAGACATAATTTATTAGATTTAGGTGGGGTTTTTTTGTGGGTTTATTTTTTTTGAAAGGAGATTTAGAGCACATATATGTTCAATATGGTGACAATGAACACTGACATTTGTAACTATACTTTTTGATACCTTGAAGGCTTATGAGATATGGTCTCTCAGCAGACATTGAGCTGATGCTCATTCCCATACCATCACTGTTGTTGAATTGACTGAAATGTGAAAGTCTAGATATCTCCTTAGGGGGTAGTTTCATGCTTTATCATGTGCATGTGTGTTATCAGAATTCAGGTTTGATTGATTTCATGCCAGTGAAAAATAGTGTATAGATGAGTGGTAATGGAAACCTGGATACAATGAATAGCAACAGAAGAACTTAAAGGGAAAGAATGAGAACAAGAAGCTTAATCTTCAGCTTTTCTATATATAGAAAACACCTCAAGGGTAAGCACATACTGTATTGTACAAATACATTTAAAATGTGTTTTGTAGGCACATATTTTCGATGTGTTGTCATGATCAGAAACACATGTAGACTCTGAAAAGTTATGTGAAGCATGCAGAACCCTTGCTCATGCACATAAGTAAAAGCTATGTGCAGTGTATCTGTGTGTAAACATTCAGCTGGAGGAACAGCCACATAAGAACTACTTCAGAACCATCAACCATCCCAAGTCAGGAAACCACAAATTATGGGTCTGAAATTTACCACGCTGGCATGTCTACATAAATAAAACTGACGAGAAAGATAGGAGAGAGGAAAAACAAATTTACAAATAGTATTAGGTTAGAGAAGAGGAAAAATGCTAAACCCTTTTCTTGGCTTCAATCAGAAGGCTGGAGGATTATTACAGGCAGGAGCTTGCAGACTTTAGCTAAACAACTTCCCGGTGCTGAGTATGAGTCTTGATTTTTATTTATATATATGCATACAGTCAGGGCTTTACACATAATCATTACTTTGATAGAGGCCAAGAGGGGGCATGGTTGGATTTGTTTTTTCATTTTCCAGGTACTTTGTCATCATCTTACTCCCTCTTTATCTCTGCCAAGTCTTTGGGATGGGATGATGTCATCTTCTTTATCTACCTAGTATCTACCATGATGAGCCCTTGATCCTGACCAAGGGTGTTGGCTGTTTCATGAATGCTGAATTGAGAAGCAGCCATAGGAAAGCTGAATTTCTATTGCAGACAGCAACACCTCAGCTAGAGTAAATACAACTGATACTTGTAAAACCACTGAGACAACTGCTGGTTGTCACAAAGCTTTATATAGGTCTCGTTACGTCAGTGCTCTTCCAGTCCTTCCAGCCTGTGCCAGAGCAAACTCTCAGAACCTCTCTCTCCACTCGGTTGTCACACTTGCAACTTTGATTCTGCTGCAGCTGGGCTGATGGAAAAGTAGCTTGGGAAAAGTAGCTGCTCCTAATGATCAGTTGCTACTCAGCTGCAGATGTTCCTGGAACTGAAGTAAGCTTGGCAGGTAAAACAATTCTTGGAACTGAAGAGTGAGAAAAGGGGGTGTCAGTAGATCTGAAGAAAGGAAGCAAACTCATTATTTGTGTTTGTTTGGAGTTGTCTTTTCTTTCTGTCTCTGAAGACACTCACTGCACAGAAGTGTAATTGATGTGGAGCATCTCCACATGGTAGAGAAAGTCTGGTGCTCACTTCATGTTTGGGAGATCTGTAGCACAACTCGTGAGAAGGTACCAAGAATTACTGCTCTTCCTACTGCACTCTTCTTGGAGCTCTGGTCCTCTGCTTTTCAGGTCCTCTGCTTCCAGCTTGGAGGATGTAAGGGAAGAGGAAGAGAAGGGAAAGCATTATGTAAGTTGAGGAAACTTCCTTACTACCTAGCAATGTCTGAAATTTTTAAATGGTGGGGTAAAAGGAAGAGTTTTCTTGAGACTGGACATTATGAAACTAGAATTGAACACACAGGTTCAGCTCGACCATCTGGCTTCTCTAAAAAAAAAAAAATAGGAGATTCCTCTGTAAGTGCGTGGAAGCTGGGGGCTTTCTATAGGAGAAGAATGGGTAGGTTTAGAAAGTTTAGTTTTTTCCTTAGGTTCTGCTGTCAGACATCATAAGCAGATGTTGCACATAACCCTAAGGAAAATGGCTGTCAAGAATGCATTGCCACTAATGCTGTTAGATGAGGACTGGAGTGCTGGTAGAAACCAGGAGCACTGGATCAGAGCTGTTTCTGTGGGAGAGAATCTCCTGTTCTTGTTCTGAGACCTGACTTCTGTGTCATTGTAACTATGGCATTGCCATCAGCTTCCTTAACTTAAAATCATGAGGGTTTGGTCAGGAATTTTGAGTCTTTACATATTTGTATTTCCTGTGTTGAAAGGCTAAGTGCTGCTGTTAATGAGGAAGATAGATCTCGGGCGGCATTTAATAACAAGTGGTTTTTTTTGGGTGCTGACTGGGGACTGCAATCCCCCCTTCTGGGGAGCGAAGTTCCCTTGTGTTTTGTGGATTTACATCTGCCCTTCACAATGCTTCCATCTGCAGGAGAGAACAGCCATTGCTTTCCTTGGATGATCTGAGCAACTGACTCAGAGGTAAACAGCTTGCTCAGCACTGCAAAGCAAATGAGAGAATGGAAAGGCCTTGAACTGTAAAACCAGTGCTCTTCTGCAGCTGGATTATCTTCTCTGCTGTCAATCTCCTAAGTGTTCCATTCCTGTGGATAATTCAGTAGTGCATGACAGTGGTCACCAGCCATTACTCAGTCTTTGAAATGACCTGTGCCTGATGGGCTTTCTGTGCCTGCAGAGGATTCAGCTGAACTGTATTTAGTGAAGAACTTGAAAAAATTAGTCTGCAAATTACCCCTGAGAAAAAAATACAGTTGGATATTTCTCTCTTGTGGATTAGAATGCACAACTTTCCTTACTGGAGGAGGGGGAAGGAAATGGTTTGAGCTGTGGCATGGAAAAGTTGTGTAAAGAGAGGCTTAGGGTTTGTGTTTTGTGGTGTTTCCATCACCCGCTCCATTGTGTATGTACAGAGCACCGTGTCCTTGGGGACAAGATGCCCATACTGCTGTCACCTTCTGCAGTAGAAGGCTGAGCAGGCAGCTGTGGGTGGGGGAGCCTCTGATGGGTGTAATCATTGAGATGAACCTGTAATCTCTTACAGATTTTGGTGCAGTCAGATTTATATGTGGCATTTCTTCTAAAATATCATCATACCTAGTTTCTAAAAGCTTTTTATGTGTAATATTCCCTTTGAGTTTCTCAAAGAAAGAGAAATGTGTGATAAGGCAGGATTGGAAAAGGACACTTAAGTATTTGATTTGGCTACTATTTTTGGGATTAAAAATTGTCATAACTAGTGATATATTTAATACCTTGTATATCTGTAGTGTCTAACATTTTACACAAATGCATGCAGTTCCATATTACCAACTTCTACCACGCTTTGGTTAGCCGGAGTTCCTGCAGTCATGCACAGGAACGAGATATCTTTTTAGACTCTCCTTATCTCGTCTCAGAGGATAAGAAGTCCCAAGGAGCATGCCACTGAATCCTGAGTCCTGCAGGCAAGCCTAGATCCCTGCTTAGCTCTGCTGGAGCAGGGTGCTCCACCAGCTGTCACATTCTGCTCTTTAAATCAGTGCTTCATTTAACTTTAGTGCAGTGGCTGGACCAGGAAAAGTGCTGCTGATAGAAATCTGCTGTGGTCCAACAAGTACTTAATGGCTAAATGCTCCATGGCCTAAGAAGGCTGGGTCATACTGGTTCAGATTTTTAATGTGGGGTTAGTCTGTAGAGAAGCCTGTAGCTGAGTGTTTCTGGCAGATGGCCTTAGGGGTGGGAAAGAAAGACTTTTGTAAATTCACTGCTATACAAATGTATGCTTAATGTATGCATACAACCTAGTATTTATTAAACAAGTAGGTTTTCCTAGCAGGACAGAGGAGCAGATGTTCTGCATATGGCTGGGGCATGGTGCTGCTTCCCAGCAGAGCCTGGCCACTGTCCTCTCCTGCCAGGTGTCACCAGCCCCAGAATGTGGAGCAGCAATGTCCTGCTGCCTCCTGCAGCCTCCCTGACCCCTGCCTTGGCTTTGGAGTGAAACTGTTATTGTTGCTTTGATTATTGCTGTTAGTCTTCCAGCTCAGGATTTCTGAGAAAACTAACATCAGTACTTAATATGTAGAGATCTTTTTTTGGATGATAAACAAAAACTTTTCTATTATCAAGATTGTTTAGCAGGAAGTGCTTATTAAAAAAAAAACAAACCCATCCTGGATAAAATTTATATTCCATGTGGCAGAGGTTAAGGGGAATGGCAAAGAAAGCATTATATATCTCATCTTTATTAGGTTAAAAAAAATGTAGGAACCACACTGACTTCAAATTCAGCATCAATCTGGTAGTTAAGAAATCAAGTAACTTTAAAAAGTGGACCTAGATAATGTGACAGTTTGTGTTGAGAGAAAAATAAGATCAACAGTTAAAAGGAAAAGCTACTTGAAATGGCATCAAGGCTCTTTAATTGTGTTATTAGTAGAAACGAAGAGTAAATATGTTTTCATGTCAAGGAAGATTTAAAAAAATACCAATAATATGACAAAGATGGTATGTGCAAACAAAAAATTACAGCAGTCTGTTAGAAATAAGAAGCTGAGGGTTTTTTTTCAAAAACTGGGAGTCATATCCAATAGAATAAGAATGGAAAAGACCATAAATTCTGGTAAATATTTTGTCTTTTTGGCTTGATTGCTAAAGTCATAAAAAATGGACTGGGGAGGAAGTCACAGCAATATCCTTTCAGATCATTAGAAACAGAAACCAGAGAAAGATTTTGCTACTGTTTGAATTATAGGAGAAGTAGGAAAAGATGATAAGACTAAGGAATATTATTATATGAGCTTGTACTAGATGTTTCTAGAGAAGAGCAGAAATCTAAAGAGCTGTCCAAAAGTGAACTGCTACAAGAATGAATTTTAAAACAAATTATTTTAAAAAGCTTGTAGATAATAAGCACCCATCAGTGTTCATGGAGAATACTAGAGCAAATGGGAAAAGGAAATGCTAAAATAGACAATGTGGCATGTAATTTATTAGCTGAATTAGTACTAGAGGAATAAGAAGAAGCAAATTACAACAGGTGGATTCATATGTATCAAGGGAGACATACTGATTTTGGGTTTTTTGGGGGGTAAAGTTGATGCTCTACATAAAGGCAGCATTCTTTGGCTTTATGAGCCAACCTGAACTGAAGGTGCATCCAGTTGATAGGGGATGTTTTGACACAGGTGTGTTAATTCAGATCAGGAGTGCACTTCTGAAGCCAATCTCCAGATTATCCCCACTTACCCTGCTGTAATTCACATGGCAGACAGATCTTGCATTATACAAAATGAGCATCCTTAGAATAAAATTAACCAGATGTGCTCCAGGAGTGCACTGCTAATCAGTTCATGAATCTGGACTACTGGTATTCATTTATTTGTGTGCATGGCAGATCCTTGGCACTGCACATTTTGCTCTACAGATTCACTGCTGGCAGCCTACTGCGCTGCTTGCCTATGTGTGTGTCACTGCAGCAGACTTGGATTTCCAGACACCTTTTGGCAGGGCTACAGCCAAAGGCTCGTGACAGCTAAGGTGGCTACAACTCTTTTGTGAGCTAACAGCTGATTAAACAATGGGAAGCGAAGGCTGGAAGCAAGGTATGGAAAAAGGGAACTAGGGTTTCAATGCATTGGGGCTCCTCAGTTTGAAGAAAAAGGATTGAGAGGTAATGTGAGAGGTCTGTCAGTTATGACCACCATGGAGGTGGTGACAAAGTGGCAGTGAATACCCATTTTTCCACAGGAAAGCTGTTATGCACCATTTATTAAAACAATGCTAACAAAAAGCCACAACCAATATCTCAAAAAAAAACCCAAACAAAAAAAAAAAAAACCAAGTACTTTTTCACACACTGCAAAATACATTGTGGGAGTTAGTGTGGATTTCATTTTGCTGAATGTATAAATGGGTTCAAAAAGCAAAGAGAAAAGTTTATGGAAGGACAAGTCTTGAGAAATTAATCTCATCATACAATGAAGCTCTGCAAATTTTCCTTCAGGATGTCCCCAGACTATGAAATGGCAGAATTCCTCATGGAGACCTCACTTGACATTGTCTCTGTTCTGACTCTTTTCCTGTGCTGTGTTAATTTCCACTTTACCTTTATTCTGACACAGCTTGAGCACTAAATAAAAATGCTGCTTTTATTTCCTCTCAAGGTCTGGCATATAATTAAGTAAATAAGAAAAAGTAATAATCCATGAGATCAAATTTCTTCAGCTTGTTCTTGAAGATGCAAATACATCCTCTCCACAACCCCTTGGGATACCCAGATTATCCATACTTCTATTTATGTAGCAGTCTCGGGTCAAGCTCTCTAGAAAGATCTGAGGATGAAATTGGCACATGTACCTTATTCTATAACAATATTGCATTGTCTTGCAATTCCAAAGGGAGCTTGTTTTAATTCTGGAGAAGGCTTGCATGGGGCCTCTCAGCCTTGTGCACCATCTATGACCTCACTTGCTGAGTCCTGCTGTAGTTTCCAGCTTTGGGAAGTGGCTTGCATGTACTGTTTCTGTGTCAGCCTTGGGAACAGTGTTGATGTGGATACTGGCACAAAGATCAGTGGCAGCAGGGAGGTGGCACGGAGTGGGTAGAGGGGTGCTGTGCCAAAGATTACAACAAGCTAGAGCACCCAAAGGGCATTCAGTAGTTTCTGATTCTGAGAAGCACCAGGGAAGTTACAGATGTGGTTACAGATGTTGTAGCAGGCTGAAGTACAGCAAGGGAACTTCTTTCAAATGGTGACACTGGAGAAAATGTGCACAGCTTGTTAGAGAGCTGAAATTGTAAGACCAGGTGGATGAGTGTTCTAGTAAGCAGAGACTGCCTGGGAATCTATGAACAGCTCCTCAAGAGAAATGGTGCTCTTCTAATAGGTTTCAAAGGTCCTTTGAACTTTGCAACCCAGAACTCGTGCAGGCTCTTGGAAGAATCACATAGCAAAGTGGGAATCTGTACCACTGACTTGTTTAATCACATCTCTCTTGCCTTCTTACTTGTTATTTTTCCCTCTTTCTGTAACCATTCACCTTTATTCCCCTCCATTTTTTCTTTTTGAGCAGACAAGGAATGGGACTATAATGGGAGCTGTTGGAACTTTTAATACATGAATGTGAACATGGTTGCAGGGCTATTAAGCCTCACATAACAAGTTTTTTGGGTTTCAGAAGTTGATTTTAGTAGAGGAATAAACGTGTAGGAGTAGCGGTGGGGTTGGGGAGTTCCGAGCACTTCTTGAAGTGTCAAAGGACATGTGTGGTTTTGTCACTGAGTCATGTTGACCACAGGGGTGGAGGACAGTGGAAGGACTCTTTATCTGCTTCGTTGCCAAGGGCTTGAACCTTGGTGCTTTCACCAAGTAAAATCATTAAAGTTGGAAAAGGCCTCCAAGATTGTTGAATCTAACCTTTGACCAAACAACAGCTTGTCAACTTGACCACAGCACTAAGTGCTGTGTCCAGCCATTTCTTGAATATTTCTAGGGGTAGTAACTCCACCACCTCCCTGGGCAGCCCATTCCAATGCTTAACCACCCATTCTAATGCTTAATCACCTATTCAGTGAATGTCCAACCTGAAGATCCCCAGTGCAGCTTGAGGGTTTTCCTCTTGTTCTGTTGTTGGTTTTCTGGGAAAAGAGACCAATCCCCATCTGGCTACACCCTTTCTTCAGGGAGTTGTAGAGCCTCCCTTTCTCCAGGCTATATACCTCCAGTTCTCTCAGCTGCTCTTCACAAGATTTGTGCTCCAGATCCTTTACCAGCTTCATTGCCCTCCTCTGGACATGCTCCAGCCCCTCAATGTCCTTGAAATGAGAGGCCCAGTACTGGGCACAGCACTCCAGGTGTGGTCTCATCAGTGGAGACTACAGGGGACAATCATTGCCATGCTGCTGCTGGCCACACTATTCCTGATTGAATGTCACACCACTGGCCTCAGTCCATTGATCCAGCCTGTCCAGATCCCTTTCCTTCCTACTCTCCAGCAGATGAACACTCCGGCCTGAGTGTCACCCATGAACTGACTGAGGGTGCACTTGATCCCCTCATTCAAATTATCAATAAAGATATTTAGCAGGACTGGCCTCAGCACTGAGCCCAGAGTAACTGGGTCTCCTCACTGGCCTCCAAGTGGATGAACTCCATTTACCACCACTCTCTGGGCCCAGCCATCCAGCCAGTTTTTAACCCAGTGAAAAGTGCACTTGTCCAAGCCATAGGCTCACAGTTCCTCCAGGAGAATTCTGTTGGAGGCCATATCAAAGGCTTAAGTCCAGGTGGGCTATATCTAGAGACTTTCCCTCCTCCAGCACTTGGGCCACGTGGTCATAAAAAGAGATTAGGTTGTTCAAGCAGGACATGCCTTTCCTAAACCCCATCTGGCTGCGCCTGATCCCCTGGTTGTCTTGTACTTGCTATGTTTTTTTCACTCAGGTTTATCTTCCCCATGACCTGCCTTAGCACCAAGGTCAGGCTGACAAGCCTGTTGTTCCCTGGATCCTCCTTCAAACCCTTCTTGTAGAAGAGCATCAAATTTGCTGATATTCAGCCATCTGGGACCTCCCTGGTTAACCAGGCCTGAGGATGAATGCTGGAGAGTGGCTGGGCAAGTCCTTCCACCAGCCAGTATCCTTGGGTGAATCCTCTCCAGCCCTATAGACTTGTGTCTAAGTGGCTCAACTGACCATTATCTACTTCCTCCTGGACTGCAGGTCTTTTTCTCTGCTCTCTGTGTCTGTCTACCAGCTCAGGGATCTGATTGCCCTGAGGATAACTGGTCTCCCTGTTAAAGGCTGCGGCAAAGAGGCATTAAGTACCTCAGGCTTTTCATTATCCTTGGTGACATGTTCCCCCTGCATAAAATAAAGTAGGGATATTTTCCTTAACCCTCCTTTTGTTGTTCATGTTTTTCTAAAAAAAAAAAAACAAACCCCATGAACCCTTTTATTATCTTTCACAGCAGTGACAAGACTGAATTCTAGCTGAGCTTCCTCCTTTCTCTCTAGATGACCTAACAATATCCTTTTATTCTTCCTTAGTTACCTACCCCTTCTTCCAAAGGTCAATAACTCTTTTTTTTTTTTTTTTTTTTTAGTTCCTCCAATAGCTCCCTATTTAGCCAAGGTGCTTTCAGGAGTGCCTAACACTGATCAGTTCTGGTATAAAAGGAAAATGATTGCTTGTGGTGATGAGTTTGAAAATTAGAGTTGACAATACTATATATGCCATAGATAATATTGTCTTCTTAAATCTTGTCTTCTTAATATTGTCTTCTCAATCAAGGATTGCCTTTCTGAGAGCTGGTTAAGCAATCACTCTTACTACAAAGGAGAACCAGGTGGGATATCCTCTGCAGTGCCTGCATGGGAGGCTTCAGCACCTTTACACAGAATTGCTGCCATTAGCAATGTACATTAGCAATGACATGTCACAAGTTCTCAGGCTTTTATGGTTTTATTTAGTCAGGGTGAAATCTAGTTCTAACATTTTCACATTCTTCGTGTATACTGTGGGCTTAACACTGAGCTGTTTTCCTTAGGCTATTAGGAGCTTTCCAAGACTGAGATTTTACCAAGGTGAAATTCCCTGTTAAGGAGCATGTGAACTTAGGGGAAAAAAAATAAAGGCTTGGTAAAAAAATAACAATGAGTCCCAAATGTATTTCTTTAAGCCTCATGCTTACGTGTTAACATAGGAGCCTATTCAAAATAGATGGAGATTTCACTAGACCACAGTGACTCAAATGTTTACTAAGATCTATTGCAAAATTCTTTGATTCCATTCTCTTGCCTTATTATTATGACTACTGAGCATGAAAAATGCAAATAACCTGGGGGAGTGGAGTAAGGGCAAAAATAATAGCTGGGCAGAAAGGATGACTGGAGAGCAGCCTTCACTGTCCTCACCTGCAAAGTTTGTTGCTGGGCCTGGGTTGAATGCTGTGGGGGAGGAAGAGAGAGAAAGAGGAAGCAGCAATTGCGAATACTTTGCAACCTCAGCAGCAAACACTGATGAGAAACGGCAAACAGGCTGCTGAGGTCGTTGCTCTTCCTGGAGAATGTGTTGGTGTTGCTGTGTGACCTCTTTTGTCCCTCCCTGAGGTGTGAGTTCAGCAGTCATCTCAGCCCAGAAGGAATGCCTGTAGGGAAAATAAAGGAGAGAATTTGTTTGGGCAAATTCAATTAACCCAAATGAATTCAGATTATGTGCATATACCTAATAGTAGTATAATTTGAAAAGGCACTATTTGATAGATATGCAAACAGCAAAAAACCCTGAACAACCAAAACATAGTATGACAGACTTTTCTCAAAATGTCTCAAAAATAGACCTTCTGCATGTTATGAATTTTTGAAGACTGAATTTCTGATGGATATATCATGGCAGTATTTGAATTTAGGTGTAACTCATATGACCCTATAGTATCATTGAATTCAATGCACTCTGGATGACTTATATATAAAGCAAAAAAAAAAATTATTGATGAATTACTGCTAGATTGTTGACTTTAATAACGTTAGTCAATGGCTACGTTGGCTTTTAATCTATTTATCTTGCAACTGGAATGGGACATCCTTCTTTTGCGTTCTTTACAAGAATGTTGATGGGCTAGCCTTAGAAATCTTGGAGCACAACCCTATAACTGTTTGAAAAAATAGATTTAAGATATATTAAAATAATATGGGGTCTTTTTAGAAGACTTTCAAGCACTTTAACATGTTTTCATTTTCAAGAAATAAAATAATTTTTTTCCTTTATAATTTTTGCTTTTGCTAAATGACCTTGCAATTGGAATAGAAACAGTTGAGTTAAGAATACCAAAAACATGCCTGTTGTTCATAAATTCTCCTTTTAAATTTTTTTCTTTTCAAGGAAAGTGTTACATCCAACAACTCTCCTCTTTTCCTGAAAAATTTTTTAAATACCAAATATTTTTGGGTGATTTGCTGGTCAGAAGGAGGTTTGGAACTACAAAGAATGATAGGCTCATTGCACCACCCCAGCAGGCGGCCTCAGTCCAACCTCCAGTTCCCAGCAGGCTCAAAGGAACTCCCTCAGGGCTTGATCCCATCAGGACTTGAAAATTTCCAAGGACAGAGCCTTCACAACTTCTCTGAGTGTCCAGTCCCACTGTCTTCATAGGAAAGGAAGATTTTTTTAAAATTCTGTCTGTACATCTGTTTCAATTTCTGCTTCTTGTGTCTCAGCCTTTTGCTGTGGACCATCTCTGTAGTCTTGCTGATCCCCTCATAGCTGCTGGAGAGCTGCTGTTAGAGGGCCCTGAAGCTGTCCCTGCTCCAAGCTGCAAGTGTCACAGTCCCTCAACTTCACACAGAACCCATCACCCAGCTCCAACCATCTCCGTGTCCCCTGCTGACCTCGTTTCATTTTCTGTGGTGGAGTGTGTGCCCCAAATTGGATCCAGTGTTTAGATGTGGTTCAAATCAAGCAGAGGGGTGTGATCATGCCCCTCAATCTCCCAGCTGTGCTTCCATCTCTACAACCTGCTGGCCATCTTGCAAGCCCACCACATTCCCAGTGCATCTGGAACACCCAGTTTCTGTCACTGGGTTAGTGATAAAAGTGTCCATGTCAACATTTACAATGGGAAGCTGTTGCAGGCTCTCTGGCAGGCATTTTAAACTTCTACAGCCATAACAAGCAGCAGTAGTGCCGATGTGACTAGAAGTGCTGAGGGCTTTTTATCAAAGATGAAAGGAAAGCAGTGGCGCAAGGTTGTGCAAGAAACGACTCTGAAACAAATAGTAGGATTTAGGATTCTGTACAGATGCTAAAGTCCTTGTTTAGTATAGTGCTACAATAAAATCAGTGTCTAATGCTTAACTTTAGCAACTATTTGTTTTCAAGATGTTTAAGCAATTTTCTGGCCACTTGAAGGTGTTTCTGTTTTCTGATAATGCTGTACTTACAAAGGCATCTCAAATGCTTCCCGCCTGTGAAGCAGTTATCTGGGGAGCTCCAAACACTTTAGAGGAATTAATTACTAAATTTTCATAAAATTCCTCCAATGCAGGTAATTATTGTGTACCTCCTTTAAAAGTGTGAAGGTAAATCTGTGGAATAAGTGGGTTCAAAGTCAAGTAGTAAGTCAGTGCCAGAATCAGGCCTGGAGCCTCTGAATACTGATTCCCTGCTCAAAGGCTTTCAGATTCATGTTTTTCTTCAGCACTTTATTTTCAAAATCTCACACTGGGATTTAGCCAAGTGGTAAAGGCATAAATACAGTAATTGCCAGTAATGCTCCCACAAGGGTGACTTGATCTGGGGTAGAGAAAAACACAAAACAGGTGATGTATATAAACCCCTACCATTCTCTCAACACTGGAGCATTCAAGGACTGGTTAACGCTCTCTGTTTCAAAGTCACTTCACTAACTGAAAAAAGTTAAGATAGAAAAGAAAGCTCACAGAGGAAACTGGAACATCTTTACTGCTTGGAAGGAAGACTTTATGGTTGTACAAGCCAGCAGCTTGCAATCATAACTATTAAGTGCTGGTAACACCTGGTTCGCCTGTAACAGGTGCGTTTGGCAAATATGAATCATGTTGGTTGACAGAGTCTCATCTCATCCCACTTGTGGTCTCTACAGCCTGTGACAGGAGTCATGCAACCAATAGCTTTGCTAGTAAGTGATAAGTTTCAGCAGATTTCCCATACCTTCTGGTACATTCATTGGTTACTTGGTCATCTGAGTAGGCAAAGGAAAGTTCAGATGATACCTTGCTTTCCTGTCTGGTAAGAAACAAACACTCACAAAGCATTTTGAATAAAATAATACAGTGTCTAATGGGATTTTATTTCAAATAAACTGCAAATATGGGGACTTCCCCCCCCCCCGCCTTTTTTTGTGATAACTGCTGTTCAGCTCAAGGAAAAGATATAGATGCTATGTCTTGAATTTTTAATCACACAGATATGTTTTCTACCATGCAATTCCCAACTCCAGTGAAATCTGCTGTAGGAGCACAATGGAAAAGTAGTTTGACCTGCCTGCTTTCACCAAGTGTCACTCATCTCTTGAGGTGTCCTCACGTTCATATGTGCCCTGGTACATGTGATTCTGATTTTTCTGCTTACAACAACCCTTTATTTCCTCACAGACAGCTTGCCAGAGAAACAAGAATTATAAATTCCTAAATCTTTTTTGTTCCCCTCTGCAAGTTTTCCTGTGTCCTTGTAGCCATGTTGGCAGGAATTCTCTTCAGAAATCCTTTTTCTGCTCCAGCCTTCCATAACTACCTGTGGGGAAACCTAGTGATTTTTACAGCCTGTATTTGTACAACTATATAGATAATTTCTTTTAACTCTGCATCACTTACCCTACTGCAATTTTTATTCCTGTGTTGTGCATCTATCTCAAAACTTAGTGACAGTCTCTGACTCTGCCACTGCTGTGGCCATAAGAAGCTAGGAAATCTAAGAGAATAATGTTTTTATGCTGTGGAATTTGCCATGAATATTTTGACCAAATATTCCTGGAAACTACTTAATTTACTGCTGTGTACACATATTTAATTACTATTTGCCCTGTTTCACAGAGTAGTATTTTCAATTCTGTACCAAAGGTCCAAACACTGTGCTCAAATCCTCTTCCTTCTCTTCATTTTATCACCTTTCATTGTTTGTTCCTTCCCTTTTTGTTTTACATGACTGAGAAAGAGCTGTGTTTTCCCTATATAAATCATAATCTAAACTATTTATGCTGAATCCCTTATCAGTCAAGCCACACTACAAAGCATTGTTTGTATTAAAATACATGTTTGTATTAAAATTCATCTTCCTACAAGAGCTTTTTTTTTTCCTCTGGCAATTCTTGACCATTATTTTCATTCTTTTCTCTTTGTCTTACAGATTCTTTCTATTGTGTGTTGGTGATGGCTATGTTACATAATATTCCACACAAAACTGCCATCGATCCAAACAAAAGCATTCCTAAATCCATTCTATTATTCACTGTTCTCTTCCTCATCTGTCAATCTGTTTTGTTCTGTTTCTGACCACAGCTGAACATTAACCATAAACTGTCCTTGAACACGTCGTACACCTCCTCTTTTTAAGTTCATTTGCAGCAACACAGCTATTAAGTAAATCAGTTGAGTACTTTCCACTTCGAATGTTATTAATGGAAATTTAGCTACAAAGATGCATCTACTTACCTTATGTCTGCAATTGATACATTAGAGAGAAGACTTCACAGACTTAGCTATGGGTTAGAATAGTGGAAATTTACTCTCATGGTAAAGAGGGGAAAAAGAAAAGGGAAAGCAGCATAAATAAAGTTTATCAGTATATTTTGAAGGATATATGAGTGCTTTCAATGCTGGTGCAAAGTAACATATGAATGCAATGCAAATACTGGTCAATGAAATGTCATGCACTGGGTTAACACGGTCCACAGTTAAAAACTAAATTAAGAGTGGAAAAGTTAAAAACAAACAAACAAAAAATATGCAGCCACCATGGAAACTTTCCTTAGGTTCAAGGCTGATGTCTCTCTCAGCTGGAAGTGGTTGAGGATGTGGCAGATCTCTCCTGCCTACACTGGCACAAGCTCTGAAATGAATGGACTGTGAATGCATTGTGCTGGCACCTCCTTCTTCCACAAAAGATTCATCTTTGTAGCAAAATATCCTCTTCTGGATGTACTGATGCATGTTGCTCTATGTGAACAAAGCTTTCAAGTAACTCCCTGTAGACTGACATGAGTCATCTGTTTTTTATGTTCCTACGCTTCTGCCAAGACTACTAGAAAGCCCTATAATTATAACTGGCATTCGTGGCACCAGCAATACCCAAATTATTTTTTATGGATGTCCTACAGGTGGCACTGCAATTTCAGTGTCATGAATTGTAAAGCATGGAGATCTCTGTGTATCTCCTTTACCTGACTCTGGACCCTGAAATTTTGCTGTGACAGGGAAAGAGATCTGAGAAAATGCAGGAGAATCCCTAAGCAGCACTATCCCTCCATCCTGCTTTGAGGAAATCGGTATGTAATATTCCAGTGAGTTTAAAAGGAAAAAATAATTTCAAAGTGTGCGTTGGCCTGCCTTATTTTTAGCAATGCCTATCTCTTTGAAGAATGATGAAATTTAACAAAGTGCATGCTCTATCTTTATAAACTAATGTTATACATGAAATAAGAGCTGTGTAGATAGAGGAATGAAAAGTTACCTGGATATTTATGCTAGATGTTTATTCATTCTTGAAGTCCATATACCTTTGGCTAAAACTGTTGAATACATAAGACAGAAAAGTACCCAAAAATGCAAGCTCCTGAATTTTCATTTCCTTTTTTTTCCACAATCCTAGTGAATATGTAACTTACAGAGGCATCTGTCTCATGTTTTTAACAAGGTTGTTAATTTTGGCTTACCACTTGGTTAGTTGAAAAGGAAATGTAGTAACTAAAGATGGCTGATTCAAAACTATTAGATCCATGTTCTTGTCTGCAGATCTTGCTGTCATCCCTGCTTGGATGGGGTTTCCTGGGACACACCTTGCAGGTGACCCAGAAAAACCAAACCGACAGCACTTCATGTCCCATCTTTCCTTTTGTCCCAAGGGCTTCCTGGCCTTGGTGTGGCTGGGTTCAGGCTCTACCACACCTTGGGGTTCAGGAGTGAATGCTGGGGCCCCCAGGAAACTGGCACTGGAGAGGGGCTCTGAGGAATGTGTTAGTAAGAGGCTGAGGCTTCAAGATTGCATTTGTCATGGGAACTGTTGCATAATTTCTTCTGTCTCCCACAAGATTCTGCTCAGGAATGTATGAGAGTACCTTTTTTAAACCAATTTCCATTTGGGAAACAAACAAAAAATATTTAAAATTAACTATCTGGGAATATTTCTAATATTTTATTTGCATCTCCCATTTCCACGTCTGGGTACTAGCATTAACACTTCTGGCAGGCAAGGCTTTTAGCACTTGCTTTGATGTCTGAGTTGTGGTTTGTGTAGTCATAGCTTGTACAAGAGACATGAGTTTCCTCTTGGGCAATTTCAGCATTGCAACTGATTTCTGTAAGAGTTTCCTCTCTGCTTTGCAAGGTGTATGGAGCTGAGGACAAGCGTGGCTATTCGTCAGAATTCCTTGCTGGTAAGGTTGTGGCTAATTTTGGGTTTTTTTTTTTTATGCTTAAGTGACAAATGTTAGTTATTTCTATCTAGTCACATCTATTTTTATTTTTTAAAGACAGTATAGTTTTAGCTGACAAGAAACAATGTTCACTTGGTACAATAAAGGAAGTTCACAGGAGCAAGTAGCTGCCTGTTTTTAAAGGCCTGTGTAAAAGATATCATATTCTCCCATCCTCCTCTCTACTTTGGTTAAAAATGCAAATGGATCACTAAAAATAATGAAATAATTAGAAAAATATTTGTTGAGTGAGGACAAGGGACAACATGTATATGAATTATTCTCTTCTGAACAAGTTTAATTCAGTTAAGATTTAAGATCCATCAAGGGATACAGTGACAACTATTCATGGCTGTTCATGTAGATCTGATATTTATGAAGAAAAATGTGTAATATGGAAATAGAAGCAATTCCCTTGTGATTTTGGGTTGCTAGAGAAAAACATGCACATATAGTGTTGTGTGAAGAGAATTTAGGATGCAATATAGAAGTAGATTTTATTGTGCTGTGGTGATAACACTGAGCAGAATTATTTCTGTTTTCAATGTGAAAAGAATTTTAGAGTCCATTAGTTTTACTGTTTCTCTCATACACATTTATTGAATGAGTAAAGACATGGCTAAAGTACTGTGTGAATGGGCTTACCCATACAAAAAGACAGGTGGAATTAGAATCTCCTGTACTTTGTGCTGAAACAGAAACCCCTAACCCTTGTCTTTATCTCTGGATTTGAGTTTTCCTCAACAAAACGTGCCTCTGGAGAAAGTGGAGATTAGCATCCAGTTTAATTATTCACTTACTTACTTTCTTTCAACAAGTTGTTTTGAAGTGTCAGGCTCAGTAGTATTAATTGGGTTTCTTGGTTGGTTTATTGTCCCCGTGCAGGAACTGTAGTTCAGTTTGTTAGGATTTTCCCATATGCCAGTTATACCAATATTCAGTAGTTTCTGAAAATTCAAAAAGGAGAGAGAAATTGTTCTGTGACTTACGGAATGGCCTTTCTGTAGCCTCTCCTGCGGTGAAACTTTCTAGATGCAAGAACTACCTCAGTGGAAAGGAGATTCCCACAGTGCCCCTCTCTTGGTATGGATTCTGCAGAGCTGCACACAGTGTGACCAGATGTAAGACCTGTGGCATGTGGAGGCTGTGTGCCTCAGGTCAGGCATGCTGAAGCTGTCTGCTTTCAAATCATGCATCACCAGCATTTCTCTTTGCCCAACATGCTGCCTCCCTGCTGTCCCTTTTCCATCACAGGGTGGTGGAAGGCTCTGTTTCACTTTATAAATAGCAAGAGCTATTAATGCCAGGCTGCTAATGTTCATGTGGACTTTGGGTTCTAGCTGTTTGCTACTTGTCCCCATGTGTACTGGGAGACCTGATGTCCTGTGGGGCTGCGTAGTTGCCAGAGCACATTTGCTTCTCACTTCTCTGAGTGTATTTCCTTGTAGGTGCAGCAGCTGGGTGCTGCCTGCTTAGCATGGCAGGCTCTCTACCAGCCCTGTGCAGTCCCTGCAAGGCGGTGGAGGAAAGCATCAAGCCAATACAAGCTGAAGGGCTTCCTCATTTTTTAAGATTCTCTGTTTTGTCCTTGTTGATTTCAGATGTTTTCCCTTGCCCCACAGGTCCATTCCTTACATGCCCTCATTATCTCTCTAAAGTGATAAAGACTTGCTTGTGGGTTAGTGGGACGGGGTCTGCTGTGGATAAAGACACAGCTGCAGGGCACTGTACAGACAACAGTATTGTGCACTCACGTGATTAAAAGGCATGGATTTGCAGCCTGCTGCTCACCAGCTTGTCATGGGGGGAACCTAGGAGATTTTCAGTTGCTGTTGGATCCTATGGTAGGAGCAGTAACCAAGGAAAGGGCTGTCACTGCATGACATGCTGAATAGTTTCACTTTTTTGTGCACAGAACTCTCTTCAAGGAGTCACTCAACCCCCTGTTAACTCACGAGGGCTGTTTGCAGACCAGTGTAGCTGGTACTGGTTTCATGTCTGGAGGTGTCCTTCCTGATGCATCACTCAGGGCTGATAAAATCATACTGAGTGTTGCACCATCACTAGACAAGGGAGATGGGCACAGAGGTAATGTTGCATGTGAAACTATACCTATTACCCCCTTCTGCCTCTCAGTTCCTTCTTGCCCGAAGGAGAGCCACATTTTTTTCTCTTAAGAATTTCTCTGGAAAGCAGTATATGCAGTTACAGCTCATCAAAATGTGTGCACTGCGTTTATGCCTTAGCGACATGCGTTTCTAAAAATATTTCCCTTTTGCAGCCTCCTCTACTCTTTAATTGCTCACTTCTCTTTCCTATCATCAAGTTACAGTCTGGCTGTCCTCCAGTGTCTGTTTCTTTTGCTTTTGCTATGGGGCATCTCTGGCATAAATCCTGTGAATAGGCTGTGTCTGTCCTCCTCCAGCTCTATCCCATGCCTCTGGCTTAGCTGAGTCATTCTTTCCCTGTGCTTGTGCTTGCAGTTGTCCCCATTTTCTTGTGTCCTTTCTCTCCAAACAGCTCTTGTGGGTTTCTTCTAGGGGGGAAGAAAAAAAAGCAACATAATGACACGGCCTTGACTCACCTACTACTTCTTTAACTGCGTCTTCTGTGGATGTGGCTTCCTTATCAGGGCAGAGCTCATCTTCCTTTGAATTCTCTACCTTATTTTTCTCCAAAGCCTCCTCTAGTCTTTGTCTCTTTCTCAGCTAGCATGTTCTTATTTCTTCTATTGACTACAGTCAATGAACAAAATCCTGTCCACTCTGCCCTCATTTTATCCTGGCATTTACCTTCAATTTTATCTGAAAATCTCTTCTTAAAACCTTCCATGTGTGATTCTATCTGCCAATGGTTCTCCATCTGTTTTCTGAAAACACATGCAAAATGTCTTTCAGAAGGTCCTGATATACCTCAACATGCTGTTTATGATCTAATCTCTACTGTACTCTGAACCATTCCTCTGCACATTTTGCCCAAGTGATTTTATTCACAAAGATCCCTATGAAGGACAGATCTGATCCTAAACACAGAGGTTTTTTTTTTCTTGGATTTTTCTGTCTTGTTTTGTTTTTTCCTTTTTTTTTTTTCTTTTGACCAAATTTATTGTTTGGCCTGTCTCTCTGGTATGTCATGGCTCAGCCTCTAGTTGAATCCAGCCAGCATAATCAGCATCTACCTTTCCTAAATCATACTTGCTCATTGCTGGAAATGCTATCATAATGATAATGCTGTCATAGTCTAAGGACTTCCTGTAGCTCTTTGTTCTTGTTTCCAAGCTATTGGTTAAATTTCACATAACTTTCAAATGCCTTCACTCTCCATACACAGAAAAATACTCTTATCCAAGTGTCATTACATAATGTCACTTTTACCAAAATCTCCTATTATCTGGCCTTGACAAAAGTAATTTCATCACCTTATATCAGTTCAGAAACTCACTACAAGGGTAGTTTTCCTACTCTGGTTCATTGATGAATCTCTTATTTATTTATACTTCTGAGCAGCATTAAACATACTGAGCCTAAACTCTCATTTTGAACTCCCTGGGATCCCTCTCTTAGTTTTACAAGCATCTGAATGTATTCTATCTCATTATTTTTCAAAGCCCTTGGTCTGGTGCTAACACAGACCTTCGAAAATGCCTGTCCTCAGGCTTACTGAGACCCAAAATATGATCCTGGTTGTTGTTGTCCCTCTGTTATCTTGAAGTCTATCTGATTCCTGCCTACATCCTCCTGCTGTATCTTGTCTTGAACCTGCAAGGAGCAGTTGTCTTTTCTTCCCTGATTTTACAGTGCACACAGTCCATTGTAATGGAAGCAAGCATACTGCAATCCCTGTTGCTAACACTTCAGAGAAGTTTCTTCAAACTATATTTTGATGATGCTGTGAATCACTTGACATATTTCTTGCTTTTTTACATTGTGTAGCTGTTTTGTTATCCTTGTTCCTTCTTGCAAGGTCTCAAGAGAGCTTATGCTCTTGTTCCATGGTGCATCCAAGTCTCCTAGGTTCTTCTGGGAGCAGCTTCTGGGTACAAGCACCATCAAAATACCGTACCAGCTGAGTCATATTAATTGTGCTTATTTTCCCTTAATCTAAAACAAGGACAACTGCTAGGCAATTCAGTTAGCCTTAAAGCTCCTTCATAGTTAATGTGTCTCAGCTAATGCACAGTAATTTACTTATTGTCTGAGTTTTCTGTAGCTTCCTAATAGAGTCTTTAAATGATTTGTGTGATTCTTACAAAGTGCAAGGAAAAAGGAGATGATGTCAAGTTGTCAAATTTTCTCAGTGTGAAAATGTTTGTATTAGGTAAGATGCAGCATTTCCCAAATTGGTTGTTTAACATCTCTGCAGATATGAGCAAAGTAGGGAGGGAAGGGAAGAGAGCTGAAATGGAGAACCAGAAATTATCACTATTTATTTATTTACTAGGAATTTAGTTCACTGGATTTTTTTTTTCCAGTTGTGGTTTTTGTATTGTGTCTCTGCCTGGGGTCTTGTGGGTTTTGCACAAGTGCTACCAGCACACTTAAAGCAACACAGAGATGAAGATTGAATCTGTATTCTAAATTGCCATGTCGTACACACCATTGGAGGGGTAGGCAAGACCCTCCAGCAGTTCTCTGTGTTCCGGGTTGCTGTCTGTACCTGGCACACACTTCACTGCCAAATGAAGAGCAAATGAAATGCAAAGATGCATTGTAAAGATAAAATCCTAGACACATAGTGAAATTGCACAGAGCAATTTAACTCTGGTCTTGGGTTCAGTCATAAAAAATAAGACAATATAAAATTAGTATTATCACCTCTTTGTGATAAGAAAAGGTTTGGTCTTGTGCTGATTAATTGCTGAGGCTTTTTCCAGTTCCTCCAGTTCAGTGATTTCTGATCAGATAGACTTCCAGGTGGTGGTTGTCTTCTGGCCTGTTTTTCTCCCTATGGAAATCTTGGTACAGATTCAGAGACAGCTGCTCAGCATGTGGAGATATGTTGCTCCTAATTTTGGGTCATAATATAACTTTATACTATGTCAGATGTTATTTTATTTGGGTTCTATACTGTTGCCTGTGGATGTGCAAGGACAGTGGGTGCTCAGTTGGAATCCACAGCTTTCCTCTGCTGCTGTTTCCTCCTCTTTTGCTTTTAGGGACGTGACAAAGTAGGAACATATTGGTTGCACATGCAACATATTATGAAATGTGCTGAAAACTTGACTGACATCCAGTTTGAGCTGTTCAGCCTTCTGACCTGACTCTGGGGAATGATAGCCTTGGCTACCTTGAATTAAACATTTTCAGCATTCTTTCATCCTTTCCCTATGGTCAGGTGTTCTTTTCCTGCTAAGAACTGGGGCTTAAATTCTGGAGTGGCAAACATTTAATAAAAAAACAACACAAGCATATTGAAAGTGAGTTCTCTGAAGTGGTTTGGAATAGCTTGCATATTTTTCATCCTCATTGATCTCAGTAAATCACAGACTGATGGTCAAAAGTCAGTCCAATTTATGAGAAGTAGATTTCTTGTGCCAACCTTCTTATGAATTTGGATGAATTTTTTGTTATTAATTTTATATAAGTTATAAAATTGAAATTTAAGGACAGTAATATAATTTGAAAGATAAGTATTTTCAATCAAAACATACTTTAGAAATCATATTGTTATTGGTATAAATTAGAGTTCTGCTGCAATGGGAAATACTAAATGTGGGGTTGCTTTTTTCAAGCATTTACCTCTCATTGATTACTTTTACTGCCATGGGGGTTCTGTTGCCAATGAGGGGAAAAACTGAAGTAAGAAGTTAAAATAATTTATTTAAAGAGGATCATAGAAATAAGAGTAACTATTGAGGCTGAAATTACTGTGAGATGTACAAATAGGTGATAATACTAATTTTATATTATCTTATTATTTTTTTATGACGGAGAAGTCAAGAATTTTTTTTTACTATTTCCTTTTCCTCTATAAATCTTCAAAATACATGTATAATAAGAAATATGAAAAAATGGAGGTGCTCTGTATTGAAATACACTCTTTTAAATATAAAAGGACATTAAGAGTTGGGAATATTTTAGAAGAAAAACAGAGAAGAGAGGAAGTTGCTCCTTAGCTTGACCAGTCAGAGAATGAGGGATACCAAACTTGTGTGACACACCCCACAACTGCAGGAACTGCTGCACCTTTTGCGGTGTGTAAGCAGGACCATTGTTGGTTTTCACAGCAGAAGGTATGCCCAGAACTGCAAAGTCATTCCTTAGAAGAAAAATAAGACACACAGATTAAATTTGTATAGACTGTTGTGAGAACCATAGGATGGTGGAACATAAGTTAAAAAGTTTGGTGAAATACAACTTATGACATAATAGAAAATCCAGATCTTCTGGGAAAACTTTGGAATTGTTCCTGTGAAATAAGAAGTTCAATTTTTAGTTCTATGTAAGTGATTTTAACATATGTGTTTCTCCTTTAGAAAAAGGCTCACTGTTTTCATTTCAGATTTTACTACATTGAGGGCAACACTACAGGAAAGGAGTGCAGGAAAGTGTTCATTTCTGTAAGATTCAAGTAGCAAGTATCTGATGTAATCAGATCTGCATTTGCAGGAGCAGCAAATAGCTATCTAATAAATCTCTAATGATTTATTTCTTTGTGCAGATGTTCTGGCAACAGCTATGGTGTTTAAGAAACAAGAATCAGTAAATCCTGAATGCCTACATGTGCTGAAGGCTGAAGAAAAGTACTGCACTGATCATTTGCATGCAACCATCATTTGCAACCAGTTATAAGTTTTTTTAAAAGATTTATTGCTGCTCTCAGGGCCAACCAGCTTGTTACGCTACCCACCTTAGACAAGACCTCCTTTTCACACTGATGAGGGTGTGTATTCTAGTAGATGTTGTTTACTGTGCTCTTTTTGTGTGGTGAAGAGGCTCTTTTCTCTTGCTTATGGCAAATGTAAATATGTACGAAGTACATATGGCTAGTTGCAACTGAAGATGAGAATTAATCTGTTTAAAAGAAACACAAATCTACTGCTGCAACAGTCTAGAATCAGGCAAGCTACTTGATAATTAAACTGGACTTCTGGGAAAAATGTGTCTAAGAGTACCTTCTCATCATATCTTTGGGCTTTCATCCTAGAGATGATTTTTTCTGCCTCTCAGCAGTCCATCCCTGGTCTAACTCAGACATACTGAGAACAGCATTTGGCTCACAGTTGCCTGCCCAGCTCTCTGGCCTGCCTGTCCTAGACCTTGCAGAAATCCCATGCTATATATTAGCACATGGCTGTTGAATGGAGGAATGAGTTCTGGCTCTTTTCTCTGGAGAAGCTGTGATGTCAGCAGTCCAGCTTTCTCCATTCTCTTATTCCTAGGGAAAAGCCTTTCAGCCACAGGAAAAAGGAGGCTACTTGCAAATCTGTAGGGCTCAGCAGATTACACTGTGAGCAGAGCAGTTCCACCTTCCTTTGGTGAAACTTGCCAGGGCAGTTTATCCTTACTATGCCTCTCCCCACTGGGATGACCTTATTCCAGAGGTGATGTTTGAGTGCAGCACATGTATTTGATGTGCTCTGATGTGTGGGAGGAAGATAAACTCTTCATTGCTCCTGATCTTTTAATGAAGACCCAGACAGGACTCTCGAGACATCAGTTTCTTGAGAACTTTATGAATGCAGAGTGGAATTCTTTGATGGAAGAAGCAACAAGTCCTCCAGATATTTCTTAGCTATTTCGTCCTCATACTTATCAACACAATGATTTTGTTTTGATTTTTAAAATCTTCTCTTGAGATTTCCCTGAAAGTGTGAATGCTGGCACTTGTATAGTGTTGTTGATACAAGGAGTGTTTCCTTGGTGGAAGAAACAAGACTTAGATCTAAGCTTCAGAGAGTGCAAAAAGTAACAATTTTTGTTGGCCTCTTGTTCTCAAATGCAGGAGTGGAAAGCATGCTCCTGCATTTTTAATCTTCCATTGGCTGCATTAACCTCCTGCAATGCCATGACAGCAAAGTTCTGAATAACTGCCCTCCAGTGAAGATGTCTCAGGTTCTTGTCACTGCAATAATCCAAATTTGCAAGTAGAGCAGCAGTTCTGTACCTCTGTGCTGGGGTGAGTCATGCCCTTGTTCTCTCTTTATGTACTGGACCTTGCAGTGTTCCCTCAAAACTGTCTTTGCTGAACAGCTGATCAGAAAAAAGAGAGGAGGGGGTGATGGTTCCTCTCTCATCATCTGTATCTTTTCACAAGGGACTTGCTTGAAGAGAAAGCCCTTAGATTGTTGTCTCAGGAGGGTCTATAGGCTTTTTACTTTTTTCCCCTTCCTCCCTTCTGTGTTTCATCTTCTGGACTAACAAAAACTTATGCATCTTCATAGGAGAGCAGAACATCAGGGAAGTGCTTCTTTATCCCTGGAGTGTTCCCTTACCCTTTCAGTGCACTAACTCTTCATCCAGTTTTGCAGAGAGATTAATTTTGCCCACTTTCATTGTTGGCCACAGCAAAAACAAAAAGCCAGCTAGGAGGCTGTAGAAATTGAAGCATTGCACTCAACTTTTCTGCAATTCTTCCTTGGCCTTCAAGCACAGCAGCACTAGGAGGAATTAGTTCAACACTACAAGGAATGTGGGGCAGACACACTTTATTAAGCATGCCATTTTGCTTTCTCATTTTAGTCTGTGAGGCCATAGAGGCAGCTGGACTGCGTCTTCCTTTTGCTGAGCTTCCTCTTTCTTTTCAGCCCCTCTTCTCCTGAAGGCAGGGCGCACTGACTGCTGCAAGTGCTTGCTCAGAGCTGTCAGCACATATAACCTGCTGCCCTTGGGCTTCCCAGCTGGGCTGACAGGACCTGGCTATGATCCAAGAAGGGCGATGTCTCCAAAACCTTTCTGTCTCCAACACAGGAGCAGTGAACTTTGTTCCAGTTTTTCCTGGCCTTCTCCCAAACAGAGTCAGAAGTCATCTTTTTTGAATTGCTTTCACATGAGGGGATGGAGTAATTCCAAATGTATTTGAAAACAATGTTATAACCAATGGTGTTATAAAATATAAATATATTAGATACGAAAAAATGCAGTTTCTTGCTGCTAAGCCTGTGAAAAGAGCCCTTTGGTATTTTCAAAGTGTAACATTTATTCAAAAGGTTAGTTATCCATTGTGGCCAAAGCTGAATGTATACTCTAAAAATTATGTCTTCTGACTATATTTTCATAGACTTGCTCTTTCTGATGCCAGTGGTGAATCTGTAGTTTCATCTGTAATTAGAAACATGAGGTCATGGGGACCAAGGTGGGTGGGGCAACCTTATCCAGGATGGGAACAGGTCCATGAACTTTTGTGAAAATTACCTTAGTGTCTATTTGTCATTGACCTGAAGCAAAGTACCACCTTAATGTCTATCTTCCCTGGTGAGCCTGTATGTGAGAGAAAATCTGCAGGCCAAGAAACTCCTTATACAAGTTAGACAGTCAATTTAGCTGATTAACCAGTTAAGTATCTGACTAGAGCTGCCTAATTTGTGGTTAATAGTAAGGTTCTGTCAGATTAAATTGATCTCTAGTAAGCCTAAGGACAATTAAGAGCTTGCAATCACTGTGATCATTTTCCCCCTGCATTGTTGCAAGAACCCCAGTTAGAGGTAAGGTGATAATTTAGGACTATTATGTAAGGCTGTCTCCTTGCCACAGGACAGTGCTTCAAGCGCTGCTGTGAATTGGGGCAATGTTATTCCTAATGTCTGGTGAAATTTGTCATTAAGTAATCATTGATTTTCAGGGGGCAACTTTTGTACCACTCTCACTCGTTTCATATCACCTGTCAATTCATTGCCCATTGAAGCGCAGATTGTGGCAGGCAGCCAAATGAACAGAAAACAAGCACAGGGGTTAAAGCTGTGGCCAGTGTGAGCAATGTTAACAGAAGGCTCAGAGCTTATTTTCCAGGTTGTCTATAGCCCTGGCTTGGTGCTTGGTAAAACAGAAATTTTCTTTTGGAGTAGTCTGTGTCGATGCCACCTGAACAGGAACTTAGCTATGCACATTTTGGGTGCTTCTGTGACACAAATGGTCTGAGTCATGTTGCATATATCAAATATTTTGCTCAGAAGCAGGAAGCCATATGTCCACTCGGAATGGCATCTGAGAGATGACTGGAAGGCATGTCTGGCAGGCTTATGCCATGATCATTGCAGATTGACATACTCACTGTAGCTTGTAATTGGCAAGAGACAGCATAAGGCCTTGTGGATTTTGATTTTCCAAGAGGAATATTACTAATGAATTAAGATTGATTTTTGCAATTAGGGTAATTAGAACCTCAGTATTCTCTCTTTCTCCCCCTTTTCCACCCTTTCAAATGACATTTGTTCTTTATAGAAATATTTCTATATATTTTAGGAGAGATGATGAGTCAAATAGACTACCTCTATCTATTATTGTAAGATATTTCTCCTAAGACACCTTTCACATTTCCATGTTTTTTGCATGAGCTTATTGCTCACATAGGTACTTGTTTATTACTCTTCTTGAAAAAGCAAGGGTGAAGTGAGACTAATAAATCTATGCACTCCGATATTTAATGTCCAGTTGTTAAATCAAAATAAAAAGAACCCTCAAGAACCTGATTTAGAAATCTTCTAACTGAAACCACATTTGACATTGTATTTAATTCAGACTGAAATGAAATCAGGTGGTTCAGATAATTCCTAGAAAGCCAAAGAAATATAGATGTGGTTTACAAAGTGATAGTATAAATCCATCCCCTTTGCTCTTATGGAGTACATCAATTGCAGTTTAGCCTCCAGAAAATGAGAGATTCAAGTTTGTTTCACTGTTTCTGAAGCCATCTGAAGTGGGAGAGGGTTTACCATGTTTAATTTTCTCTCTTTGATTTATTCCACATTTTAATTTTAGCAAACTGAGCATCCATTACAGCAGACGGCAATCCTGTTGCAAGTCTTCCATGTGGGTGCCTTAATCCGTAGGCTGGAGGGTTTTTCTCTCTTTCTGTTCCTAGAATTTATCTTGTTGCAAGTGGAGAGTTTTAGGAGAGGGCTAGAATCCCACACCCACCTTTCGGGGTGACATCCCTCTTCAAGCTCCATGTCCACTGAAGTCAGGGCATGGATGCACAAAGGTCTTCAGGCTGTAACACCGCACTGTGAGTGCTGTGAAATGGGCCGAGTCTTCTCCTGCTGCAGCCATTGCAGCGAGGAATCAGGACACTCTCCTGATGATATGGACTGAAGGCTTGTCTCTTACTAACCTCTCACTGACTTGCAAAGCTCCTGAGCTCAGGTGTAGCCTTCATGGCCTGGGAAGCCTTTCTGTTGGCCAAGCTGCCAGCCCTGAGCACGGCCCTGGGCTGCCATGGTGTGACCACTGCCAGCACACAGAGGGAAAAGTGAGGTCACTGCCCACCATCAGATCCCAGCTGCAGCCTGTGTGAGGGGCTTAATTGAGGGGCAGGGGGCTGTGGTTCCCAGAGACAGCCCCTGCAGAGTCATGCTGGGCCATCCAGAAAGGTGGACATTGATTGGCTTTATTTGAGTGGCTGCATTTATCCAGCTCCTTCTCCTAATTCACCTGGCTGTTTATATAGTTTTCCCACAGTACACCTGCACAAAATTGTAAGGAATCCCTTACTTTGCTCTACTGCAGAGATAAGAAGGTTATGCCCTTCTGAAATGTTAGTTTTGAAACAGTTGAGTACACTTGAGTGGATTAAAAAAACTTAATGCCTTTTCACAGAGTAACTAATCTCACTCAGGTTGGGCTTTCTTAGGAGAAACAAACTCAGGTTAAGTGTCTAAGAGTTATTTCTGCAGTGACTGTGATTTTTTAAGTATCTTTCATGACACAGGGAACAATAAATTATGTTTCTTAACTAAAATGGGACAGAAGTCAATGCTGCTTTTGAACACTGGGTGCTGGCTCAAAATTTCTTATCCAGTTTCTGGAAACTAAACAAATGTTTGAGTTAAAGTCACTGAGAAGGGTTAGCTGAAATCCATTTGAACTCCTTTGGCACAAAGCACACAGTAGGAAACATTGCCTTGCCACTTAACTAATGCTTCTCCCCTTGCTCCTCGTACTGTGTGATTCAAAGCTGTGCAGTTCCTCCCCAAATCCAAGGCACCCATGAAATTAAGAAATTACAGGAAAAAGGCCACATCACAATAATTACAGTGATATGATCTGTTATTCCCTTTCCTACTTGCTCTGTATTTAAGGATCACTATTAATTTACTTGTATAACTCAAGGTGTTTCCTCTGCTTGTTTGTACTAGCTATGATTTCTAAACATCCTTGAAATTATTGGCCATAACATCTCTCCTCATCATGATATTACTTCAACTTGAGCTACTTATAGAAAGTGCTTCTTTCTACTTCTGAAGAGAAATGGCTGGGAGCCAGAAAAATATGTATTTGTTTGCCATTCTATTTCTGGTTTGAAATTGCTGGAAGCCAGTAGGTGGGTTTTTATTTTCTTTTTAAATATTTTATTTTCAAACTAAGACAAATATTATGTATGAGGAGTGGCACATATCTTAAATAACTGGTTCTAGTAACAGGAAAATGTTCTTGTTAGAAATTCTTCTGAAGTGTGTCTCTATTTCTGGAAATCCTTTCTTGCTTGCTTCAGCCAAGTTTTGTATTCTCTTCCATTTTCCTCCATGATTCTTTCACATGCAGAGGGCTGAGTTTTATAGGAACTTTGCTGGCACTAAAACATTGGTAGGTTTTCATTCATTTTGTACACTGCACCGATTCATCATCTGCCCATTCTACCAACCAAAGGAAAATCACACAGGGAGCTGACAAGTGCTTGTGTTAACCAAATGAAATCACCTAAATGGATACCTACTAACTTGGTGTCTGGAAAATCCAGTGTCTGCTGTTGGACTGCACAGATTTGGGTCTCCAGAAAGGAATATTTCAACCCATTATAAAATGAGTAGTATGGTATGAGGTCTCATCCCATTTAGGAGAACCAGAAGGTTATTTAATTTTTATTCCCAGAAAATGTTGGGAGTTACTAACCCAAAGCAGGAACCCAAATGCTATAGATTTCTTTCAGATTAAAGACCAAAATAAACAAAAAAAACCACTCCCAATTTTATTTATTTATTCTCTCTCTTGCATTTCCTTTCTAAAACCCCAAAAACCTCCAATCCCAGCTAACTCCAAAACCTATCACAACCAAGCAAAAAGCAACCCTGTGGCCACATCCATGAGTTTTGTTCTGTTCATTTCATAAAAATAAGCTTGAATACTTTTGAGTTAATGTAATTTACTGCTTATTGATTTCTAAATCAGTAAAATCAGACCAATAGGATGGTCTCTGAATTTTTTTTTTTTAGGGATTGGGAGAAGTCAGAGGGTAGATTTAGCAGGACAAAATGTTTGAAAACATTTGTTTACTATCAAGATTTATGTTATATGAAAATGTAATACAGAGCTTAAGTATACAAAATTTTCTCTTTCAACAGCTTTTCAACTGAGCTTTGAAACCATTCATGGAAGCTGATGGCAATATTCTTGTAAGTATGACTGAAGATATGCCAGAATTTTTTATCATCTGAAGAGGTCATATGTTGGTATTATATCCTTGTAGTCGCAAAGACCATGAACAGCATAAAAGAACAGCACACGTGAATAGCATCTTTCTTGTGGGCCAGCCCAAGAGGAGAGGTTGCCCCAGTTCTGCTATAAGGATAAAATGAAATCTGCTGCACGTGCCTGATGCTAGGGGTCCCCTCACTTCCAAATCCTCCCCCTCAATGCATGAGGTAATTGTAACCTAAGATACATGAGCTTAGCAAAGGATTTTCTTAGCCACACAGTCTAACACTTGGGAAGCTTAGAGAAAATACAGCTCTGTAGAATATAACCATTGATCACAGCTGCCTTTGATGCCTTCTCAGACTCATTCATTGTGAGTCCAACTTCATGAGACATGAAGCCTGTTTTTTAGTATTAGCCCAATGCCCCTGCTTTTCCATGTAGACTTTCTTTTCACTTTCCCCTGAAACAGCCTTATGTACCTATTTCACCCCATTTTTATTCTTGAGGAGTTTGCAGGCTGTGCCTCACCCAGCACTGCTTGAGTCTTTGATGCAGCTGCCTCTGACTAGGAAGGGTCACGGGTCCTTTAACTGGTGCTTGAGAGGGATCTGCCTGGATAGCAGCCAACAGAGCCATCGGTTTGTGCAGCTGGATGTGAAGAAGGAGTGAAATAAGGAGGCCTCCATTGAAACTGTGGGGCTGTAGCAGTCTTAGACATGGTGGTAACAGGGCAGCTTCCCCAGAAGCTGTCACTCCTAGGTCAGAGGTTTCCACATAGATTGGCTGCAGCTCTCCAAGTCCCAGACTTCAAGGGGTGTCAGGAACCTCTCCCTGAGGCCAAGGGTGATGTCTCTCGGCCTTGCAGGACTTCTTGGAGGAGCTGTGCTGGGAAGTGGAGGAGGTTCAGGAGGAAGTGTGCAAACTGTGCAGCATCAGAGAAAGTGGAAGGGAGAGAGATAGGGTTTTCTCTGAGACACAACAGGGTGAAGACCACCAGTCCCCACCTGCAATGGAGAAGCAGACGGTGTCTTTGCCCAAAGTAAGAAAAACCTCTGAAGAATTGGAAGGATAGAAGCTGATGACTTCTTGTAAAAAGAGGAAGTTCCCACATCATCTAAGAACGGGTTGAGTGTCCTCATAATTGAAGAGGAGCCAGATTTAGTTACTTGATTGTAAACCATGCAGGTCTACCAGGAAGAAAAGGTGAGACCCTGCAGTGTATGACTCCCTGCTGCAAGGGACAAAGGACCCATCTGTAGGCCTGACCAACCATCCAGGGATGTTTGCTGCCTGGGAGGGGCCAGGATCCAGGATGTTGTGCAGAGACTGCTAAAGCCTGTCCAGCTCTCTGACTTTTATCCCCTGTTGTTACTCCATTCGAGCAAAAATGGTACTGCTAGGGGAAACCAGTATATGCTGGAGGCTGTAGAGCTGGAAAGTGGCTTTGCAGAGAACGGCCTGAGAATCTTGGTGAACATCATGAGCCAACAATGTGCCCATGCTGCAAAGAAGGTAAATGGTATCTTTGGCTACATCAGACAAAGTATTGCCAGCAGGTCATGGGAGGTCATAATTTATTCAGTGCTGCTGAATGTCACTCCACATAAGAGACACCTGATATACTGAAGAGGCCTAGTGAAGGGCCAGAAGAATAACTAAGAGACTGTAACCTCTAAGATATGAGGAAAGACTAAGTGAACTGGGACTGTTTAGCTTGGAAAACAGCCTGAGGGAGGCTCTTGCCCATGTGCATAAATACCTGAGGATTTATGAGGAGGATACAAAGAAGAGGACATGGTTTAATGGCCAACATGGTTGTGGTACTAAGTTGATGGTTAGACTTGATGATTTTAAAGGTCTATTCCAACCTTAATGATTCAACAATTCTTTTCAGTGCTGCCCAATGACAGGACTAGAATTGATGCACACAGACTAAAGCACAGGAGGTTCCCTCTGAAGATTAGGAAACCATTTTTACTGTGAGGATGACTGGGCACTGTCACAGGCTGCCCAGAGAAAGTGGGGTGTCTCCATGCTTGGTGAAATACAAAAGCCATCTGGAAACGGTCCTGGAAAACCAGTTGCAGGTGGAGAGTGGACTTAGATGACCTCCTGAAGTCCCTTCAGTCTTAATCATACTGTGATTCTGTGGAAAAAAAGGACATCTGGACTGACAGAAGCCTCTGCTGAAGTTGTCACTTCTCTCATATGTTTTTGCTCATCGCTGCAGCCTGCCTGGCACAGAAGTGGCAATGAACAATGCACAGTTGTATAGGTTCCTTTGCAACTCACTCATGGTGTGTTTGCCAAGTGGAGGAGTAATAGATAGCAAGTTTGAAGTCTTTGTTGTTCTGCAGGATCACTAGCCCATCCTGTTCAGTCCTTAGCAAACCAAAGACTACCAAAATAATTAAAACCTATTCTCTATTACCAGTCTTGCACAAAAGTGTATGTTTTGCAGTTATCCCAGATCTTTCTGAGAACTATTGCTCTCAGATTTCCTTTGGTAAGAAGAAATAGAAATACATCTGATGTTCTTGGCTTGTTTTACAGTTGAATGTGTGATAATGAAATAAATCACTTCCAATTAGGAAATTGAAAATTATAGAAAAATATCCACCATTCTTAAAAGCAAAGTCATGACATTTGGTTTAGTTTCAGATTGTTCCAGTGTCTATGTCTGCTAGTTACAATACATTCACATCTGAAACTGCTGCTATACCCTTCATTTTGTTGGTAACAAATCTGCCTTCCACAGTTTTCTTTTTGTTCTGCACTGGTAAGAATCTCTAGAAGAGTGAAACTTAAAACTATCTCTTAATCAATATTCACTCAGGCCCACTGATATAAAAGATGATTAACTTTTTTTATAAAAGAGTTTTCAGTGAAGGAAACTTTAATTCACTTCTTGAAAAAAGGTTTGCCACTGGAGACTTGCTAATGTGTTGTATTCTCATGGACAATTGAATCCAAACTGTGCTGGTGAGGCATTTAATGAATTTTGTGGTAGATTCATTTAAATATAAGTTTTCTATTGGTTTAAGATGAAAACAACTTTACTGAAAACTGTTTGTTTATTTCATAAAGTATCTATCTGACTCCAAACACTGTGCTTTGGAGAAAGAGGTTATTTTTATTTCTTTATAGATCAACAAAATTTGAGAAGGCAATTTTGTGAATCATGCTGCATTTTATTGCTGCATTTGGGGATAGGAGCTTTCTCTTGTGTGGAGCAGAACACTTTTTTTTTATAGGATGTAGCTGGGTTTCTGAACAGCAGTAAAATACAACCAGAAGTTGCAGAATTTCAGACTTAGTGCTAATTTGTTGAAAATTTGCCTCAATTTTCAGGAATACTTGGAAAGATAATGAGAAATGTATCTTAATTAAAAAAATTCATTCATCAGTTATTTTGTTAGAGATTTACCACTGATTTTATCCAGGCAAACTAAATACAGTTCTGGCTGTAGAGAACATGCTCTTCCTTCCACCATTCATTTCCCAACTCCTCCCACAATACAGAGAAGAGAGGGTTGGTTCATCACCCCTATCAACTTGCAGCAGGATACCATCATTGTTGCAGGATAATACACATAAATTTGTAAATTATTTTAGCTAGCCCAGGCTCTTACTAGGTGATCAGTTTTTGCCTCAGTCTGATATAAAGTGGGCCCCAGCGGATGTCTTACATAACATGGGCATTAGCTCTTCCTGGCACATGAGCAATAGACCTGCTATTTTTCTTTAGATTGTCAACATGGTTAGTGGAAAGATTGCTTCCTCCTCAGTTGTGTAGAAAGAGCCACATCCTGTCTCAGTATCGCTCTTCTTTTTTATGACTTCATATTGGTTAGAGATGAAATGACCCCAGTATAGTGCCATGGCAAAGATGTGATGTCGCTTTACTACATAGTTTTTGGGGCAGGAGACCTGATTCATATTTGTTTTTCTTAATATCATTTTGGATAGCTCTGAAGGAAAGCAATTAGTTTGTGTGACCCATTGATTCCCTGAGGCCATACATTATTTCCACGTGTCCTAAATAGGGCATAAGTTTCTTTAGAATGAAGACATGAAAAAGATGGGGAAGTAGCAGAATCTCTAATAGAGCTAATGTGTTTTCTTATTGCTTTTCTTTGTGTGTTGTCATGGAGAATAGTTTGAGATAGAGAGGCAGTGGTAGAATTAAAAAAATAAAACAATAAGGGAAAAAGGAAAAAAGAATACTCAGTGATTAAGCAGGAGTCTGGGATTCTTCATGTCTGGTAAAGCCTCCCACAAGAGTGTTGTTCAGGTCATGTCAAACAGGCACCAGATGAGCACAGGACTGCGAGACACGGCTGTGTGCTCTGTGGTACACGCTGCAGAGATCCCTGCTTCACTAAGTTGTCGCTCTTGTAAACACTGGTGACAGCAGGCTCTTCTGTCATTGTTTGCAGATGGTCTAGCTTTACTCACCTTTAATTTGTGAGAAGAGCCATCAGATTTTCCAAGAGGGATATGAAATGGGGTTTTGTTTCGCTGAGAAGCAGTCTGACGAGGTGGAGGGGCTACATTAGGGATGTTCATAGCGTAGCTCTGCAGCGGATCAGGTAGCTAGCGGCTTTGCATAGCAACATTGTGGCCAGCATATTAAATAATGCGTCACTTTATGCAGCATTTGTCATCTGGGGGCTTCAAACCCTTCCTAAAAATAGAAAAAAGTGAATCCTTTAGTTCCCACACTAGAGAAGGAAAGGTTGAGGCAAAGAGAAGTCAAGTACTTTGTCTGCAATCACACAACCAACCAGCCTGCCTGAGGAGAATTTACTCCAAAAACCATACCTTCCATTTTCAATTACCTCCTTTTTTGTTCTGTGGTCTTCTCTTTTAGTTTCATTTTCTATGTGTTTATGCAGGAGACTGCAAATGCATAAATAAATTCAACTGTGTTATTTTGCAGTGACTAAAATTTCTATATATTTTGTGTGATTTTCTTTTCCTTAAGAAATATTATTGAACTGTTTAATAGGGGAAAAACACATGTTCTGCATTAAACAAAAAGGCAAAGGTGAAGATAATATTTTTTTCTTTCTCAGGATTTCATAGAATGAGTTAAATGACTATCAGTCATCTGGCATGTGTATTAATCTCCTCATGTTTGTAAATCCTCCTTGTGGAGCCTAATGAAGCATTAAAATGCTGGAGTTTTAACTTCTATTTTTTAACTTCAAAATACAGAATACTATTTGGGCAAACACAGCAAAGTAGGAGCTGTCTGTGGATGTGAAACAGGAAGCAGTAGTAGATAGACACGTGTAATAGGGCTGTCTTTGCTCTTGCTCAACTAGATATACATCAATTTTAATTAACACGTTTTTTGCTTCAGCTGCTAGCATCCCTTCAGCAGTGAGTGGGTTATGTGTTTCCATCCTGCATATACCACCAGCATCACCACCACGTCCTTCTCTAGCTTCCCCCTCCCCTTTCTACACAAATGTTGCAACACAATCTGAAATTTCCTCTTTTCTTTCCTTCCTGCATTTCTTACAGGTTCCTTTGCGTCAGAAGGCAAAAAAGAAAAGTCAAGGTAATGAGAGATTGTTTTTTCTTTTCCCTCCTGGATTCCTCTTTTGTTATTTTCTTAGTATGTCTTATTCTTGGGAGGGTGAGGATTTTGTACTGCTACTCATCTGGTAAAAAGCTGCTTTTTAACTCCACTGATTCTTACACCGAGTCTGAGAAAAATGACAACGGGCTGTTCCTTTGGACTAAATCCTTGTGGTATGTTAATTGAATCAAAGCTGGAAATCAGTGAGGTAGAATCAGCTGCCTGCACAGACATACATGCTGGTGGTTTTCATGTACTTGGCATAATAGTTTTCTCTAGCTAACTTAAAGAGATGTATCCTTTTCAGCGCAGCTGTGTGAGGGAAACTGCATGCATGCTTCTCTTAAAAGGATCAAAGGCTGTATTTTTAATTTACAAAAACTCATGTATGGTTATCTTAGCATTAATTAGTATCTGCATTATCTATAGCTTACTGTTTAATTTCTGAACATCAGCAAGCCTTTCAAATTAATGTGTGTTACTGTCACAGCCATTATAAAACTGAATGGCTTCTAAGTATATTTTAAGATATGCTTGGATGACTTGCTGAGATTCCTAAGTAAGGATGATATCCTTAATTGGCAGCAATGTCTTTCCTGGTAATGCAGTTTTAAGCAAGCACAACACTGTATTTTTAATGGCACAGGATTCTTTATAATGAGCCGACGGAGGATATCGTGCAAAGAGCTGGGGCAAGCCGATTGCCAAGGATGGCTCTACAAAAAGAAGGAAAAAGGAGCTTTCATTGGCAACAAATGGAAAAAGTTCTGGTGTGTGCTAAAGGAGTCATCACTGTATTGGTACAGCAGTCAGCTGGTGAGTACAGTGTACAGCCAGCTCCGGGTGCCAGACAAACAGCGTCTGCTGGGACTGAGAGGAGGGAACCTGGGGTCACAATTTAGGTGCACCCTGGAGGACTACAAGTAACTGGGTTTATTTCTCAGTCCTGATATATATGTGATCTGGGAAGTGTCTATATGAATTTGAAATATGCAGAAAACTATGTGTTTTCTAGTTCAGCAGGTACTTGTGAAATGTTAACTTGCTGTCTGTAAAGAGCTGTTCTTTAAAGGTGGCATTTGAATTTGAGAAATGTTTTGCTGGGTATAGGCAATTTGCAAATACTTCTTGTCAAAACTCAAAACAGGAATGCTTCTTCACTTATTATTTAATTTTCTGAAATGTCTCTCCTATTTCTCTTTCCATCCCCTTCCCCACTGAGATTATTCTGTTTGTCTGCTTGGTTTCTTTTTCTGTTTTCTTTTTTTTTTTTTTTTTCCTATTTAAATTTTCTCCCAAATAGTAGAGGGCAGCTTCTTTATTTGGTGCTTGTTTAAATGGGCAGAGAGGATGTGCTGCCCATCCTAGGAAGATTCAGATACAGTTATTCCCTTCACTTTGCTGTCTGGCACTGCTACCTCTAAAAAGCTCTGATCACATTCAAATGATGGGGTGACAGATCTAAGAATTAGGGTGTGAAGAGAATTAGGGTATGATAGCAAAAACATAGTGAAACTCAATAGGTCCAGTGTTGAATTGTGGATGGGCATGAGGTTACTTAAATGTAAAGCAGCTGCTCTGGAAATCAGCATGTCACAGGCAGAGCGAAGGATGAAAGATTAAAGGAACCCTTATTAATTCTTAGAGCATTTAAATAAATATCAAAGGCACTCTGGATGATTTCCACTTGTTTATTTCCACTGCAGTAATCCCCATCAAAATTTTGGCTAACTTTTCAGGGAAAAAATTACAATCATTTAAGCCATTAAAAAAAATCCTCATGCCCTAAACAAAGCTTTACTCCTGTAGACTATTTCACATTCTCCCTTCAGTTGGGAGTATAGTGTTAGTGGGTTTTTTGTGGGGTGTTTGTTTTTTTGTGTGTGTTTGAGAGAGATTTTTTTTGTTTGCTTTTTTTTAAATCCAAAGCAAATAAAAACTTTGTCTGACACTTCAAGATTATATTAACTATTTATTTTTGGGGTAAAGGAAAGCAACTCTGCTAGTCTTGGTCTGTTGTTTTTTACGATGCCTTAGTCTGATATAGATTCCTTTCAAGACTATGTCATATACATCCATAATAGAAAGAAAATAAATAGAAATATTGGAAAAAATTTTTGAAAATGCGCTTTTTTCCTTATAATTACAATATATCTGCTTGAAAGACATGGCAAGGCAGTTATATCAATAAGCAGCATTAATACCTTGCAAAACCTTATTGGCTTTTATAAATCTGTGCTTGCAGTTGTACTTCTGGCCAAGCAGATTTAAGAAAGGTGAGCTGGCTTGCTGACATGACTTTTTAGACACAGAAAATATCAGAAAGGAATAATGCTAAGGAGTAATCAAGATGAGCGTAAATAAAGAAGGCAAGACTAGGAAAAGTTTGCCTCTGGGAAGAGAAAAGTGATGGGGGAGAGGTGCAAATTCCTCCACTTCCTTCAGTTGTTCTGGGCTTGTTAAATTGCACTCCTGAGATCCAGAGAAACCACGATCATGCTGGTTCCAGTGCTCCTAGACAGCACTCACCCTTTTAGCCCATGCCTACTTCCTGACTGTCACTGATTGCCTCCAAGAGAACAAGGTTGAAGAATAAGTGTCAGTCTCATTCCAGTTTATTTAATTTCCTCTGAAGAGCTAATGTGGCTTCAAAATATTGTTGTCTTGTGTCAACCATGAGTTTTCACCTATCACAGTTGTGCTTTAAGCATGCTAGCTGGTAGCACCTCTTTGCTTTCAACTTCTGCCAACTCTCACACACTATTTTATGTTAAAACTCAAGGTTTCTTTGGGCAGCTTAAAGTGCAGCCTCTGTGTAACTATAGATTCAAGCAGTGTTTGCAGAATGTCAGTAACTGTGGGGTTTGGAAAGGAGGAGAGGTGCTCTTTGTTGAGGCCTGCTCTCTGAAATTCTTGAGACCAGGGGCATGCTCAGAGTTGTATGTGAGATCAATTAGACCCAGATATTCTCACTTCTAGATTGACAAAGGAGAAATAGCAGTGACACATTCACTTGCTTGCTTGACAAGTCTCTGGCCTGGCATTAGGACTACCTGCACTTCCACTGTGCTCAGTAAAGTTAACCCTTGGTCCCAAGGGGCTGTGCAAGATGACAGTCTAAAGTTCTGTTGAAACAGGAGTCCTGCTTCTCACGTGCCCGAGGCTTCCTGTGACCAGCCCTTTTACAGGGGCTGATGCCAAAGGTGGTGATGAAAGAGTGGGGCTGACATCAAAGGCTCTGGGGCACACTGGTTGCCTGTAGCTCTGCTTGACCAGTTTGGTTCTGGTGAGAAATGAGCTTGGTTTGTTTGTGGCTGTGAGGAAACCAGACACTGGCAACTGTAGCATAGCAACAGGGTGCTGGACCTTTTTTCTAATGGAGATGGAGAAAATAAAGAGTGGGTGGAATTTGTATGGGAACATGCATTATCCTGGATTTGTGTAGGTAACCTCATCTGAATATCATCTTCTTGGCTGAGTTTATCTTCATGTGCCGCTGAAGCTCTGGATGTTTCTGTCACTCTGGTTTAATTTTTCTTCAAGCCACTCTGGTTCTAGGTCTCTCATGACAGGCAGATTTGGATACGTGATATAGGATGCTTGTTGAGACATTTGCAGCTGATATTTCCTTCAATTTAACATAAAATGATTTTTGAATGCCACAGCTCAAAACAGTAAAAATAACGCATGGCAATAGCAGAACAGATACCCTAAGAGTCAAGCTTCTTCTTCACTGAAAGAAATCCAGAGAACACAAAAAAAAACTGAATAAATTTTTGATGAGCTAGCTGAGGTCAGGGCCCAGTGGTCTCAGCAGGCTTGGGTAGGCTGCCCTGGAACCTCCTCCCACACAATCTTCTTCTTTCTATAAAATGTGAGACACGTAAACTTCTCTTTGCAGCATGGAAACACTCCCAGTCTGGGGAGAGGAAGCTGTTTGGATTAGGAGGAAGCACGGAAGGGTTGGTTTTGCAATGAAAATACAGGACATGTCTGAAAATATATCTGGGCAGTCAGACTTTTTGGGTGCATTGAAGAACACCTTGGACAACTGTTTTTCATTAGTGTTCTTTTTTTTTTTTTTTTTTTTAGTACTGCTTTCTGTAGGCAGCTGCCTTGAAGACAAGTGTTTAAATAGTACAGTTTGTGGTCCTGCCTGACCCTTTAGCTGTTTCAATTCTCATACTGAAACCCCAGAGGGAATTAATACTCCTACATAGGAAGAGGGGTGGTGGGGGAGGATTGTCACATGTAATCCCAGGCTCCTGGCTCTTTGTTCTTGTTTCGAGTGTGTTGGATAGTGTTGGCTGGAATAGGACAAAGGACTTAAATGCCTCTGTCTGGTGGGTCTTTAGGGTAGCTTGACTGGTTTTCCAAATAGAGTTGAAATAGATTTTTGTAAATGTCTTAACAGTGGTTGTCATGGGGATTCAGCTGAAAAGAAATATAAATATAAAATTAAAGAGATGCAGGCCGTGATCTACTGTCACTATTTATCTTTGTACTTTTTTTTTTCCTCATTCACTGCATTTGAATTGGTCCTCACTCCAACAGCTTTGCTGGAAGCTGTATAATTCTGATCTTTTAAAAGAAAAATGTTTTACCTTTGAGTTGTCATAGCTGCTTATGTGGATGAGAAAGTCATTGATATCAGCTGATTGAGCTGAGAGGCTTGGGGACCTATGGCCCAGTATCTTACACAAATTATTCACAGTTCTATAGGATGCCTCATTGGTGTACTTGGCAGAGAGAAAAAAAGACTGAAATGCTGAACTGCTCCTCCAACATCCATAGCATCTTCTGACAAAGCCATGAGGACTACCCTGATTTGCAGATTGGAGCTCTTCCACAATAACAAGATATTTCATTTTCTAGCACTATCTTTTAAAATATTGCTGCAACATTACACTCACTTTAAATTACTTACTAAATCTCCTAAAACCATAACATTTAGATAACATATTGAGGCAAGCTCAAAAGGACATTAGCCTCTTTCATTGGATTCATGCATTGTGTTTCATAAATAATTTCTTTTTTTTTTTTTTAGCACAAAGCTTTTCCTGTGGAAAAAAATAGCTACTTTCATTTTTGCCACAAGACTTTGCAGAGACTGTTGTTATTAATGAAATTATTTTTGTACAACTTGGAATAGCAAAAGCACAGATTTATGACAGCTTATTTTTTTAAACATCCTGATTAAGTAGAAAATAGGTCAAGGTTCTTTGTATCTGAGTTTTTTCGGGCTGTTTTACAGCTTCACATCAAAATCTGAAGGAATCTTGAATTAAACGTGTGAGTTAAATAATAGCATGCTAAAGTCCTGTTAGAGATAACATTTTGGAAGAAAGAAAACACTTAGGATTTCTATATAGTTTAAATGTTTTAAAATGGCCTTTTTATCCCCAGAATGACTGAAAAGATGACTTCCACATGTTCTGTTCCTAGGATATAATTGGAATTCTATTTGCTGACTGAAATAACACCCTTAAGATTTTAGTGACTTCTTTTTCTTTTTTTCCTTTCTTTTTTTCCTTATAATTATGAAGCTACATACCCATCAAACTCCTCTTTCCTGTTACATAGATGGCATGTTTTAGATGTGTACAAATACTGCATTTCACTCATACATAAAATGAAACATTAATTTTTCTTTAAATGGGCAAATATGAAATCACAGACAGAATTAGTATGAAATTTGAATGCATTGAGAGAGAATGTGTATGTGAGAACATAATCTTTTACCAACTGGAACAGGCCAAGTACTGCATAAGAAATTGAGGGTTTCTCTGTTGTACCATTGTTAAAATTAAAGTACTGAAATCAAGGCCTACAGACCTATAGTAATTAGTAATTTAGAGGGCACTCCCCTAATTTAGGTGGAGGAATCTATCTAAATTACTGATGGATTAAGTCAGTGATGCAAGTCCACGTTCCATTTCTGCATGGGTGGGAGTGTTGCAGGTGAGTGTCTCCACACTGGTTTACAGGGTGCAGGTAATTCACTAATCCAATACAAAATCTAAACACTCAAATTCTTTTATACATTGATAGTAGAAAAAGTGACTTATCTAATGGCATTTCATGGACTTAATCCCTTCAAGAGTCCTTTTGCAGCACTCTAAACTGTTTATAGGATGCAGTCTAGACCAATGGTCACTACACTGATAGAATTGGCTGAGCTGTAACTGCATTCAAAACATGGAAGAAAGGCCAAACCTGTCCCAGACCTGAGTCACCCACTCTCCCATCTAATGGCTTACCCAGCTCAGGCCACAGATTTATTGCTGCATGGGTACCTGGGTATATTTCTTCACCCAGGGTCCTATGGATAACTTTTTCTTAAACTGGGAGTATAGATTCATGTTAAAGAGAAGCAGCTGGCATTGTATGCATTTCTCATCCAGCAGTGATTGTTGTTCCCCATGGGAAGCTTTTTTGAGTTTGGTTCATGGTATTCTCAGATTGGCCTTGGGAACTAAATGGGAATTTTAGTGTTCCAGATCTAGTAAGTGATTATCTTTTTGGAACTGAAATGCTGGATAATACAATCTCTAGCATTAGGACAGTGCAGCCCAAGAATAGTGCTCCTTCATTACTCATCAGTATTTATTTTCTCTTCCCTATATATTTAATATACTATGGATCTGGGATGGTAAGGTTTAGTTTTCATTTTATCTCAATGACTTTAAACTCATGAAATTCCAGCCTGTGGAATGGAAAAAAAAGCTCCTTAAGCTAGTCATTAAACACGTTCTACAGATACAAATACAATCAGAGAGTGTTAAAAGCCCACAGTAGCAAATTAGCACTTTTTCATACAAATATTACAAAATGAAACTTTTTCACCCAGATGTAAAAAATAATTTTTTTTCTCCTGTACTGAAAGAAAATGAGAAAAACCCCTGCCACTGATGCTGTGTGTCCGTGTTTTGGAGCAACAAAACAATTTATTGGTGATGATGTGAAATATAAACTTCTCACATTAATGTTTAATACATGTAAATGACAGGAATGAATGGTTAGGCCATGAGTTATTGTATACCAAAGAACATATATGCAGATGTGAGGGGAAGCCACCCACTGAAGTAACCATCCTGTATTAATATTTCAGTTCTTGGAGATTTGTACTTCTAAGCATTAAAGCTCAAAGGCTTGTCTTGATGAACATCTTTTTGTCTGATCATATTCATGCATAATGAGACTTGAGATAATGTCAGTCATCTTCATTTATCCTCTGCCTTTGTAATTGTTGTGTGTATTTTACCTGCTTTAACTCAGTGTACATTTTCAGAATTTTAATATGTCTACTAGCAATGGCTGGGAGCAGCAAAAATGTAATTCAGGAATAAGCACTCCTTGTTTTGGAAAGTACGTTTATTCCTGACATTATGTTCTATAGACTTTTGTCTACATTATATATTCATCTCAAGAGGACTCCTAATCTTATTGCAGATGACCAGGTGTATGTAGATAGATGTAGTAAGGGAGATGTTTTTCTTCAGACGTTTCAGTTTCAGGCAGCACAAACAGGGATTTGAGGCTTGTCACTTCAGTTTTTCAGCTCTGACTCAGAGTCCTGCTGACTGAGAGCAGAGACGTCAATGCTCAGTAAACTCCTTGCATGCAGAAAGGGCTGACTGGATATAAACAGGGTACTGTAAATGTAAATGTGAATGTGTGCCTGGATATTGCTACCTCTTGTACCATGCCTGCAAATTTCTGGGGGTAGTGATAGCTGGGTGATCAAAACCTTCTGAAGCAGGTCTGCAGTGTTTAATCACAGAACTCAGATATGTGGGATGATCCTCTTGCACCCTGTGGGATGGGAGCAGCCTGCATTGCCTCTGCCTTGCTTGGGTACAGGTGACCCTGCAAAATGGTCCATGCTGCAATTACACAGGGAACACCCTCCTCGATTTCTACTTAGAATCATCTTGAGGCACTTCTGAATTGTATTTTTCAGCTATACATAGGTAATTTTATGTGCTGCTGCTACATGTCTCTGTAAGATACACACGTGTTTTATCATGGCACAAACCCACTTTTGAGATTGTAGGTGCCATCCAGACCTAAACAGATGATATAACCCTTGTTAATCCTTAGCAGTCAACATAATCCATGCTTACTCTCTGCCACTTGTACCAAGAGGAGTGGTGTCTTTCCAGCACCCTGGATTTGTACAAATATAGCTGGTATAGGAATATTTCATCAGGCGTTAATCTGTCCCCATGGTGATGAGCATATATTTTCACAGTATAAAAAGCTGTCAAAAACGAGCACTTGCATGTTAAATATTATTCACTTCTGGAGTATGGTAGTTTACCAGTTGGTTGATGTGGTGATATTTTTTTTTTCTTTTATGGAAGGCTGAAAAAGCAGAAGGATTTATAAGACTTCCAGACTTCAGTGTGGATCGAGCAATTGAATGCAAAAAAAAGCAGTAAGTTTATCTCTTGTTCCCAGTTTTGCATGATTTTTACATTGCTAGGAATGAATCTCAGTAGTCTTTGACAGTGAAGCTGTGGGGAGTTCTTTTGAGATATTAATTGAGCTACTGAAAGAAAACCATATTGCAAAAATATTTTTAAAAAATCTCTGCCAGATGTGCTTTGCTAAAACCACAAACAAAAAAAAACCCAAACAGATGAGTGTGCCAAATGTTTCTTTTTCTTCTTCTTTATTTTTTTTTCATTTGATGGTTATGAGTAGACTGTAGTTCTCAGATGCCCCCTCATATTTGAGGAGGTCAGCAAGTAATGCTGCATCCCTCCAAGCCTGGACTATTCTTTAGGCTGCTGTGGTGCAACTGAGCTTGGGCTGTACTTGAAGCCTTTGGTTATGCAGGGGATATATACTTTATTTAGCAGGGTGGGCATTTTAAAATATTCTCTCCAAACACCATATGCAGAACTTACTTCTAGCTTCTTCTGAGTACACTTTAAAGGTTTGGAGAGGTGTTGCTGTTCAAAATTATGAAGTGCAGCATGGTTTTAATTGTGTCCCTCAAGACAAAACCTTCATTCTTCTGATGGAGAAGTCAGAATAGTCAGTCACTGTTCGCCCACTGTTCACCCACAGTGTGCTGCTTGTGATTTTATTGTGTCACCCTTCCCTCAGCCATCAGTTTTCCATGCTTTAGGGTCTTAGCCTGGTTGACCACAGCACACGGAGGCTGTTCCATGTCTTAGGTCATTACTGGTGCTTTCTTCCAACACTTTTCAAGTTTGCTTTACATCTCAGAGCTGGAGGAAGCAAAACTGCACATAGTATTTGAGGTATGAGAAGGCAACAGAATTATGTAATGAAATAATGAAAGACTTTGTTTTATTCTTTATTCCTTCCTTTTTAGTTCCTGTAGTTTATACTCTCTGAATAGTGTGTGGCCTAGGAAATGAGCTAAAAATAGATTAGCCTTTTCAAGAAAGAGCTGTATTGATGGAAAAGCTAATCTGGATTAATACAATGGAGTGAATAAATATTTTAAATAATTCATTCAGCTATTATTTTTTCATTCTTATGGAAACTATTTTTCTTCATATCTCTTATCTTTTTCTTTCCCAAAGTGCTATTAAGATCAGCCACCCACAGATCAAGACATTTTATTTTGCAGCAGAAAATGTTCTGGAAATGAACACGTAAGTAGGAGTGACTGGTCATGTTTCATCCTCTCTCATGCCTGAGAACACCCTTTGAAAGTTCATTCACTGTCAAGCAGTCGTTGACAAAGTTATTTGGGGAATTACTGAGTCTAATTTTTCTGGTCACTAAATGGAAGAAAACTATTGCTCTTTATTCATTCTGATTGAAATCAGAATTGCATAATTAGCCCAGTTTTGATACTAATCTTCCCAATATTTGCTGGTATAAATCTCTTTCTGTTAGAGCAGTACTAGGATTCAATAGCAAGTACAGCACTTGGGAAGAAGTGAGGGGAGAAATGAAAGAGAGGAAGAAGTCCAGAAGTGATCTAGGACTAGAATACAACAGTTTTGGAGTATCATATCAGCTAACAAGGAGGGTTAGAGGGATAGAAATGTGTGTTTCCTTAATGTAAATTAGCATTAACTTCAGCATCAAACTATGCTGTCATTGAATGATCATCATGGCAGAAATCAGAAATTTTCTTTCTACAAATGTCCAGAAGATTAACAGTGAAATAGCTCTCAATGGAAGAAGTAAAAATCTGTATGAATTCTGCCATTTTAGAAACCACTGAGCTATCAGTGCTATTATTTTCTACTGACCCAAATTTGGCTGATTTAGATATATCTCATACCTTTGCCCTTTTTACTTCAGATTGCGGTCTGTTCTCTATGCTATGACATTAAATGGCCAAATACTGGATAAAAACTAGTACAATTTAAATGGGAAGAGAGCTCCTACAATAGTCAGGTCAGAATTTTAATCATGGCTCTACTGGTGATCTTTGCATGATGTTTCACAGGGCAAAGGTTACTCATTCCCTCTATAAACAGGAGACCTCATACATATTTACCACAACAGAAAAAGAGAGAGGTTGAGAGAATGTGTGTGATCTTCTGAAAGATCTATAGATATAGAAATGTACAATATTACAGTAGTGTATGTACATAGATATGTATTATAAATCTGGACTCTACAGATGCCTACAAGTAAATAGAGATGAAAAGAATCTGTTGCCCTTTGCAAGTTGGACCATTATGGAGCATTCTGGTAACCATCCATTTCTGTGTTCCTGTGTTTCCCACCAGAGCTCCTGAATGGAGTTACAAGACCCTGAGGCAGATAGGATGAGGATGACTGAGAATGAGGGACAGCTGGATAGGAGTATTTCAGTAGAGAGGGTAACCCTGGTTAACAGAGAAGAGATGGAAGGACATATGGAGAAGGAAAATTAGAGCTAATGGAGGATATTAGTAAGTGCTAACAGCCAGTTTGGAGCCCAGCTGGAAATTCTCATGTGAAAAATGTTTAATCTCCTGTGAGTCAGTGATTGAAATCTATGCAGGTGTCTCAGCTCTTATGCTCCTGGAATGATTTTGTTCAAACTCCACTTCTTGATTAAATTTCATTTTGGCTTAAAGCTAGGTAGCCTAGTGTTAGAACAGCCTGCACTATGCTGTACTAACCCCTCACTGTTGCAACTGATGATGTTTTCCTTGGCAAAGTACAAAATAATGCATTTAATACATAAAGTACACGCATACTCACGCATATGTTGAAACAGACTAAAAGACATCTGTTCTCTTGGCTCCAGTCCTGCAAATACACATGTGAATGGTTCCACTGAACTCACTGGAGCATTTGTGTGTGTCGAGTTCCTGGTGTGCATAAATGCTTGATGAATGATGACCTTTTTGTAACTCTTCATGCAGATATCAATAGATGCATATACGTCTACATATATGTCTATTAAATCAACAGTGGACTTATTAACACAGTCATTTGTTTCACTAATTTATCATGTATTTGCTATTGTCATGCACACATGAAAAGCAAAGCCATGATGACTAGCTGCATGCATTTAGCTGGCCAGTTGTATATAGTTATTAGTGACCTGTCTGCCCGTGTCATTAATGAAGTCCTAGAAATTTTTAGTAAATATTTTCCTTGTTAAGGTGAATTTTCATTTAAAAAATCATTCTATTAGGATTAGCTGTCAGAAGAGTTAATAGGCCACTCTTATAGAAATGAAACTTTGTTTTTCTGACTTGTTTATGTCTCTGTTGCTTATACTACAGTCTAAAAGTACAGTTAGTTTGATGCTGATCTTACTAGCAAATTCCCTGTTGCTTTAGTAGAACCAAATTCAAACAGAATGATTTTTTTTCCAGTAATGAATTCCTGCCCTTCATACTTTCTGTATATATGCCTTGAGTTTTAATTTTAAAAGCTTGAGCCTTTTCAGTTGTTAGTTACTTAAAATGTGGATAGATCTGAATGACCTACAGGCAAACATAATATACAAAATGTATAACTAGGGAATGTTTCTAGCCCCAGAAAAATTCAGCCACCTAGGAAGATAAGTGAAAAACACCCCGGTTACAGCATAAACCAATACAGGAAGTGAGACTTACTAAAACCAAAAGTACATAGCAAGTTGAAAAACGTGATATGTTCTGATCAAAAAGTTTGGTTTCAAGTGGTGCAGACTGTGCTGCAATAGTTTTGGCCAGGGCAGCTGACATCATCTTCTGAGGCTCCCATGCCTTTGTCTTCATCTCAGGTGAAAGATGACTCCTCAACAGCTGGACTAATTCACTGACATGGTGTTACAGCACAAAGACTTTCTATAGCTTACACAAATGCATCTCCTGGGTCATCAGTAGTATCTTTTTTCAGTATCAAGGAAAGATGTCCCAGGCAACTAATCTTATTCACTACAGGGAATATTAATATAGAGGTAACTATATTATATTATATATATATATGGAGAGGTAACTACATTTTATATTAGATCATCTAGAAGATGATCTAAGAAATAGAAACTTTGACTTTTGGTCTTCAGGCTAATGAAAACAGATGTGATATGGATGTAGAGCACAACTGAAAGGAGCAAAACGCAGTCTGAAGAGCATGTGAGTGTCCCTGACTGTGTACCCTCTGTTTCAAACACAGGTGGCTAAGTAAGCTGGGAATGGCTGTAGACCCTCAGGCACCACACAGGAAGAATGAGGAAGGTATGCTCCTAACTGGTTTCATTATGGTTCTTCACACTTTTTGCTTGGCCAAATTTTTGTCAACTATTTTCTTTCTTTCAAACCGTCATCTTGCGTCTGCCTACTGCCTGAGCTCAGAGAAACCACATAAAAAGAAAAAATTATGAGAAACAGTGTGAGTGACACTAGGTGATCTTTTGAGAGGTGTGTAACTACTTTCTGGCAGTTTGCTGGCTTGCTAAGCCTACCAACTGTGAAGAGGAACAGCTGTGCTGCTCTGGGTTTTGAGCTGGTGAGTTATTTTACCGGAGTGCTGCAGCTTGCAGGCCCAGGAATACCTTGTGCTCTGCAGACCCATCCCTACTGTGTCCTCCAGTCCTGGGGTTTCAACAACTGCAATGCTGGGGGATGAGGCTGTGGTACTGCTGTTCTGGAGCCTAAAACTTGTTTCAGAGCCAAACTCGAGTTCATTATGGAATGAAAAACTTTAAAAGTACTAAACAATTAATTATTGTCTTAATTTGCACACCGACCTAATATAACTCTTTACTGGGAGGATACCAGCACTCAAATCACAAATCTGGGCAGAAGGACTGGTTCAGAATGAGAAGTGCTCTGAGTAACAGAATGTTACCAAACCAGGAATGTACTCTGAGGAATATGTGTCATTATCTGGGCTTTTAAGTCTCCATTTTTAGAGCATTGGTACCCAGTGCCCTTTTTGGAGTTGCTGAGCTTGTGAAGGAGCTGTCATTATGAAGAAGAAACTGGTATTTGCACTAATGTGAACACTTAGGTGATGCAGCCAGTTTTCCTCTCTGCATCCCTTCTGCTTTATCGCAAAATTCAAGATTGTGGTTAGTGTTCAGGCTTGGGACATGTCATTACATTATTGATTAATTTAATCTGTCTCCATTTATGCTCTACCATTAAAAGCTGCTTTGGGGTTTGTAAACACTGATGTTACTGATTCCTGGAGAATTCAGCAGGTCTCATCAGTTTCTTCGTTTTCAGTTCACATTTGTTTCTTGTCAGGAAACTTGTTAACTTCCACACCATCTAATTCTTCCTGCCTATATCCTGTTTGAAGCCACCTTTATCAAAACACATTAGGATAAAAGGCTATATTGAATATTAGGTTGTGTAGCAAGAACTGCAAGATACTTGTACTCAGGGAGGAAGTGTGCAAATATATTGTCCATCTTTTCATGAAGGGAAGGGTTCAATGGAAAATGGGAATGGCCAAAATTTTTTACATTAAACCAGTTTTTTTAAAAAAAATGTGATACACATTTTTTATCAAAAAAATGTGATACTGGTTGTATTGGTTAAATCAAGAATTATGAAACAAAAATGAGTTATTCCACCAATATTAATATTAAAAAATGTCCAAAAGATATAAAATAATCCACTCAATAACCTCCGCAACAGGTTACCTAATAACTTTGCAATAACATAATATAGCCAATATTTCTTAAGCTCTTAAGGATAGTCACCCATTTCCCCCTCAGGAAAAGGCCTTCTGATTCTGGTGTCAACACCTCCTTGTTGTTTCATGCATGTTTGTCACAGGTGATCCAGCAGCTGCCTTCACTGTGGGTGCAGCACCCACTGGTGCCTGGGTGGACATAACCTTACAGAAGCATTGCTGTGTTTCATAAAAACACTGTCACTACCCACAGTCACTTCTGTTGCTGCTGACCAGTTTCTCCTCTCTGTATCACACACCATAATTCTTCAGAAGTAGTGGCTCTTTTTATGGCATTTCTTGTGTATTCAGATACTTTCTGTGCATTTTAACACAGCCCCCTCGCCATTTGCTTGTTCAGAGTATCAGAAACCGCTGTTGAATCTTTCTCCGTTCTTCTGTGTGTATAAAAGGGGAGCTTTTAGAAAAATAAAGCATAAGCTTTTTACTGAGTTGCTCAGAAAGGCATTAAAAGAGTCTTAGAATTTGATATAGGCCTTGTTGCAGCCAGTTTCAGTTCTTTATGCTTAGATGTGCCAGCATGTATTTCCAGGAAACAGAACAGCATCTACGCTACTCAAAACCCCACAGTTCTGCAAAGAGTACAGGGAGAAAAAAAAATAATGAACCTCTTTAAGTTTCTCCTTGTTAAAGGAGAAATGTTAGAAAATTCTCTCTCATGCACAAAATTCTTCTCTCTTACAACTTTATTCCCCTCACTCTGTGCTTATTAACACAGGGCAGGATGCAAGCATTTGCTCCTATAAAGGTTAATTTGTGTTGAGAGATTTAGCAAAAGTGATCTTTGTGGCATTACAGTGCACAAAGAGGACCCACAGGAAAGATGGGGGCAAACATTTTAGCAGCATATACTGAACAAGGGGTAGTGGTTTTACACTAAGAAAGGGCTGGTTTAGACTAGAGAAAAAGATGTAATTTGTTACTGTAAGGTTAAGTGAAACACTGAAACAGGTGGCCGAGAGATGTGGCAGAAGTTCCATCCCTGGAAACATTCAAGATCAAGCTGGACAAGGCTGCAAGCAGCTTGGTCTTGTAGAAGGTGTCCCTGCTCATTGCAGAGAAGTTGGACTATATGACCTTTAAAGGTCCCTCCCAAACCAAACTATTCTATGATCTTGTCCAGTGTTTACTATTGCCAGGTCCTGGGCATAAGAACCAGCAACATTCTGCCTCCCTTTTTCTGTGTATAATTTTATCAATGAATATCACTTCATTTAGTCCACCTTTAAAGAAATTCGTAGAAAATCTTTTCACCTGCTGCACAGCTGAAAGAAGTAACAGGATGTCTGCCTCTGCCACATGTTAATGAGTTCAAACTCCTGCAAGTTTGATTTTGTTACCAAAAAACAAAAACAAACAAACAAACAAACCACCAAAACAACCCAGCAAAAGAGACACAAGTAGGGTAGTCCTAGAGTACTGTGCTTACTTCTGGTGTTACCTCTTCATATGTACTGCCATGCTGTATGGTGTGTCTATATGAGATACCATGTGTGACAAAAGACTTTCACAAGGCTGCTCTATAGTTTCCAAACCATGATATGAACACTAAGTTTATTCCAAAATTGCAGGTAAGGCCCCAGTGTCTGTTGCTAACTCCAGGAAAACTTAGTGGTTACAGGGATTAAGGGATTGCCTCTGCTACTTGTAACAGCTCTCCAGCATTACCACAAGCGGATTAAGACACTGACTTGGTAAAGTGTAGTCTTAAATCCAGAACATCCTATTTGGTGATCTTTGATTGCCACAGTGCTGCAAAAATTAATACTTTGGTCTAACTCTTTATTTTTGCTCATTTTCCATATCTACCTCAGAGTGCTACAGTGAAAGTGAGCAGGATGATCCAGAAATAACAGACACGCCACCCCCACCCTACGCAGTCCAGACCCCACCTCCTCCTTCGGTAAGTGCTCCACCTATTACCTCGTTTCTTGTTGCAAGCAGGTTGAAACAAAACCCTCCTGAGGCGGTGGACCTCTAGGAATAACCTCAAACATAGTCTGGAAATGTCCACGCTGTGTTCCTGTGAAACCTTCATGCACAGACTGCCTGCCCCACGGCAGAGCACACAGCTGGCACATCCTGCACCACGGGGAGCTTTGCACTGTAAAAAATCAGCTCCTTCCTATTTATCTTTCTGGAGAAAGGAAGGTGTTGTTCTACTTCATACACAAACTGTGTCTTTTCGTTACAAGATTTTTAACACACTGCTATAAGCGGTTTTTTTCATACTGTTCTCTCTTTTTTTTTAAAAAAAAATCCATCCTGAAACCTCTCTCTTTTTGTGACCTTGGTAGCATATCAAACAGCTTCATATTTATTTATTTGAGTGGGCTGTTTTTAAGACTGCTGAATTTAAAGCTGCTTTTGTGGCAGTGAAGGGAGGGGAAAGAGGCCTCTTCACACAGAGATAAGAATCTGATTTTCTTCTTCTACCTCTGAAAAATAGACTATGAAGAAAGATAATAGGCATTCTTCCAAAATCTGTGTAGCATATTGTCCCAGAATATTCCTTCCTGTCTCACTTCATTTCATAAATTAAAATTAGCACTATGAATCCTCATGAGTCTAGTCAAATTGGTTTGCCTAATTATTATCTACTTCTTGCCCTATTAATCTTGTTTCTGTATCATTGTTTTTCCCAGTTATTTCATTGCCCTTACATGTGATTTAAATGGATTTTTAAAAAATATTTTAATTAAAAATTTCCATTTATATTTTTTTAAAGTAAAGAGAGAAAAGTTGTTAATGTGCCATGACAGGTAGCTTCACTATTAGGTTTGGGGTGGGGTTTTTTTCCTCTTTGCAGCCTTAAAAAAAAAAGTTTCATTTGTAGTAGAAGTCAGGAAGAGCTGTTGCAAGTAGCAGAGGCAATCCCTTAATCTCTCTAACCAGTAAGTTTTCCTGGAGCTAGTAATAGGCACTGGGGGTTTGGCTGCAATTTTGGAGTAAACAGATTGTTCATATCATGGTTTGGAAACAATAGAGCAGTTCTGTGGGCATCTTTTGTCACCACATTTTAAATTTTTAAAAATTTTTCCCATTAAAATGGGAAGTCAAATTTACTTAATTCTGTGTTTAGAGATGAGTGATCTGGTTTGGGTTGGTAATAAGGAATCATGATTCAAGCCTTTCCCTCAACTACCTGAAAGTTAACACTGAGAAGTGTGCAGTAATATACTTACTACTAAATATTCTGCTGGCATTTCATGGAAGGGAAGTGTCTGCTGCCTCACTGTTGTGGTACAAGTTCCTCTGTGGCACACTGAAATGACACCCAGTAGCTGGGGTGGGCACAGGAGCAGCAAAGCAGGAGCATATCTGAAATATACAGATGAGCTAGAGAAGCTTGTGCAGTCACAGGCATTAATAAAAGGAGATGTCGTGGACAGGGTTGCCTGTCTGGCAATCTCTAATTAGCTCACATAAAGCTGGGAGCACATGTCACATGGACACCCACTCACCCCCTTCATTTTCAGACAGATAAGTCAGTCTTCACTTCCTCTCCCAAAATGTTTGACGTTTATCACTAGAATAAATCTGCCTGGCACGCAGGGCTGTGAGGCATTCACTGCTGTAGAATATGATTCCTTGTTGCCTGTATTAAGTGGAAGTTAAATGTGACCGAGTGGCTATAAATATCAGAGCAGAGAACTTTGGCAATATGTCTCCCACAGTTATTCAGGGCAGTGCATCAGTTAATGAAGCCTCTTGAATTTCATACCTCAGTGGCTTGCCTTTAGGAGGTGTAGATGCGTATTCCGTCTGCTCGCCTCTGAGTGAATGCCTGCGTTTTTCCTGATGATGGGTTTTAAACAGGTGCTGGTTTTAGTTTTCTGTTTTTCTGGTTTCCTGCTGCCTGTTGGTCTGTTGCTGCAGAGGCCATCTCCGGTTGTCTCCTTCCCATATGCTCCTCTTGAGTGCTGGCCTCCAAATTTTGGCAGGGAACATGTGGGACGCAGGCAGTGGTGCAGATGCTGAGGGATCCTGCTTTCTCAAGCTTTCCTTTAAAGGGTATATTCTCTTCAGCCTTTGCCTTTCTCAGCTGATTTCCTTATTCTTCCTATCCCTTAAAATCCCTTCCCTCATGGACTAAGGTTAGTGTCTCCTGAGCAAAGGTGTCATCTTTTCATCCCAGAACTGCCACTGGAATAAGCTCCATTTTCTGTAGGTCTGCCTCATGCTCAGCTTGCTTACATAGTGAGTGGGAACAGCTCTGTTTAACTGCAAGTCAGAGTCTTCTTTTAAATACCATATTTAATAGCCCTTTCACTTCTGGGCAAGGGCTGAAACAAGAAAAACACTGGAATGATTGGGAAAGTGCATCTTCTACTAAAAGCTCAATTCTAGGTTCATAGCCTGTGGTTGTCTTAGAGAAGGCTGGTTTGTCTGTCTGTTTCTTTGTTGCAGAGTTCTTGAACCAAGCTGTAAAGTCTCAGAAATGTGGTGGATTTGGGTTCATATTCTGTGGGTGCAGCACTTCAGTTTTCAGGCCTACTTCAGTTTTCTCAAATTGCTACTGGAAGTGACACTTATCTTGTCAACTCAGCTTAGTGTAAAGAATGCCACAGACATTGCCTAGAGTTAATTTCTTTTTATTATTTTAAGCAGAAAGTCCTCCAAACTTCTTCACATCAACTCGAAACCAAAAATTATTATTCTAGAAACTAATAGAAACCCAGGTGTAGGCTCTGTTACATTTTAGAGTAGCAAACACTTTGCTGTGCTTCTAGCACTAAGTTTGTACTTGCTATTCTATTCTCTGCTGACTCAAATAATTTTGAACTTTGCAGAAGAAAAAAGTAGTGATCATGAGGTTCCATGTGTATGCATGAGTTTGGGTACTGTGAAGGAAAAAAGTGAGGAACAAATAAATTATAACATCTGTAGGACAAAAGTTAAACTGACCACCTGCATTAGTTTGTCCATGTGTGAATGCATACACAGTTAAAAAATCAGCAGATATGTTAAGACAATAGATTGCAGCAGTGATCAAAAAAGCAGTTGAAGAGTTTCATGTTCATAACATTTCTCTAAAAAATACTCTCCAGTGGAGTCCTTATGATCTGCTTTTTAAAACATCCCCAAATGGAAATTTATTATATGGATGATTGCAAAACTTCCAGAGGAGTCACTCAAATAAGTTAGGTAAACATTTGTCATGCCAAAGAAATAACAAAACACATATGCAGACAAAAAGAAACACCTTCTGGCAGTCATATTTATTCTCACTCATATTTTTTAATTAACACACAATGAAAATGAAAATAAAAACATATTCCCCTCTGTGAGTCACAGTCTTCATTTCAATAACACATTTTTTTTTGTATAGGCAAATGCCAGAAAAATAGAGGTGAGACCTAATATCTTCCTTTTCCAGCTTTGAACAACTGAAATTAGACCATCTACAACATGTGGGCAAGAGCTCTTACTGTTTGGTTTTTCTGCTTGACTTTATAAATGCTTCAACAATTGGTCTTTGTGATAGGAGCTCTTAGATGAAATGCTTCATATCACTTGTGTTCCCAAGGGCATTTTTAGCACTCCTAGTTTACTTCAGTGTCTCCTTGTCCTTTGCTTGAGTTTGCATATGTGAAGGTTTCTGTTTTAGAAACAAAAATACACCTGAAACACAGTGCTGTACTTTTCCTAGGCAAATATAAATGTCTGGGTCCTGTAATGTTTGGCGCAATCTTATAAGAATCATGAAAGGACTGGAAAACATCCCTTATGAGGAATGGCTGAAGAGCTGAGTTTGTTCAGTCTCAAGAAGAGGGGACTCAGGGGAGACTCATTGCCTCTACAATTCCCTGAAAGGAGGTTGTAGCCAAGTGGGGGCTGTGTCTGCAGTAACAGGACTGGAGGAAATGGCCTTAAATTGGGACAGGGCATATTCAGATTAGATATAGGACAAATTTTTTTCACCATTAGGGTGGTCAGGGAATAGGTTACCCAGGGAGCTGGTGAAGTCACCATCCCTGGAAGTGTTCAAGAGGGATCAGAATCCAGTGTTGGATTATGTGGTTTAGGGGTTGCAGTGGAAGTGCTGGGTGCTTGGCTGGACTGGATGAACCTGAGAGTCTCTTCCAAACTTGACAATTCTATGATACTATGAATGGCTTCAAAAATTTACAGAAGTGAAGAAGCTGCTATAAGCAAATAGTGCCCACAGTCTGATATATGTCCTCCTCACCCTCTGAATTGACTACTTGTTACATGATGCAGCTGTATTGGAAGCATAGGAAGGCTTTGCTGTTTTTAATATAAGAAGGAAGTAGTATACATTACAGTATACAACACTGAATTGAGGAGTTTAAAAATAATTTTAAAAATTGTTATTCTTGGTTTGGTTTATTTGAATAAAATTTATTTCTGGTTTACTTTATAAATAGGTATTCCAGGCTATCCCCTTTACTGTGTTTTCAGCTTTTCTAGGTTTCCCTAGCAACACCTTCTCAGTACGTTTCAATATTTTCAGTCTAGTTATCATCTGCTTTAATCCTTATTCAGATCTATTCTGCATAAATATTGAGGACAGAAACTTGCCAGAATTGTGGTCCATCAAGTCTGGCATTTTGATGCTGGCATTGGCAAGCAGGAGATAATATGCAGAAGGAATAAATTTCTGCAGCAGCAAATCTGACTCTCGTATCATGATGATATCATCACATTTTCTGATAGTTTCTGCTAAGCCTTCTTGCCCTGGTGAATGAATATCCCTTGAATGGACTAGGAAAAATACTTCTTTACTGTACTTCAGCACTTGGCTCCCCTTTTGTCTCTATCTGGTTATTGCATAGGTGGAACTGTTGAGTGCTTCATGTTCAATGGTTAATTTGGAGTTTTTCTTCTTCACTCTTGATTAGGCCAATAAATTGAAGACAAATTAAAGAAAGAAGGTGAGTGTGAGACCTACCAGAGAAGGCTACATTCAGCATAATTGTTTTCTTTGGTCTTTGTTTCTAGGCATTGTCACGTTTATATCTCTTTTGCCTTTAGCTTCCTGATTTCTGAAGTTACTGCCCTGTAGGAAATTGATTGCCACACTGCAGGCTTGTTTGGATAAATAAATAACGAGATTACATCAATTTTTGGTCATTCAGCATTTCAGCTGCATATCTATATATCATGTAGAACCTGGAATCAGGAGTAATTTGTAAATAAATTTTCTTTTCTCTTTCTCCTCCCCGCCCCGGCTTTTGTTTCTGGAAAGGAGGATCAGCAGAAGTCATCATTCACCTCAACTCTGTCAAGTGAAGCATCTTGTTCTCTCTCCTCTCCTGAAAGCACTTTCAATTCCCAAGAATCATCGTCTTCCTTGACATCCAAAGTGGTTTATTCTGAGAGGCAGTCCTGGCTTGACCTGGTCAACAGCTCTGCCATGGAAGAGGGTGATCAGCCTTTAACGTTCTGTGTACAGATTCATTCCGACGAGGTGCCAGAAGTGGTCTGTGGAGATGCAGCAGAAAGCAAGGAAGTCCAGCTTTCCAAACCCAATGGTGGATTCCATACCTCTTCCTTAAGTGCAGATACACATTGTCTGGCTGTGCCAGATGGAACAGGACAGCGATCACTAGCCAGAGGTGAGCAAATGAGAGAGGAGACTTTTGCTGCAGAGCCATACAATAGAAGAGTTACGGGTTTCCTTAACTCCCTTCCCCCTTCCTTCCTCTATATTCTTTGCTGAAGAGTTTTCCAGTGGCATATAATTTATAACATTTAAATTATTGCACATTAAATATATAACCTGGGGTCTGGTTGATAGGTGCCTTTACAGCTTTTCTCAAATTGTATCTATAGGTTAGACCATAACCTCTGTATATAAATTGAACATGCATATAATTTTATTAACAGTCTTTATTTCCATCACATATCTTTTATTAGTTAGGATTAAATCAAAATGTTAACCAAGTGTGTCACAGAATGGACACTGTAACAAAACTGTAATATTTAGGGAATGGTGAACATGGGGTTAACTCAGTCCAATTTTACAGATGCTGTTGTAAATGCTGTTTCATTTACTCAAAGTACATACTCCCTATTTGCTTCATTAAGCTTCATTGTAATCAAGAGAAAACAACTGAAATCTTGAGTCAGAAAGTCTATTAAGACTGGATTTTGTTTAAGAAAATAGGTGTCTGCACAATATCTTTCTACTGCAATGTACTGTTAATTGAAAAGGGTGGTATGGTTCCAGAACTTGGTCATTGTTACTGTTCGTAACTCTCCTGTGTAGCGAGGAAATGCCTCCTGCTTTTTGAGCAAAGCTTCTTCTTTCTGAATTAAAAGCAGTTGAAGCCTAAGAGTTGTTCCTGACATACAGTTCTGTGTAGATGGGTAATACATAAGGGAATAACAACATTCCTGTGCCTCAGCTCTTCCCATGATTCCAAATCCTTGTAAAGATTTGAAGTGACTATTTTGTTGCTGAAAGAGAAGGGATATCTTGGCATAATGCAACAGAAAGGTGCATCTAAGAGCTTAGGCTGGAAGTAATGCAATGGTGGAAAGAAACAGCTCCTGGAGTTGTCAGGAAATTTGGATATTTCTCTTTCTCTGCAGGTGAACTTGATACTGAAAGATGATACTATGAGGCACATTGGTTACCTGGTCAGTCCCCCTATGTTTTACAAATATAAACACTTAGAAAGCTGGCACCCCTTTATGTAGTCATATCTTTTCTGATTTTACACAAAAAAAAAAAAAAGGACATTGAGTAAAGTTTTCATCAAAAGTGAAAATTAACTCAGTGTTTTATGCTCACCTACCTTTTATGCTCACCTACCATTTTGTAGACTTCTCTGCAGCAATGAAGATCATAAAGAATTAAAATCCACAGTGAGCATATGTGCTCTTTCTGTGTATTGGAAAAGAGTGCTGTGCTTTGAGTTACTGTGGAATCTAATTCCCCTAATTCTGGCTTTGCAAGTTGTGGAAAGTCTGGAGCTGGCAGAAATGGAGTCCCTAATGAAAAAGTCACAAAGACATATTAAATATATTGTTTCTGTAATTTTACCTTCTAGGTTAAATTTGATAAAGTAATGTCTTTGGAAAACATCATTAGGGATATTCAAGTGGATTGTTGGAATGTAGGTCATAAATGGCTTATAGATCCTGTTGACAAAGATTCAGTGGTTGCTCTTCAGAAATCTAAATTTTTGCTTAGAATATATTCATCTGGTATTGTCAGAAATCCTGCAATGATGCATAGGTTATTGCTTTCCATTGTAATGTAAGGGTGACAAATACTTTTATGGATGTCAGGGAATGAGCATGACACATTCATAATGACTTAAAGTATAGTTTGATCAGCTCAATAATACTAACCAGTTAAATAGGATTAAAATGTAAATCAAGGCATATTTTGGTATACTCCTGCAGTGTGCAAGATGGTTTAATTTTTATTAGATTATTCCTGGTGAAATGAATTCTTCTGTTGCTCACTGCTTAGCTGATGGGCAACCCTGATGGCAGAACACAGGACACTTCCATCCCAGCCACAATGGTGATCGGTGACAGAATTCCAGAAATAGATCATTTCACCAAGACAGTAACTATGGAAACTGTATAACCTCACTAGTTCTTGTCTGCATCATAACCCATTGCTGACCAAGTAAATGTACACCAGACACTGGTCTCTCTTCCCTTTATCAGTCTGCATATTATGGGCTAGGTGTGGAGAGTGCTGCTATGTGGAGCCCTCCCCTGCAACGGTCACTGAAAACTTTAAGGAAATATTTTTCAAGGAGATTAAGCTACTTAAATTTGAGCATGAAGCAGGAAAAGAAGGATTAATGTAAAATAACATTTCAGTTCGAAATGAAAATTATCAAAAAGGATGCAATTCTGGTTCTGTGACTTATCCCCAAGAATTTCCCTCTCCAGCTAGTTGATAAGCATGTGCATAAATACATGCATGAATAAGATTAATTCAAGTTGTTGGGTAAAATCTAGCTGCAAATTCTCCTGATTTGCAATAACTGGTGAGAACACCCTTGTTATCTGATGCAAAACAAGAAGGCATACCTCAGTGCAGTCGGTATTATTTGCTTTACAGTGCTTTGGAATAATGCATTTCTGACATGTTTCATTGTCATGAGACTGCATCTAGGAGGAGACAAGTCTGTCTTTTCTCCACATTTGTCCTGAAAGCACATGTTCACTGTGTGTAAAGATGGCCCTGTTTTCCTCAGAACAGCTATGTTCTTTGATAGCCTTTGATCTCAATCTCCCACAGAACCTATGGCTATGTCTGTGCTCTCTCTTTCTCCTGCTGAGGATAGAAAAACCCCTGCCACACTGTTTTCTGGCCACATTCTTAAAGGTAAAAGCACACGTTGTAGCTGATTTTTGGTTGTAGCTGTTAAGAGCCTAGAGTTGAGGTTAAAATTTTCTAGAACTGGAGAGCACTTTTTCTAGACAAAGTCTAGATATGGAGACTAGTGTGAGAAAAGTTGGTACCTAAAAGGAAGAAAGAGTAGCTGTGTTTTTGTGGGAAGAGCTTACCATGAAAAAGTATGAAAACAGTGAAGAAACCTTAGTGATGAGTTAAACAATGAAAGAAACATTTTTCAGAAATAAATTAACGAATCTCCATAAGAAAAGCTACAGATTCAACTAAATGATGATGGATTATTTTCTCAACAGAGATTATTTAATGAATTCTGCTAAGCAACTGTGAGTGTCTGGTGCAAGGAGCCATAACATAGGATATTTTTAACAATCTTTCCAACCACTCTTAGTGGCGATATGAACATTAATTCTCTGCACCAGTTACTGGGGAGATGTTACATATCAGAGAGTGATACAAAGAAGGGGAACTAATCAGTTTTCTCTTTTGAAAGGAGACCAACATTATACATCCATTTACATTTTGGGAATATTTAAGACTTTGGTGATGCAGCTTGCTACATGCACAGGGACAAAGGATTCTAAGCTGCCTGTAATGCAAAGAAACTGAAAGGTAAACAAGAAACAGCTGAGAATACAAACAGCTGTCTGTGTGCTGTATCCAGAAGCTGGCCTTGCCCACTCTGGGATGGCTAGACATGTTCTCCAGCCAAACCCCATCCTTTGTGTTTCTTCTGGCAACCACTGGAAGTATATGACTCTGACACACCACCATTATGATCAAAACCCACAACAGCTAAAGGAAGCCACAGGAACTGAGAGGTTATACAAGAAAATAGGAATGTGTGTTTCTATTTATTTAGGGGTCTACTACTATGGCAGTAAGATCCTTGTTCCCTGCATTTTCTGAGAGTTTCATGATCATATGAAGGTAATGCATCTTGGCATGGCATTCCTATTTTACCACTTCTGGTTTATTTTACCTTAGCTCACAGTAGCTATGGAAGATCTGCTGTGTGCTGGTATTTTCAAACCTGGACAACTTTTCAAGTACCTCTTGGATTTTATCTGGGTTGGTTTTGTGGGAAGGAGTTGGTTAAATAGGAGCTGGATTAATTTGATTCCTTCTGCTCACGACTGACATCCTCTTCCTCTCTGGAGTCTGCCTGTGCCAGTAATAGCCAGAACAGATCCCCTGGTGTGCTCTGGCCCCTTTGTTCCTTCTGCAAAAGTTATAGAAAATAGCTAGATCATGGCTGAGACTAGCTGAAAAATGTGCCTATGATGAGAACAACTGTAGGGAGAAGCAACTTCAATAATTATTTTGTTTCTCATCAAAAAAAGCTTTAGAAATTACTGTGTAAACTGTGGTGCTATGGTTTTCTGAACCCTCTGAAAAAGAGATACTTATTTATGTTGTTTCCAATTCAGTTTATTAAAGTTCCACCCCTCACTGCTGAGTCCACTATACTGTCAGGCTAATCGTGGTACCATAGTTTTCCTGTTATTTTCTTCCAATCTTTCCTCCCCTAGTTCTGCATTTGCCAGTGAGAAATGTGCCTGAGTTATGCTCACCTAATTGATTTTTTTCCTGTATTTCCTGTTCCATAATTATGTGGGAAATATGATTTCCCTGAGGTGACTTCATATTTCCCTGAAAAGTCTAGTACTGCTACAGAGAAGGGCTAGGGGTGTATAGGTAGGTAAGGGCAAAAATCATCTATGACTTTTTTCCTTCTGCTCTTTTCAGCCTGGGGGGTGTATGTGTTCTCTCAACTGGCACAAAAAATTTTAACAGAAGCAGAAACAGAGGTGCTGGCAAAGCTACAAGACACTCATAAGAGTAGCAAGAACAGGAGGAGGAAGCAGTGTTTTTTCCCTGGGATTAATAGACAACTGGGGGTCTGTGAGATCTCAGTTACAGAATGGGAGAACAAATATTTACATTTCAGATAAATTTAGTCAGATACATTCTGTTGGAGGTGGTTTTCAATGCAAAATGTTCTGTCTGCCAAACATTTCAAATGCCTTTATCTTTTCTACTGGGAAACTATCAACTTTATTTTTCACAGCTGCTTTTTGAATGTTCTGGATAATTTCACTTACATTGGCCTAAAGAACATTAAAGTTGATATTTCAGACAGGCTCTTGTACTGATGCTCCAAGATGAGGAGTCTCAATATCTTAATGTTTCCAGCCTCTGGCAAGTTTGCTGACAGGAGGCTGTCAAAGCTGAAGCTGAAAATTGAGGAGGTGAAGAATAGGCATGTTGAACCTCTGGGAGGTTCTTCTTGTCTCTGATACCTCCTGTTAGAGGGAAATTCCAGATAAATGGCATCAAGCCTCAGAATTTTAGTTTGTTTTATTTCCCCTAAATCAGAATTTTTCAGTTCCTCCATTACCTCTCCCCTTTCCAGATTTACAGCATCAATCTAGTGCATTCAGTGGAAGCTTCAAGCCTGCAAAAAAGTCAACCCTGTGGGCTGACTTTATTGAAGCAATTTTTTCCCTTCTTACACAGTCTTTCTTGGATAGTTGATAAAAATAAATTTATCTCTCAAAGTATTACTGTGCACAGTCCTGATGGGTGATGTCTACAGCAGACTGGAGCCAGTCCTGTGCAGAAGCTGGCTAATGAAACAAACAGCTGCTTCATCCCAAGAAAGTAGGCAGGAAACTAGTTATTACAAGACTCATGGCATGTGCCAACAGCTTTCAGGAAATACTATTGCCGTGTATTATGCCTTACACTTCCATTTTTTTCTTCTGTTTCCTGCAGTTTGTTAAATATACAACAGTTCTCCTTTTCCTCCCCCAGCAATGTACCAGTGTTGGAAGTTATATTTAGTTTTTGTCAAGTTACAGTAGGTTTTTATAATCACACAGTAGTGAAAAATAGGCCAGAAACACAGTGAAGGCAAATATTTGCAGCATATCATAAACCTTTCTCGTAATCTAAATATTTAGAAAGAACAGAGATGTAGGAGGATGCTGTACTTTATAAAACATGGAAAAGATAAGAAGCAGCCTCCTTAGCATGCTGACATATTGCAGAATTCTTTTCACAGCAGCATGAGTGAGCAGAAGGACTTGTTCCTTTTGTTCAGGATATATTTGCTGACTGCAGATGATTTAGAAAAGTAAATGTTTAACTTTAAAAGAAAAAAAAAAATGCCCAGCCAGTTCAATGGGAATAGGAAGGACTGCAGTTGAGAAGCACCAACACCACTACCCCCAGTGATATAAAACCAAGTGTTATCCAAAGTGGATCTTGAGGGATTTATTAGAACCCTGAAAAGAGCAGTAGTTGTAAGATTTTCCTTTAGAGATCACTGAAGCTGTGTGGACTGAAGGAAAAGAAGCGAGTTGCGCAGTCTGTTGCTAAAAATGGCCTTCTACATATGCCCAGCACATTTTTAGTTTCCGTCTGTTCATTTTTAAGTTGTTTTATTCTGAGAAATGCCTTTACTTCAATTTTCATCTTATGCTATTCTCAGCTTTTTACTCACTTTTCCTTTCGTGTACTCTCTGTCTGGTCCTGCAGCTTGGGAGCCAGCAGAATAATTAAGGTGAAGATAATCAAGGCTTTGTTGTGAGGCATTACAAGCAAATTCTCTGCTGCAATCTGTGAAACTCAGGGTCAAGACATTGGATGCCACATGGGTTCTTGCTTTAATCTGTTTTCTAGGGACCTTCTCTTGAGGCCCCTGAAATATTTCTCTGTTTCTTTAATTGTTCATTTTTTTAAACTCTGTTTTCAACAATTACCAAAACCTGGTGATGAATCAGCACACCAAAGAGAATTTGCCCTGTGAGTTGCCAGGTAGAAGTATAATTAACTGTGTGTAGCATGCAGGCAGAGGTGAATGGGTGTAGATGTTATCAGAGTTTTTTCATTCAAACATAAAGCTGCTGACAGTTGTTCAAAGTCTGTGATATATGCAGAACATTAAAGCAGCACTCTCTTAGTGGAGATACAGGCTCACATCTGTTTGACTCATTACCTGATTCTTAACAACATGTGAGTTTGGAAGTATATTTTTCTCATAGGTATTGTTACCCTAGAAATTACCCTAATTGCCCTTAGTTTTAACTCTAATACAATTATTTTTTGAGTTGGTTTGAGAGCCTTCCTAATAGCTGAACATAACTTTTCTGTTATCTGCTGCCACACTCACGTTCTCATACCCAATTTATTCTTTTCTTTGCAGACCAAGAAAAATGTGACAATGATGATGAAATGGAGCGACTTTACAAGTCATTGGAGCAAGCAAGCCTGTCCCCCATTGGTGATCGTCGACTGTCAACTAAGAAGGAGCTTAGGAAATCATTTATCAAGCGCAGCAAAAACCCCTCTATTAATGAGAAACTCCACAAAATTCGAATGCTGAACAGTACATTAAAGGTGAGTTTGCAGATCTTGCCAAAGAAAAGCTTGAGAGAAAAAAACAGTTTGGCTGAAAAAGAAGCAGTATAGACTTCAGCCAAACTCTAATTACATATTTACTGAAAGCCCCAGAGAATTTTGTTAAGTTTTTGAATTCTTTTTTTCTGCTTCATTGTGAACACTGATCTGCGTTATGTTGTTCAGTTTGAACTGGAAGCAGAGGCAATAGCTCAGGAGGGACTTTTCTTGCAGAAGTTCCAGTCCATTTGGAAAATTTAATAAAGAAAACTCTTAGTTAACTGGAAAACTTGCAAGCTCAGCTAAATGCATTAAACAGGGGAGCCTTAAAAAAGGAAGAGCAGACAAAGTACATTGATGATAAAGCACATGAAAATGACCCTGAGCCAAAAAAAGTTTTCCTTATGTGATTGTTAAGAGAATGTACAGGATGTGCCAAAGCTATTGTAAAGACCTCCTGTAACTAAAATATTTCTAATAACAAAAGCATCCTGCTTTTATGTTGGAAACATATCACGAACTGGAGGGGTACAGGGGTTCAGGAGATGTTCCACGAAAGGGCCTGTAAATCTGCCTGGAATATGGGAATTTATGAAGCAGTTTACTTGCCAGCATCAAGTGTCACAAGATTTCAAAGCCTGCTTCTGAATGGTACTGAGAGAAACAAAAAGCTTAACCATAGCATTTATATGGTAAGGAGAAGACAGAATAAATGCAAACTTGGGGCTTCACTTGTTTCTTTTCCTATGCATTAGAAGCAGGAATTGAGTGTCTTGTTTCAAAAGGATGTATTTGTCTTCAGGCACTGTAAGCTGGAGAAATGCATGTAAAACGTTTGGACTTGATGATCTTAGAGGCCTTTTCCAACCTTAGCAGTTCTATGTTTCTAAAAACTTATCCTGTCAGAACAATCATTGATTTGATTATTAGCTGCAATGGAAGGCTTGAGCTTGGCATCTCAGGCTGTATTGAAATTCCCGAAAAGTACAATTGTAAAGGAAATTGGAAAGAGAAGCATTCTTCTTGACTCCATATGAGACCTGGTGAAGTCTCTCCTTAGTATCAAAGAGTTTTCAGTGACGCAGCAGTGACTACAAAAGTATTCATTTGCATCAGCAGTAAAGTGAGTCCCCCACATAGCAGAAAGTTGGTTTAAAAAGCATGCCTACTTCCTAGGATAGGAAGCTATGTACAGAAACATTCTGCAAGGTTTTCCCTGGCAGGATCCTCAATAATAAATCTAAGAACCAGTTAGTGCAAAATGGAGTTGTATTTTGTGGGATAGTCACTTTCATTAGTATGGAGCTGAATGGAAGCCTTAATGTCAGGCATGAGCAAGGAGGACAACGGTGCATTGATTTAGCATGGGAATATTATATAAGTCATGATTAACTTAGGTTTGTCTAACATTTGTATTTAATATGGAAAAGTAAGTTTTTGAGTGTTCATAGCATATAAAATGTATTGATATCTTTGGGGTATTTTTTGTTTGGCTTTTGTTTTGTTTTGGGTTTTTTTTGGGGGGGGGTTTGGTGGTTTTTGTGGTTTGTTTGTTTGTTTGATTTTCTTTTCTTCAAAATAAGAAACTGGGGTTTTGATGAGACAAATAAAAAAGCACAGACACTTTTTTATAGACACAAACAGAGTTCTGTACAGTATTTAAGTTAGTCTGTCTGAAAGTCAAGTGCCTGGAGTGGGAAAGTGCCATATTAATTATATCAGTAGAATTATGTGCTTTTAGAGTCAATTTTCTTAATGTAGAATATAAGACATAAGATAATTGGAAATGATCTACTGGAAATTTCAAAATCAGGATTTTTTTAGATCCATATGTATTGTCCTTTAATTAAAACCCTATTAGTTTGAGAAGTTATTTATGCAAGTCTCAATGCAATTTTAATTTTAGACTTTTGACTCCACATATATAACAACAGATTAATGTTGCTGCCACAATATCTCATTAAAATCACATGCTTTGAATACTTTGGAAGAGAGGGAATCTATGTGCAAATGCATCACAGTCTTAGTGAACGTGGGAAATAGTTTTAGTACTACAGGACAAATTCCATTGCTTGACTTTTTGCTGCCAAGTTTGTCCAGTAGAAATATTCCTCTCCTTTCCACCTTCCTATCTCCTCTCTTTTTCTTTTAAGCTAACTGCACATATCCCTGCATCAATGCCAGAAGTCTTCTTAAAAGAGCTGGCACCGGGTCTTGAGGGTAGGACCTGTGTAAAATACAGTTGAACAAGATTTTGGGTTTCAAAAGCAGCTAAGACATGACAGAAATTGGAGCAGTTGAAGGTTCATTAGCGTTGCGGTGGGATACAGATGTAGAAACAGCTGGTTGTGGCTATCAGAAGGTGAAACAAATGTGTGGGAGCACTTTCAAGGTATTTTCAAGGCAGCCACCAGCACATATGGGTATGATAAATGGGTAGCAGCAGGAGAAGATGGTTAGAACTATTCCATGGCTTTCACACACAGACTGGAGTGAGGGAGCCTGGCAAAAGTAGCCAGGTTTTGTTACTGCAGCATGGTGCCCCCATTAATAAATGATACCTGCTAACTGGGGCTTCTCTATCCCATAGTCCACTGCATGGATAGGCAATATGGGCTGGAAAAGCAAAATGGTTTGTTGTGCCACAACATGTGAGGACATCAAAGAACATCAGTGTGTGAAAGGAGAGTATAGTGAAGACAGAGCCAGGCTATTTTCAGTGGTGCCCAGTGACAGAACCAGTAGTGGTGGGTTCAAACTGAAACACAGGAGGTTTCCCCTGGATACTAAGAAACTGTGAGGGTGACCAAGTACAGATTGTCCAGGGAAGCTGTTGAGTCTCTATCCTTGGAGATATTCAAGAGTCATCTGCACAGAGTCCTAGGCAGCCTGCAATAGGTGGCTCTGTTTGAGGAAGGGTTTTGGACCAAATGACTTCCAGACATCCCTTACAAGCTCGACCATTTTGTAGTTCTGTGACATACAAAGTCTCAGTGTCCCTGAATCAGTCTGCTAACATCTTACAAATGAACCAGGGTGCCTGCAATATATGGTATGAGCTGCTCTTGCCTAAAAGTAGATACCAGATTCATTAGCAGTAGCTGGTGGTAGATGGCAGACACAGGTACTGTAGCCTCTCTACTGCCAATACATGAATTATATCCAAAATTATGTTCAGTTCAGCTCCCAGAGAAGAGACCTTTATTACATGGAATAAGTGGGTTTTTTTGAGACAGTTAGAACTCCTGTGAATTACAGAAATAAATGCTGTTGTGTCTTGTTTCATGCAAGTACTGTCTTGTTGAGAGACAGCATAACAATGTGTAATTTTCACATGAATCTTCTCTCATCAAGTTTTGTTAAGAAGGCTATAAAAAATCTAGATAAAATCATAACTTGCCATTAACTGGGAAGCATTTTTACTGTAGACATAACTTTGATGACCTACACTCTAAAAATGGGAACAAACTGCCAGAAGGATGGGTCATTGGCTGTCTTCTTGTGACGTGAGTCTAACGTTCCCAGAGTGTTTTTGTTAGGGACAATTGTCTTGACATTTTCTGTGGAAATAACCACTTGTTCTCTTCCTAGTGTAAGGAACATGACCTGGCCACAATTAACCAGTTGCTAGAGGACCCAAAGTTGACAGCAGTGAAGTACAGAGAGTGGAGGAGCACAAACATCATGCTGGTCCAAGATATATATCAGCAGCAGGAGGTCCAGGACATGTCCACAGAGAATAGTGAAGAGCAAGAGATGACTCCACAGCCAGTCACTGAAAGTGTGATTTGATCAATGGCACATGGCAAGATTTTTCCCCACAGGTCTTCACGTACAAGCCATTTAAGCTGCTGTATCTTGAGGTTTGTTTTCCGCAAGTGTGCTTCAAAAGGGAAAACAACCCATTCTCCAAAGTTTTAAATGCTCTTGCAGAACTCATTTAATGTCAAATGGGCAATTTCCCCAAACTTGCCCAAGTTGCCCAAAAAAGCATGCCTGAATGTGGCTTGCATATGTAAGAAGACTATGGAACAAAGCAGCAAAGAAACGTTTTTCAGTTTTTGGAGAAGAAAATTATCAGTGTCCAGCTTCCGGAGGACACAGAACTATGTAATATCTACTGTATAAATATGAAATCCTTGGGATTGTTTTAACCATACAACTTACCTTGAAATGAAGCTAAACTGATCCCAACAGGATGTAGTCTACTTTACCTTTTTACCCTCTAAGGTAACCTGATGTATATATTTTCATCTCCGTACCCATTTACTTTTACCACTCAACCAGTTTAAACAGAGACAAAAGGAAGAGTAATTATGCATGAGTTGATATTGTAGACAGCTGCCAGACACCCAGTTTGGGCTCTGCCTGATGTTTTATGAGTTTCAAATTTATTTATGGTCCAGACCAAGAAGGTACTGTCTTTCTACATGAAGAAGAGGTCTTCAAGTTTTTGCTAACATGTTATTTACTCTTCAGCGAGACAAGATTCAACTTTTCCTATGGACTTGGAAGATTATGGTCTTCTTTCTTATTTTTGACAATTGGGAGTATATAAGGTACAAGTTCATCTCAGACTTAAGGAAGGTGATCATATTCACAAGCCAGAAGCAAAATGACTAAACTCCTAATTTAGACCTGGAAGTATAAAACAAAGCTGCAAATATTTTTGTAAATATATGTAATTTTATGACTTATATGAATGTGACTATGTACTGTATAGACATTTTATTTATATATTTATATATGCTAAATTTCCTAATGTAAATAGGCACATGTGGACCAAGCCCATCCTGCTGCGAGTACTTACAGATTGACTTGAAATGCCTCTTTATTTTGTGTTCCATTATAGATCACAGTAATGGCTCTGCAGCTGAGATTGCCCTGAGGCATATGCTGTGGCTCTTTCTTCTGCTTTTTTAGCTTTGAGTTTTAGATGAAGAAAATCTGTACAACTTAGAGCCTGAAAAAGTTTTCTAGAGAGTTTCAAGATTTCCCTTTGGGGGAAAAAATAAGAAGTATTGCTGGAGGATCATGAGTTTTTGGCTTCATAGTCCTCAGTACAAGGTTTTGGGCTTTTGCCTTCCTCTCTTCTGCAGGATAAGGAATTTTGCAGAGTGCTGAATTTTGAAAAGGAAGAATTAGTCCACCATTCCCAAATTAATGTCACTAGAGGAACTGTGACAATTGGCACTTCTGTTGCTATTTCATTAAGATATTCTTTGTCATTAGTTTTCAATACAGTTTATCTTTTAAAACAAAATACACTATAGAGAGGCAGCCATATTAATCTCTTTATACATTTTATGTTTTATCATAGTTTGAGAAAACAAAAGATAATGGTGTTAGTGGGAACATATGAAATCTTTTCCACCTGTGTAGTGATTTGTTTGACCGTTGATATTGCATTTTTAATACTCAGCAGCTTTTCCTTTAAAATAGAGGCAAGGAAATAGATGAAAAAGATTAAATGAGGAAGCAGACACAAAACCCTGGATGGTTTAAAATCTGTTCTTTTCAGGAAATCATATGAATGGTGATTTTATCACTTGACTAATTTTAGCTAGAAGTTAAGCAAGCTAAATACCTGGTCAAATTTGGTTTGGAGTAATCGCATCTTAAAAATTGAGCCCATTTTTAGGTTGCTTTTTTTGTTCTTTTTGTTTTATGTTTTTTCTTTTTTTTATAATTCTTCAACCATTCCCATTGAAATGTTGTCAATTAACTGCTGAGAGCACCCTGAAAATTAGGAGTGTAGGGATTAATCTGCTTGGTCCACTTAATTTTTAACTACTTGGTGCTAAGTAATGGATAAATATTGGAGGTCAAATTGCATGTACATTTTCTATCACACATGCGAGTTTCTCATGAAACAAAGCACGTAAATACTATTTTCCTTCAAAAGAATCTTCACTTAGATGTTGAAAAGAAGCACATGCTTAAGTGGCCTGTTGAGCTGGGCCAGACAAGTCAGTGCCTTGCAGTTCTGAGCAGAGTCTGAGTCAACTGCATTTGCTGAAGAAGATTTGCTATATGCAATGAAAAACCAATGTGGCCTGTACAGGCTGTGTTAGACAAAACAGCTTTCCCAGATCTAGAGACAAAGAGATGCCCTTGGACTGTCCAAACGCCACTATTGGTTTTGACAGATTACATAGCCTGAAATTGCTTTTAAATTACTCTCTTTCAGATGGTCAGTAGATACTTATTGTTGAGCTACTGAGGTTTTGGAGACCCCCTGAGCATGGGTTCTATCGCAGCTTAAAAAAGAACAGAAATTTCTTGAATGGGGTTACTTTAATCCCAGTTATAACTTTAACAAATTTCTTTGTTCGGGAAAACAAATGTATGGGTTTTATGCAAGTACTGTGCAGGAAGTCTGACTCCACTCTCTTCAGCTACTACTTAGACTCAAAATAATGGAAAGCGTGGAAAATGCAAAGTGAAAATTGCAGTGAAACAGGATTAATTTTCTGGTATTGCTAATTACTGTGACAGCTTTTGCCTGGGTTTATCACAAGGGGCTGCTCAGCAGCGTGAAAGCCATAATCAGAGACAGAATTACACACAAGCTGACAGCTACAGCGGGGAGCCACCTCAACAGGAGAAATTTGGACAAGGCTGTGCTCTGCTCAGTGATGCTTGGAGTAACTGGTATTTCTTGGTCTGGATTTAGAAGACCTTCCCTATTGACTCATAGAATAGGGATCTGTGCATCCCTAGTGTGTGAATGTCAAGAAGTCTTTAACCATCTGCCTCAAGGGACATGTTTTGTACACTTTTTTTGGGAGAAAGTATGTGTGTATGGATATGTGCACATGCACAATTTTTCCTCTGTCAGTAAAGCCAGTTGGTGCAGCAAATCCAGCCGTGGAGGTTTTGGAATTCCTGGTAACAATATTTAATTTCAACTGTTTCTGCAGCTTTGCTGGAAATTGAATCTCTCTGTTCTGATGGTGTACACCTTTTGGGATACCAGAATGAAGTGGGATCACGTTTCCTTTCCTATGACGGAAGAGATTTTATGTGGGGATTGCGAATATTTTTAATCTAGCTCTGATGAGTCAGTCAGTACTAGGGTTTCACCTTGCCATGGTTTTAAGTGCAGCTGGAGATGAAACACCATGCAGTTGCTTGCTCAGCCCCCCTCTCTTTTCCTTCCCCATCCCTGTGTAATGGAGAGCAGAATTAAAGTAAAACTTGTATGCTGAAAAAAGAAAGGTTTTATATTTTAAAACAAAGTAAAATACAACAGTAATGGTAAATAATAATAATGATAACAAAAAGGAAAGAAACCCAAGCAAGTGATATACAATGCAATTGGTCACTGACCTGCCAGACCCCTCTTCCCAAACCCAGATCAGGCCCCGCTCCCAGGTAGCTCCCCCTGGTTTATATACCTGGCATGATGTTCTGTGGTGTGGAATATCCCTTTGGTCAGTTCCAATCCCCTGTCCCAGCTATGCTCCCTGCCAGTTTGTTTCTTTGTGAATTTCCTTACTGGCAGAGCACGAGACAAGGAAAAATATCCTTGACTTAGGATAAGCATGGCTTAGCAAAAAACAAAACACCAGTGTGTTGTCAATACCATTCTCATACTGAATCAAAAACACAGCACTGTAACAGCTACTGAAGCAGAAATTACCTCTACCCTAACTAATACCAAGAATAACAGGAATAAATAATGTGCTACTTCTATTTTTTGCGAATAATTTCAATTTTGGAGGAAACCATCACATTGAGAGAAAAGGCTGGTGTGGGACTGTCAAGGAGGGAGGGGAAGAAAAAAACATGGTATTTGATTTAAAACTCTGTGGAAATTCAGAATTTAAAATTATTTCTAACTTAGAAAAATTATGGATGTGTTACACCCATTATTGTGTTAGCCTGTAAGCTTACATGTCTGTTACAGATTTAATATGAAAACCTGTATTTTTAAACTTTTTGAGTAGGAAAGGAGCCCATGAAAGCATCATTTATGAGGGGAGCTGCATGTACTGTGATTGGGTTTTGGGCTTTGGTGGTTTTTTTACTCTTTTGTTTGTTTAGTCATAGAAAAGCAGCCAATTGTAACCAATTGTAACCAAGTGCGGGCCTGAGTTGAGCTCACTTATATGAGCATGTCTTTCTGCTAACGGGAAGCCAAAGTGATTTTCTTGTAGTAGTAGAGCCAAAGTGGAATTTCCTGTTTTGTGTGGGGCATTTCAAAGCAGCAGACTTTTTAAGATGTCACTGAGCATTTCCTTGATGCTTGAAGATTCATCCCATTTTGGTTTGCTTCAAGCTGCAGCATTATTGCATTTTTTTAAAAACTGCCTTCATTCTGAGCTGAAACAAAATTTGAGGTAAAAAAAAGGAAAATAGAACAGAAAAAAACTTGGCGCTCAGATCATGCTGAAATTCACATCTCTGCATAGGGTAGTAGGAGCTGAGCTTGCCAAAAGCTGAGCTTTTAAGTCATTTCAACATTGAAAAAAAAATTGTAAGATGTTGAAAGGAGTACTACATTCCTTGAAATTTGCTATGGGAGAAATTCCAAGACCTGTCTGCTCTGGAAAAATGAATATTTTTCCTAATTTATTTCTTCCTGATAAAAATCCAAAGGGAGTGGTTTATAAGATGGCAGCAAGTTAAAGAGGAAATATGCATGCAATTCATTGATAGCTCAACAACCTTTGTATGATCTGGGAATGGTTGACTTTATATGACTCAACCTCTAACACTCAGCCTGTAAAATCCATTTCTTTGGGAAAGAATTGTAGCTACCAGCATCTGAAGCTTATGCACCCCATCTGGTCCACAGGAGGTCCATTTTGAAGATGTAGGTGAATGGCCTTTCTATAGGGCAAATAGTTTGTGTCATCATGCCATAGCTTAGGAACCATTCTGTGTCCTATATGCCTTAAGACCTGCCCAAATTATTCTGACTCTTGAAGCTGCTTACTGCAGTTTAATTTCTCCCAACTAAAAATAAAAAAGTTGTCTGAAAGCACATCTCCCACTCCCACATGAAGAAAAACTAGCACCAGTCTAGCAGAGATGAATGTAAGTCACCTTATTTATGAATGTTTACTAAACTAATTCACCTGGTGAAAAGCCATTTGTGCATGCAAATAGCAGTGCTCTTGTGATGAACTTGCAGTGCTGAGGTCTGGCCCAAAGGAAGAATGGATGTGTCCATCACACTGTGCTCTGTGTAGAGAGGAAAAGTCATGCACAGAGGAATGTATGCAAGGACTTCTTTGAGGCAGTGGCAGGGCCTGCAGCACCATGAAAGTACATGGGATTCAAATTGAGTATTTTATCTGCTGAGTCTTTTTTTTTGTTGTTGTTTTTCTTCACTAGTTTAAAACTCACAGCACAATGTTGGCACTCAACGCTGCCTTTTTACTGCTTGTTGCCTACATGTGTGAATTGATTTTCATGGAATGATGCACACATCTTGCAGAATGAGAGCCTTATGTTTGCACTTGTCAATTAAACACTGAAATGAGAGAATATTTTGCTCAGCCTTTTTTTTTTTCTTATTTTCACTGCAGATTTTTCAGTTTACTCCTATAAAAACAAATAAATTTTTGCTGGTTCTTTAAGCAAGCAATTTCCCTGTGGGACTATGTTATTATTAATCATATAACCTGAAGAGTCAATGAATGGGGAATGACTGAGGAATGCCTTTTACTAGTTCACAATGTGATATTTGAAACTGCTTTTTAATTAGTTAACTCTAACTCTTAATTGGTTATTGTAGGCACCCTTTAAGAAGAAGAGTCTCTTCTGGCAAGTATGGAACATTACTAGATTTTTTTAAAGCTCACAGAGCAGCCTACTTCAATTAAAAGAAGATATTTTTGTCAAAAGGGTTTCAGTTTAGCTGGATAGGCCAGCCAGGTAGCAGTATGGTGAAAATGTGTTTCCTAGGGCTTGTCCTAAGGGCTCAGCTGAGAAAAAAATGTCCCTGTTTCTGTCCCCTCTCTTCCCCCAACCCCCTACATGCTCCCACTGCTTGCCTTGGGCTAATCAGCTCATCACTTGGCACCTCTGTCAGCTCAGCCCAGTCAGGCAGCAGGGAACAGACACAGCAAGTGGGATACTCATCTACAGTGATGATAACTAAACGTGCCTTATGGAGGGGTTCGGTGCCTGACTGAGTCCTCAGAAGGGATGGAGGCTTCTCTAGGCAGAAGCAGAAGGAAGAAGAGCTCTGTAAGTGGGAGGGAAGAGGGGAACAGTTTCCTTTCAGAAGTAGAGCATTATCTTGGCTCGGGTTCCCACAAAGTTATACCTTTGCTTCTCTTTTTTCTCTCTGCTAGACAGGGAGTTGTGAAGACAACCTGAGGAAACAGTTTTCATGTGATCTCAGCCTGTGCTCTTGCTTTCAGTACCTAATATATGGCTAAACATTTGGTTTCTGAGTCTGAAAACAAAACCCTCCAAAAAAGCATCCAATGATACCTTTCTTTAGGATCTTTCCTGGCATGCCTGCTGTGGGAATGCTGACAGGAAAGGCAGCGGGGCACCATATGTCTACCCTTATGCCTGCTGTAACACCTAACCTCGCTGGCTCGGGCTGCCTCTTGTTTGGCTCTTGCTTTTGCCTTACACCCTCTTGTGGTGGTACAAAACATAAGCTGTTCCGAAGTTTTATAAAGGTATCGAGTTGCTCATTATGATTTGGACATTTGTCTTTTGTCTGATTGAAAAAACCTGTTGGGCTGTATTTGGCTTGTTTCCTGTGAGCTTGGGATGAGCATGATCACTGGAGACACAGAGGGCAAAGGCTCCATCCCTGGCATCTGACCCTATTTCATCACTGCTGATTTTGGAGTGGCTCAGTCATCATTCCTCTTGTTATTATGTTTTTTTTCTTATTGCTGGAAGAAAGTGCCTACCGTTAGTGAGAAAGTTCCTGTATTATCTTCCTGTTTTCAAGAAATATCCTCGTTATCACTAGGGGATGTTTCAAATTGTCTAACAGAAGCCTTGGGAGTACATGAGATTCAGCATACAGTGACAAAGCGCTCTGTTATTTTGGTGGGGAAACTGTATCTTTCCCTTTCGGCTTCTTGGCGAAGTGCTTTTAGTCGTGGGCAGACAAACAAGTTCTTGTACTGCGGTGAGAAAACTTCTGCAAGCAGCTCTCTGCATGCTCCTGAAGGAGAAAACTGATCCCTCAGCACAGCCTGCTGGCTGCTGGCAGCACGGCAAGCAAGGGGTGAAATCACAGGTTTGTCTCTAAGAGGGGAAACAAAAAATAAAATAAGAGGGTTTGCTGCAGGATCATGATTTTTCGGCTTCATTATCCTCAGTACAAGGTTTTGGGTTTTTGCCTTCCCCTCGTCTGCACGTGTACAAGTTTGTGATATTCTCAGCTCATATTTGAGAAAGTTTTGCAGAGAGGAGACAGCATTTACAGCAGGTGTGAAAATGGGAGATGCTGTCTGGGACACTGACCCTCTCTAGAGCTGAAACAGAAGCAGTAAAATGAAACCGAGGTCATTCTGGAGATAAAGATGCTCTGTGAGAAAGAGCAAGTGAACCCCTGAGCAGCAAAGGCAAACACAAAGAAAAAAGAGCTGGTAAATAAGAGGGTGTGGGAAAGGGGTAATTATTGTCTGATGAAAAATGGGTGGCATGAGATTAGTGGCCATACAATGGATGGGGGTTATTTTAGTATCTGGTTATTTAATATTCCATGTATCTCATCCAGTAATTTATTAAAGATGTTCAGCAGAGCATCCTAAAAGTTGAGGGTCTGAACCTCATGAATGTCAGAGATTGTTTTGTGGAAAATGCACTTATGGACCATGGTGTGTGTTTGCCCCTTGTGAAATGTTCTGTGCATGCCTGGTGAAACCCCAAAGCCACTACCATGGTGTGTCATAAGAAAATAGCCAAAAAATCAGAGTCATTTCCAGTGTCCTCCACCCTTGCAATGGCAGCCATGTCCTGGTAACTGGCAGGCCTGCCTATGCTCTTGCAGTCCTGTTGCTGAAGTAGAATCTTTGTTTCTAAGGTGCATTTTCTGAAATCTTTTTTTTTTACAGAAAGTAAATTCAGTCCATCTTGGCTAGCACTTAAGTTCATATGTTACAGCAGCTATGAAGATGACTCTGATAGTGGAATCATTTGCTGTGAAATTTGGAAATTTTGCTGTACAGTTGACAGGAAGAGCTCCAGATCAGATTTTATACTGTTTTAAAACACATATATCACCTTCCCAGACAGATGTGATATTTCATCATGAGCATAATTTGTTTTCTGTGAAACAATATATTCTATTAATCTTACTGCTGATGACATGAAGCAATTCAGGCAGCTGTGTTATTTCAGAAATATGTTTTCTAACACAAGAAAAAGAATGGCTTATGGTGCTGGTACTATTTGGAAGAAGCAGATGAGAGCCTCAGGACTGAGGCAGCAAACAAAGCTCAGCACTTTGGAGACAGTGGCACAAATGACATCTTCAAAAGAGGATGTGGGAATCTCACTCATTAAAAAGAGAAAGGAAAGCTATCCCATAAGGAATCAGAGAAATGATGAAGGCAGAGTTTGTGTGACAGTGCTGCTCATACAAAAAATCAGTGTGTGAAGTAAACCCTAGGAATAAAGTTCAGATGCAGGAAGGTGTGGACTGGCTTAGGAGCATGGCTGCTCTGGAGGCTTGTAGGGTGACCTGGTTGAACCACAGCCCAGGCAGGACTGGACAGCACATCAGCTGACATCTGGAACTAGCTTAATGACACAAGGCAAAAGGATCCTGTGCAGAGAAAAACCAGGCTGCAAAACTGCCTTAGTTCCCAAGTTCCATTTGTTTCATAGACACCATCTGGCAAGGTAAGCAGAGCACCAAGACATAGTAAACCATGTCTTGGTGTCAAGACAGGATAGGAAGGTGACTCAAGGGAAACCTCAATAGGTTCAGTTCCCAAGGACATGCTTGCATGCAAGAGGCACCTAAAATAGGTCAGCACCCTGAGCCTGAACTGTGGAATGTGGCCTGAACCATGATGCCACGTCTGGCAATCTTCACAATCCAGTTTCTCCAGCCTTCAGTCTTCCAGTGATGTTATTGCTTTGGAAGACATTAAATCCTACTGCGTGAGTTTACACCTTCCCTAATATGCTATCTACCTCCTGGATAGGATACAGTGATAAATTCTGTTTATAGTTCAATGCAAGCTACAGAGACACTGCACAACTGCCTAGAAAGACATAGCTATCTTTGGGATCAAATGCCACCTGCAGCCTCCCAGAGTTTCACAGTAAAATGACTTTGGGTGAGGATCTTTGCAACAATTTCGTACTCCTGCTTTGTCTGTCAATATTTACAATAAAGAGTAGAAAAATAACTATACACAAACCTGTATTCAGTTCTTAATGTAGCATCCAATTAGTTCCACTGCACCAAATTCACCTTTGGCATTAGCTGAAGAAAGAGATAGAGTTTTTTCTTTGATTCATTGAAAGTTTTGGAATAATTTGTAGCTGAAGTATCAGGCTAAATTTTAAAGTGCTACATTAGTGAGGATAATAAAAGTAGTACAGATCAAGATGAAAGAGAGACATTTATCCTGTATTGAATATTCAATATCCAGTTAATCTACCTCTATCCAATTAATCCTTTCAAATCCAGCAGCAGCCTTTTCTGCAGCAACTATCCACAGATTCACGGATGAAGGTGCTGATATTGATTGCAACAAAACACCTTGAGCTTGAGGAAAGCCTGCACAATATTGAACACTCACAGTACCTTTTTCTTCATAACACTTTTTATATAACATTTTATTTCACTGTTCTTTGAAACATTTCCTCCCATTAAAACCACCACAATCATAAACTTAAAAAAAAAGGTAATACTTCTTCTAACACCCTCATTGATACTTTTGCTGAAAGCCCAGCAGCACCCATCAAATACATAATTAGAAAATAAGCAGTTAGAAGGAAGAATCATTTCTACAAAAGTATGGGACAAGAAAGAGGATTGCTGCTATGTTGGAGAAGAGGCAGCAGTAGTTCCACTGAACTTACACCAGACAGAAAGGGCTGGAGGAGTGGAAAGGGGAAACCTTTCACCCTGTGGAGAGAACCACCTATGTGGCATTTAAAATTTGCCCTACCTTTTACTTTGTTATAGGTAATACTGATTCACTGAATTTTCCTGCATAATAAATTTACTTATGCTGTTTGCTTTCTTCTTCTCACTCACTCACTTCTAGACTGTATTTTATTATTGACGTATGTTAGTTTAGTGATTGGAAGAGATTTCCTGAAGTTTTGGCATTGTAACCTAGAATCTAGTGCAATTAGTGATTTAGTGTATTATTAGTGTATTATTACTTTTAAACCAAAACATTGTGAGGATTTCTTTAGATGGTGTTTTTCTCATTCCTCATAGGAAAATTCACCAATCCAGAGATTTGAAAGCCGAACCCAAATGCTTCAACCTTCTGTTCAAACTGTCTACAAAGGCTGTCTAGTCTTTTATCAAGTCCAAGTGATCCCAACACATGATGTTTTGCTTTAAGAAAAGTGCAGACAGAGTATTCTTGGTTGAATAATTTGAAATCCCATTATACCTTCATGATACTTCTGTCTAAAATGTCTGTAGTAGCTATGTATACAGGGGACCCAGCTGAATTGGACATTGCTTCGCTTCCTACTGATTGCAATTCCTTTTCTGACTGTTTAAAGGCCCCTGCTATTAAAGAGACTAAAACTTCCAGATGGTGAAGAGTCTGGAGCACAAGTCTAAGGAGAAGTGGCTGAGGAAGCTTGTGGGTGTTTAGCCTGGGGAAAAGGAGGCTCACGGGAGACCTTATCGCTCTTTGTGCCTGCCTGAAAGGAGTCCCAGGTAACAAATGATGGGATGAGAGGAAATGGCCTCAAGTTGTGCCAGAAGAGGTTTAGAGTGGATATTGGATATTAGGAAATCTTGCTTCATGCAAAGGCTTGTCAAGCACTGGAACAGGCTGCCCAGGGAAGTGGTTGAGTTCTGATCCCTGGAGGTATTTAAAAGATATGTAAATACAGCCCTTGGGGATGTGGTTTAGTGGTGGGCTTGGCAGTGCTGGGTTAATGGTTGGACTTGTTGATAGAGCTCTTTTCCCACCTGAGTGATTCTGTGATTGTACTACAGGTCAACCAATAGGCAGAAGTACAGGTAGAGCATACAGTTACAAGCACGTGTGTAATTCCACTGCTATTTCTACTTTCACACAGTTAACATGGGGTTTCCCTGCCACATCTAGTGCGTGCTTTTCTTGGGAGAGAAGAAAAGCTTTCATACAATTATCCTATAGTCAACTTCCAAATTACAGAGATGATGATGGCAGTATGAAAGGCAACACAAATGCTCCATCAAACATTTAAAAAAAATTAATTTTCTGTTGCTCTGTAATGAACTGCATTAAGACATGAGCACAGAGGGAGGTTATAGTTATTAGCAACACCAATGGGAGACCCCCCCCATTCACAATTCATCTGGTGATGATATTCATCTTCTCCATTACCAAGAATAATGTCAATGCATGAAATTTTGATCCCTCATAAGTGGATTCTATGATATGGTCTGATTCTCCCTTGAAAATAAAAGTCTCATAAACATTGCATAATAATTTTTGTGTTAGTGTTATGATGATACCATTCTCTGTTTTTGTCTAATTGCATTATGGTACATGGAAGCAATCTTGATTTGTAAATATTTCAGAGCAAGAAGTTTTGTCTGCCTTCATCATCAGATCACATTATCACATTTGGATCTACCAGGCTGTATTTATCCCTCTGACTCAATGTACAGGACTCTTGAGAAGAATAAGCTCTTCTGATGCTGCCTACTGACAGCATCACAAGGGAAAAATAAAATAGATATTTACAGAAAGAGACTGTGACAATAAATTGATGTGCAGAAACAACGTGATTCATCATTTACATGTGACCAGTGTATGCCTGGAGCCTGCCTGTTCCCTGTTCTTTTGTCTTCTCTTCTCTGGAACATCAGATACAGGAAAATGTCACAATGAAGGAATACAAAAAAAGCAATTAAATTTGAACAGCCTGTATCATCTCTGCACTATTGAGTAAACCAAGCAAACATTTAATATAAGATGTTTGAATTTGTACATTTGCAGAATTGGTAAGAAGTGAGAGAGAATTCAGATGATCCTGAACTAAACTGCATCTTATTTACAAATATCTTGCTTCTTCCAAAAATTAAAAAGAAAATAACTAGTTGTTGGAAATCTATGGGGGGAAAAGAAAGGAGAAGAATATGATACTGTGTCAGGTAAAAAGTTCAGCTAAAGTCCAAACACTTTTTCCTTCAAGTTATTTGACAAAATGTAGTACGTGGAATCACTAATCAAGACAAAAATTTTAAAAGATCGGGAGAAACCGCAGCTGGTCAAATTAGGAACTGGATACCAGTAGAAAGTAAAGTGCTGATCTTATTGCCTGGTTTGGAGATTTCAGTACTGGCAATTCCCAGATGATATATTTTCCAGTCAGTTAACAGTCCTGACACAAAAGACATCACTTTGATCCTATTGAAGAAAATGTTTGATGCAAAACAAAAACTGAAAGAACATCTTTCAGTTTGTTTGTACAAAAAGGCTTTCAAGAGAACATGATCTTAAAAATACAGTTCTGAGAAAATCAAGTAACACAGAAGTAGGTCACTTAAAAAAATTGAGTGATCTTTGGAAAATCAGAGCTGAACTGTTTTTTTGTAAGTTTGGCAAAACACTGACCGTATACAGAAAACATCTTTGATCAAAAAGATCTCAACACACCAAAATCTGTGAAAAACAAGTAGCAAGGACGGGGATGCCCGCTGGAGGACTGTGTCTGCTGGCAACCCACACAGGAGCAGGGACTCGATGGAGGCCACCAAAGTAGTCTTTTTTGCCACTGCAATTGGCACATAGTTGATTTTCAGAGTTCTTCCTGATTACCTGAATCCTTATGGTTAATTATCAAGGATTAGTTGAGACTGTTTTGCCCACAACACAATCTAATATAAGTACCCTATTTTTTTATTAATTTGGAGATAAAGAAGGGCATGATGTAGATTTCTAAGGTTTCTTCCCATTATTCAAAATGAGAGCCAGATGCCTGTAGCACAGGTAATCCTGCTCATGCTGCCTTGACTTTATTAACAATAAATCCAAAAGATGGGGAGTTCAGCTGCTGAGCTCTGCTTTCCCTTTTTTAGCTGAGTGAACCTGCACAAGTCAGCTCAAAGCCAACTCAGCTGCATATTTCTTCTGCTAGAGCATCTGCAATTAGAGTCAGCTACATTCCAGCTTCAAGAGGGACAAACTCACACAAAGAGATTTGGGTTCATGGAGTCTATCTCTGCAGTGGAAAATGTCAACTCAATTTTCCTCTTCCCTTCTGTAGAGACTCCTTCAAGTAAATAGGGAATTGGTTGATGTAATTGCTAAGACATTCTCCATTGTATTTGAAAAGTCATGGCAGTCAGGTGTAGTTCCAGGTGACTGGAAAAAGGGAAACATTGCACCTGTCTTCAAAATGGGTAGAAAGGAGGCAGGATCCTGAGAACCAACATACCAGCCCCATCTCTGTGTCTGGGAACATCATGGAAAATTCCCAGAAGTTATGTCAAGGCACACAGGGGACAGGGATGTGATTTGGGACAGCTTGGATGCCATCAACAAGGGCAAATCCTGCCTGACCAACCTTGTGGCCTTCTACGATGGAGTGACAACATCAGTGTGGATTAGAGAAGGGCCTTGGGTGTCATCTATCTGGACACACGTAAGACTTTTGACATGATCTCCCACAGTGTCCTTCTCTCTAAATTGGGCACACATGGCTTTGATGGATGGACTGTTCAATAGATGAGAAACTGCTTGGGCAGCCACACCCAAAGAGCAGCGGTCTAAGGCTCCATGTCCAGATGGACAAATGGTCTCCCTCACGGGTCTGTTTGGGATCAGTGCTATTTAATGTTTTCACCACAAACATGGACAATGGGGTTGAGTGCAAATCCACAAGAAACACAGACATTTTTATTAAAGGTTTACAATGCAGATACAGAAGTTGTGTAATAATATGCTACTTACTGCAAAGCACTACCAATTAACATTCAAGCCTTATGGAAAAAAAGGACATTTTTCTTACTTTTTGCTAGTGCTCTGCTAATAAAATTTACTTACTCATATCCTTAAGCTATCAAGGCTACAACATTATTACTGCTAAACATATTTACAGCCAGGTTTCTCAATTGTTGGATTGCAGAAACAGAAAATGTCCCTAAAAATATTTGGCTGTCTGCTGGCAAGTCACAGTATTTTGCCTGTGTGCTTCATGCAAAGTAAAGAAAAAATAATGGCTTCAATAAATTACATAAATTTTGTGAAAGCTGGACTTTTGACTACTCACAAAACTAAGATCTTAAGTTTACTTAATCATGTTTTTGGTCTATTGGTTAAGACTTTCCAAATATTCATTTAATATTTTAAAATTTTTTGATTGTTGTATGTGAGCATGTCAGACTACTCTGAATCCATCAGGTAGTAATGATGACATAGGATGTTAGTCCATTTAAATCTAGTGTATTCTATGTTGGTTTTGTTATTTAAATAATATTGCTGTGAGGTGCAAAACAAGGTATCAACTTCTTCCAAGTGCCTATCTTACGCTGTTTAAAAATTACATCCAAAACCTCTTAGAATGATGATGACTCTGGATTAAACTTTAATGATGGCTATGAGGTGATACAACTAAACTAACTCAAAATTAAACATAAATTCATATGACCACACAGTCAAATTTTCAACAGAAAGATAAAAAATTAAGGCACTTCTGTTATATCTAGCTTCATATTCTGCTGATATATAGGCTACATATTTAGCTGCAACACCATGATGAAACTCCAATAATCCTTTAATTTACAACTTGCAAGGATTTGGTCTTCATTCTTTATTATGCAGTCTATGGCAGAAACAAACAATTTCACATTATAACCTTATTGTTACACAGACTTTAACAATGAAAATAAGAAATACATTTTGGCTGCAGAAAGAAAAAGACAAAAAACCCTCCTGGTCCATATAGATGTATTTCAGAATACACTTAAATTAATCAAAGTACATTTTCCCCCCAGTTAACTACTAATGATTTATTTACAGAGCAAATAACAATGTCTAGAAAATGCCATTGCACCACAAATTATCTACATGGATATTTCTAATCTTCATACTAGAAAACAGCTAAGAAGGCATTTGCTGCAGCACATTGTTTCTTCCTGAAATCTGAATGTGTTTTAGCAACTATTACAAAATGCAGATGCAGACTGTATTATGTTAATTAGAAAAGTAAACATACTATGTGTTTGGTTAAGAAAAAGTAGATGTCTAGCAAATTGTTGTTTAAAATGTCTTTTTCAAAAAAGGTCTAATGCATTAACTGCTCCAAGTACTTCACATAGGGGCTGTTTACTTACAAATTCAAAATGCTGCTGACAGAGCAGCTGAAATTTGAGAAACTACTTGAAAGAGAAGACATCATCAGCCTGCACAAGCTGTGACAGGCTTATAGCTACATTTTTATTTACAAAGAAATTTATGTTAATCTATGCTATTTTGGGGATCATTTGACAATCAATAACAATGTAGAATACTTTCACTTACTCATCTCTTTTAGACAAAGTGATAGCTTATTGTTTTGATTTTAAGGTACTTTTTAAATTTATGTGGAATAGAATGAGAAGATGAAGTTTGGAGGGTGTTTTTTTGTTGTTGTTTTTTCTTTTGGTTAAGGGATCACTGAAAAAAATTCCTTTGAAACTGCAGAACATGCAACCCTTGCAAGAGAAGATCTCTTGAACTACAAATGTGTTGTTCTATGTGACCTCGTGAGACTTCAGCACATAACTAACCTGCACAGAAAACACCTCTACAAATAAACTTTAAGAGTAAATAGAGTGTATCCAATAGTATTACAACTTCATGTCTCATTATTTTCCATCCTCAAAAGCTCACCTTATTTTTCAAACTATAGTTGTCTAGCCTTTGAAGTTTTGTTTCCAACCTCCTTTAACACCACTGTAACTTACCAAGAGCATGTCAGGCTGCTACAGGCACAGTAGCTTTGTTTTAGACTGCTGTATGTGCTCCTGGTAAACAGGACTGCTTTGGACATTGGAACCTGGAAGGGCCCCATATCTCCTGGCTCTGCTCGCTGTTACATTTCATGCTCCTGTTAAGTGCAATGCAGATGTGCTGCAGAAGCAATTTTTGACAGGCTGGAAAAGCAGGCACTTTCCTCTGTGGTATTTTTTTGAGGGAAAGCATATCCTACATGTTCCCACTGGCACACTGTGGCAGTGGCAACTGCTCTGAGAGCCATGCAGCAGGAGACCCTGTCACGGCAGTGGAGTAGTTTCAGCTTCTTGAAGTTCCAACTGAAAGGAAAGAGATTGCAAATACAATGAACAATTGCTTGATATCTTCCCACCAACAAGACTCTGTGTGTGTGTTTTTTTAGGAGAAATTTATTTCTCATTTGCAGCTAGTGTTCTGATGTATAAAGCTGAGCACATAGCCCAGAGTAAGACAAGACTATGCTTTTGTCTGAAGCAACAGAGGAAATGATCACAAAGAAACATTAGTAGGTCTGAAATTTGAATTAGAATATACTTCATATCAAGCCAGTTGTTCTCTTTCTAGGGTGGAACTCTCTATGAATTTAATGAGCATGGAAAAATTTCACTCCCTTTCTGTATTCTTTCTGTAGCAGTTCCAGGGGAATTAGTGCTTTAGTTGAATACATTCTGTGCTCGTATCAGAACAGTGTCTAACTTTTGGTTTTCACTGACAGTCTAGTTTAAATTCTGTATGAGGTGAACTTACATCAGCAAACAAACCCAACAATCCCTCAGCCCTCTGTGTCCACAGTCTCCACGCTGAGTCCTACTTGCATGCAGGCACAGTAGCACTACAGATGTTTCCATCAAGAAAACCTGCTTGCTGCATGGCATGTCCTGAAAGGCTGCAACCCCTTTTTGCTCAGCAAATTTTGTACCAAAACCTGTTGAGACACTGGGTGGGAGAGCAAATGCTGCAAATCAAGGGTTTATGGAACAGAAAGTAGGAAGACACAGATGGAGGCTGGAAACTCACAAAGAGCCCATGTCAATGCATATCAGCTAAGAAAGAAAGCCCAGTTTTAAGATCTATAGAATTTAGACAAATGTTTCATATATGTCAGAATCTCGCCAGAAATGGGCTTTTTAAGAAACCAGTACTTTAAAGTTATTATCGAAATACAGTATAATTTACAAAGGAGATATAATAATTTTCTAAAAATATCAGGAAGGCCATTCTCTGTTCAAACAGGTAGATGTGATTCTGCCAAGAACCTGCCCATTTTTGCTCACGTTTCTGCAACAGGAATCACCAGCATTCCCCACATTTGTTCACAGTGGGTCATATAGCACAAGGAAAATTAAGAAGTAAGAAAATTAATTTAATCAAAGTAAAACTAGCTTTCAATTTTTTCCTTGTTTTAAATTAAAAACTTTTTATTGAATCCAATATCCTCTTCTACATGTGGCTGCCAATTCAGGCAGTAAAGCCAAAAGCTTTCAGGGCTGAGTCTTTTGTTATTGAACATGTCTGAGGCCTCATTTTCAGCATATGGGGAGGATTTACAGTTTCCATTAGGGCATTTAGACATTTCAGTAGTTGACAAAAAAAGCTTCAGAAGCTAAAATTGAAAAGAAGAATTACAAACTAAATAGTCCCAAAGATGTGCCTATACATAATTTCCTCAGTTGCTTGGATACATTCAGGTGAAGCTGCTATAAAAGCAGCTATTAAAATGGGTCACAAAGAAACTAATCCACTGAAACAAATTAAATTTCCCAGATTTCTATAATTATTAACACTCCAGTTCCCTAATTATTTAGGATTTTTAGTTATTAACACATAGATACTAGCAAAAACTGAGTTTTCAGGGAAAAATAACTACAACTATTGATTTTAAATTAAAAAAATTAAACCTTCTAATCTCAGAGATAAATTGATGCAGAGTCTCTGAGCATCTGAAGTAAAAGCTATTTCAATGTACTTGCCAAGATTTTCATACAAATCAGTTAATGTCAACAACATCAAAAACCCTCAGCTATTTGCAAAAGCTACTGTTTGGTCCTTCATTCCCCTCCCCTGCCAATACTTTGCAATACTTTTTTCCCCCCCAGGATTACATCACTCCTTCTCCATGCAAATGCACTTAGAAGATTGTATAAAAACTCCTGAAAACTATAAACACTTAATCTAGACCTTTTTGGTAATGCCAAGGAGCCACAGAGTAGGCCCAAGGCCACTAAATTAACTCAGAATAATATGAATATTTATGATGTTTACTGTTGGTGCTTTTGAACTGGTAGAATTCCTCCCAACAACTTAAATACTTAAGAGTGTCTATTCTAAATGCTTTTAAATGCTTTAAGAGCGTTAGGCCTTATGATTAAGCCTTGTAGTTCTCATTTAGCAGGAGAAAAGAATTCTGATTTGGCAAAAAAATATGAAGTGTGCCAAGTACTACACAGCTTTGCAATTAGAATTCATACTAATTGCTCTCCAAGGTCTTGTCTATACAAGAAAGACCTTGTCAGAATATTTCAGTCAATAGATACACAAGCTAGACTTTCTTTTACAGAAAGCACTTACCTGTAAAAAGAATACCCTGTCTATGGAATTTACAGAATCTCACTGAGCAAATATTGGTGTCTGCCTTGGGGTTTATTTTCTTTTTTCTTTTCTGAGAGCTAAAGCTGCATTCACTCTAGGGCCTTTTGTGTTTAAAATAATAATATAAAAATATGAGGTATTACATTTTTAGTTACTATTCCAGAGAACCTTTTTAGTGTACATTAGTTCAACGATCTTGTCTCTCATTCTGATAAAAGCAGACATCAAAAAATGTCTCTTACATAAATGTTTGCAGGAGAAAAAAGCTAAATTAATACTAAGCTTTGAACACAGCTTGCTGTGAATGTATTCTATAGACATTGTGGAGAGTGAGAAAGACTGTACCAAACAGCTGCTGAGCTGAACTCCAGGGAAAAGGCCCAGGTCAGCATTCAGGGAGCACATCTGGCAGAAATAAACCAATGGCAGCACCAGCAGCTGCCAAAACAAGGACTGCAGGAATGGTGAGGGAAGTGGAGCTGGCCACTCCAGAGTCTTTCAAACACCTGAACATGCAAAGTCCTATCCATCCACCTATGAAGACCTGAGCTACCAAATGCTGGCTTCTTCCCCCTGGCTTCAGGGAAAACTGATAGTTAATTGCTAGGAAGAGCTACCAAAGCAGTCAAACAATTTCTTCTAGCTCTGCATGCACCTTTTTTGCTCCCTGCAGATTGGCTCTTTGCTTTTCCATCATGCAGTTTCCATCCTTACTGCCTCACTTGGACCTCATTCCTTATGTTTCCCTTTCTCCTCAGCATTCTTCCTCTCACCTCTGCTTCCCTTCAGATTCCTTCCTTTCGCTTCTCTTCCTATATGCTTGATTTCTTCATAACAAATTTATTTCATCACTATTCCCTGAACAAAAAAAAAAACCAAAAACAAAAAAAACCCCAAACCCTAACCAGCAAAGAACACAGCTACAGGACTAGCTTCCTCCTTATTGCCACTCTCAAGATCACTTCACTTGCTTGCTCCATCCCTGCCCCAGCAGACTGTCTCTCTTGGTGGTGTAGGCTGAAACATCTCTCTAGGAAACATAATTTTCTATTCTGTGCTTGCTCAGTGCTCAGGGAAACAGATTTTATTTCACTCAGCCTCTAGGCAGTACCACATTAATCTTTTCAATGGGTAGAATTTTAGAAGGCTATAGCTCTCCTAGAAGTAATATAAAGATATACAACTAAATGTAGAAAATGGGTGCATACATACTGCACTCTAAAAAGCTGGAATTGTACTAGACAGAAATACAATCTTGCTGTCAGACACATGCACAAAATTGACTCCATTGAGAATTATAAATGCATTATTAACAGATGAATGTAGTAATTTGCTACACCTAGTAAATACTACAATACATAACACATACATATATATGTGCACCTATGCCAAGTTTGGCAGTTCTGCTTCACCACCAGACCTAGCAGGTGCTGATTGCACAGGCTACAGTTTGGCAGGTATGAGTCAGACACAGGTGAACAACACCAACTCTTGATGCTTAATAAAGCTTCTCGCTTTAGCCCTTCTCCCTTTAGACTTCCCTCCTCTTTTGTGGTGCAATTACTGTTTAGTCTCCTTGGAGATGGGAATACTCTTATTTGGGCTATCTGGCAGCAGCTGAGTGTCAGGCAGGTGGCTGCTTTCACAAGAACCCACTGAGTTCTGCACCTTGAAGAGGCGGCCAGCTTGTGGCTGAAGTGGCAGCAGTGAGAAACTGTTGCATGAGCAACCCAAGTATATTGCTGAAAGGTTATACGGCAAGGAATGAACCAAGCTTATGCCTTTTGTTCTTATTTTTAAGGAATTACAGAGACAACTCAAACTTCTAGTGCTTGCCATGCGCTTCAATTACTTTAACGAATGCTAAGATTTGCTTTCCTGTTTTGCTGAGAGATGAAGCTTGGAAAATCTCAAGACCATAGTCACAGGACCATGGATATTGAATGTGTAAAAAACAGCTTCTTTGCAAAAACAATGCAAAACTAGGCTGAATAAAAAAAAACAAACCACAAACAACTCATGTTATCTGACGTGCCACAAAATCCCTACTTCTTAAAGGCTTTTGCTATATGGAAAAGGTATTTTCTTGGTATACCTGAAATGGAAAAATGGCACATTAGTATTTAACATGTGGGTATATATCTTCATTCATATATATACATACATGTAACACCACCTTATCCACCACATAATTATCTGACACAAGAAGTGCATGTAGACAAGCCTTGGTCTATCTCTTGCATGACTTTCAGGACAAACAAGGCCATGTAGGCCTTCTTTGTACATCAATCAAAGTGAACAAGCACAGTTTTTTATTTTTCTTTTTATTCCCTGTTGCAATGGGAGAAGATGAGAGATCTGTATTCTGTCCCGCTCCTGTCTCCATCAGCAGACAAGGAGCAAGAACAGGTAACTCTGTGTTTTTCAAACATGTTGCAAACATCCTGCAAGTGAAACACTGTTTTATGTGCTTTGTACATGCATGCACGCTGGACCCAGTCACTCAAGGTACCCTTCAGAACTCTTGGCTTCTGAGCATCAAGCAGGGCAGAGAACAACTTAGCACCATGCAGGACTGGGGTCTCTGTGTATGCATACACCAGTTTCAAATATAACCTTGAAAGTGTTCAGACCTTCCAAAAGCTACAAATCAGTGTAAGTGGTAACTTCAGAACACATGTCATCTCCAAGCGGGTGGCCTGGATCCAGAGATGACATCTCCACTGCTAGTCATACCTGGTGGTTAGTCCTATCCACAGTGTTGGCAGTGGAAGCATGGTCACGAGTATTTTGTCGGACTCGGGTGGAGTTTTGCTGCTCAATGGTTGAGGAAGTGGGGATGCAGAACTCTCTGAAACACCTTTTGAAATTCTCATCTAGAAATGCATAAAGGACTGGATTAAGGCAGCTATTTGTATACCCTAGAGCAATACAGAAGTGCCAGGAGACAGTCTGAAAAGTAGTTTCTGGGATGTTGACCAGGGCTTTAATGATAACATAAATGTGGATGGGAGTCCAGCAGACAATAAACACTGCCACCACTACAAGAACCATCCTTGTGATCCTCCGCAGGTTCCTGTCCTTCTCTTTGGAGCCGGATAACATGCGAACGCTCTTCAGGCGTAAAATCATCAGCCCGTAACACACCGTAATGATCAGGACCGGCATGATGAAGGCAAAGATAAATACACAGATTTTCAGGAGGTTCTCCCAGTACCAAGCAGGGTGGGAGAATGTAAGTGTGCAGTCAATCGAGCCTGAGGAAAAGGAAAACAACAGAGAAGAACATTCAGGTCAGTTTTTAATTTACTTTTCTTTAAACCTTTCTTTAATTAATATCACAGGCAAATATATGAGGACTTTACACCTAAACAAACATGTAAAATGAAGCAATCTGTGACCTGTCATTTGCACAAACATTGGCAGGATAGAGTGCTGCAAAACATGCATGAAGCGTGAGTTAGGAAAACAAAACCAAATTAATATGCTCTCTTTTGCATATTATGACTTGAAACTTAATGTATACTAAACAAGGAAAAGAGTTGAACTGTCATATATACTTAAACTTTGACTGATTTTCACTTCCAATATAAAACATGGTGAAAAGAAAGATTTTTAAGCCACTATATATGCTTATAGTTTGGGCATTTCAGGGCAACGGAGAAGAGAACGACATGACGCTCTGGTAACTATGCACAGTGGAGGGTGTGGATTTATGTTGACATGCTGTCACTGCCCAGAACATGCTTTCTGCTCTGTATCCATGTCCTGCCAGACAGGGTGTAGCATATCTATGACTGCCAGCTTTCCAGTGGGAGTATCCTGGGTAAAGCACAGGATACTCCTGTGCTGAAGGACAATGCAGAATTGCCCCACAGCAGAAAGCAGGCAAGCACAGATGATTTTTCCAAACACTACAATAACCAAGTGGGACAGCAAGACTTGCATGGACCCACTGAAGGAGCTGGAGCTGCTTGTTGTAAAACACAGATCACATGCACTGCTTGTCCAGTCAACTACAGCCAGGTGCAAAATTGTTGAAGGGGCTCATTTGCACTGATACTTGCTTTACACAGGTTAGAGGTCAGAAGTTAACTCAATGCCTCTACACTACAGTGAAAACAATGCAGAAAGGAGTTGAAATGCTGAGTACTCAATTTAGGAATGAAAGCCAGACTTACCATGCCTGTATTTAGTAGTTGCCATGAACATAACTGGCAGGCCAATGGCAGAGGAAAGAATCCAGTTGCAGACATTGACAATTTTGGCATTTCGGGGGGTACGGAAATCAAGGGCCTTAACTGGGTGGCAAACAGCCACGTAGCGATCCACACTCATGGTGCAGAGTGTGAAGATACTGGTGAACATATTGTAGTAGTCTATGGATATAACAATCTTACAAAGGATGGTACCGAATGGCCAGGTTCCCATCAAGTAATTCACACTCTGGAATGGCAGAGTACTTGTTGCTAGGGCATCTGCCAATGCAAGATTGAAAATATAGATGTTGGTGGCAGTCTTCATTTTCGTGTACCTAGGAAAAAAAATTGGTAGAGCATGTGAATGACCACAACTGACATTATTAAAAAAAAACAGAATTCAGTGCATCATCTACAAGAAGTTTTTGTAAAATAATATGCTATATACTGTCAAAGATCACATTTTCTGCTTTCAGCCAAATGACCGTGCTATAATTCACCTAAATGTTGGCAGTTCAGTGAGACATCAGCTAAAGGGTACAAGGAAAAAAAAATTAACCTGTGCAAAAGGAAAAGATACACATAGAAGAAACAATATTATAGATGCTAAATAATTGAGAAGCTGAAAAAATTGTATGTTTACAGATCAGATACTGTACTACATGGATAGATTTTCTGTACCTGCTGATGTCACGCCAAATATCATAACTATGGTCTGTAGAAATAGAAAATGAATTTCTAGGTTGTGAAGTAGTAATGATGACATTCCAAATGAGCAGCAGTTGAGACTCAATTTTTATGTGGAGGCTGTACTTTTGCAGTGGTACAAAAGAAAGTTTCAATTTAAGTAATTTTCCTGGCCGTGCTGCCCTGATTGCTGCTGAGGTTGCTGGGCCCTGTGGCTGCATGGATTTTCTGGGGTCAGATGACTTGTTCTTTTGATGAAACTTCCTTCAATTTCTGCAAAACTAATAAGCAGAGTGTTTGATCAAACATTTTACAATTTATAGAGCTCTTTTCAAGAGAAATAGCTAATTTCAAAAGACCTGTCAAGGAATCTGCTAGGGAAAGCAAAATGTAAAATACACAGTTTTGTGGGTTTTATCTCTCTGAATGAGATCTCTTCAGAACATGAGTCAGTTGCAAAGAATCCCAATGAAAGGATTGTGTAGGAAATATGCATTTGGAACTTTTCTTTGGTAGGCTGTGCAGAAATAGAGACTTTATGTTGAATGGACCTAGAAAGCTTTAATGATGAACATTTGAAGTCATTGGTACTGGATCTGTTCTCTCATTTTTAGCACTGTGCATGAGAAGGCACGAAGAATCCTAATTTCAATTTAGGGTGGTTTTTAAAAACAAATTTTCAAGTAGATACAAACGCTATATTGACTGCTGCCTTGAGAAAGTATGATCTGAATATGATACTTTCAATTGTAAATAAACTCCATATTCTGAAAGTCCTGTAAAAACTTTTCTTACTCCATTTATATAACAAGTTTGTAACTAACACAGGAGGAGGTAGATGCTGCAAGCATCTACAATTCTCCTGGACACTGGAAAAAATATACAGGATTGCAGTGTGGGAGAGGTACAAAATAAAAGCTACAGCTCTAAAAACTGTTTGGAGGGAGGAGAAAATATTTCTCAGGTGATTTGCAGAAGAATCTTCCAGATAAGAATGAAAGCAACAACATTTATATTTTGTTACGAACATCTCTCCAAAGGTCTGAGATACCAGCAGAAGCTGAAGGTGTGTCCAGATCTAACCTGAAGGTTTGATTGTGTTGTGAGCAGACATGTCCAGCTTGCTCCCACCTGATCTGCCCCAGAGGGGCAGTGGCTCTCAGCTCTGCACAAACAGGCAAAGGTGACGAGGGATCTGTGCACTCACCCAGGCTGCTGATGCCTGCTCAGACCTTAGAGGGTTGCCTGCCTTCTTCACAGCTGGACAAGAAAGCACAATTGGGAATGCTGCCATGGCTGCTTCTGCCATCACATGTGATTCTGGGACAGGCCTGTCTGGAGAGCATCATCAGATACTGATGACAACGCTTTGCTATCAGTAATTAAAGCCATTATGATTTAAAAGGAATGCTTGACACAGCAAAAAAGCCCAAACCATCAACCAATATGTAAATGACTTTCACGTTAGCATGGGAGAGGATGGACAGAAAAACACTCTGAATAAATAGAATTAAGTTTCTTCACTGGGCATGGGCCTTATTCCACTTAAATGCTGCATATTTTTCAGTTTTGCAATCTAATTTTCATTGTCAGTTTAAAAGTTCTTGGACTTGCTTTATTTAATGGCCTCTATAGACCATTAGTGAAGGATTTTGCTTGATGTACTCTGTAATCTTTGTACTTCTAATCATGCTGTTCTTACAATGAACAGAAGCAGAGCTCTTATGGTGATAGAAAGTATTTACCTCCACCTGCTGCCTAATCAGCAAAAGCCTATTGAAATTCACAATGTTCTTTTCAGTGAATTCTATGAGATTTGGGTGTTTCTCTGTACAAAATATTTAAACTTTTTAGAAGGGGCTTATTTCTGCAAGGCACATTTTGTAAAACATGTATTTTTCCAAATAAGTAGATTATCATTGTCCCTAGGATTATTTTTGGCACGAACAAATAAATACCAAAGCAATTAATTAAACATAATTTTAACAGCATGAAAAGTAACAGTCAATCCAAACGAAGCTTTTCAAAGTCTTGATCTTAGCTGTTATACTTTTTGCTAAGGTATCAGTCTACCTATTTGAACAAACAGAACAAACATTTCCATTATCCAGACACAGATGTATTATATGATGATATTTCTACAGTTGAGAGGGACTTAGTAGTACCAACATTTATAATGCAATATCAAAATTTATAAATGCAATCTTTTAAAATACTGCTTTCACACTTTCATTCAAACTTACTGGTATTTAGATTACATGGAAATTTCAGTGTTTAAAACATCAAGTGTATTAAATTCTGCACAACAAAGAGCAAGGTTGCAAATGAAGACAGAAGTTTGCTTTGGGTGGCCTTAGTTTTATTTTACAAGTCTGCAATGAAAAGACTAATAGAATGTGATGAATCAGGGGCTTTTTGTGAATATTTAGTGCAATACTGCTCTCGGTATACATCCAAATTAATTATGCTCATTATAATACTGGCACCTACTAGTATACCCCTTCTAATTCCTCAGTGCAGGTTTTGTATCATAAAATATCTGTTCATAAACTGTTGTTTTGGTGATAATAGTAGATGATAAATCAGGTTTACAACAGCAAGAATACACTTTATGCCTAATTTTTTTAGGGAAAGCTCAGCCTTGTCTTTATCTTCAATCCTACAATGCTTTAAAGCAGACTTTAAGTTTGAAGACCTGAGCTGTACAGGTCCACTCAACTGAGATTTGCTTGGAATAAGAAAAAGCAATGGAGAAAAGAGTGAGGATTCAGCTCAGATAGTCACCATGTTCCTAGCATTTAAGGATTAATAGAAAGTCTTGAAATGGACCCCTCAACTATCTGCCCACGGGCCACTTGTAGTTTGTAAACCAAATAAAACTTTCACCAGATTAACCTCAGAGAGACTCCAGCTCCCAGGTGTAACAGCACCGTGGACAGGAGCCAGGAGCACCTTCCCTTCCACTTCTCATGCAACAGGAGGGATGTGAGCATGTTTGGGACTCTCTGCAAAGACACCTGCCACTGCCCTGTTTCTGGCCTGTCCACTCCAAGAGTTTAATTGCCATCTCCAAATATTTTTAAAGAGTCTCTTCTTTTAAGCTTCTTAAAATTTAATGAAATCTTTAGTTTGCATCACACCTTATTTAGGCCTCATAGAGTTTTTATGCTACTATTGTAGTCCATACAACCAACGTAGTCATGTCCCTACTGCTCCCTAGTCAAGAGGTTTACATCCATGTGGATTGTTGAGATATCCCCTCCTCTAAAGCCTTCTACCCTTCTGGACCATATCAGCTTTATAGCATCTTTGGACCAGCAGGCTGGTGCAAAGAAGCTAGAGAGGTCCACATTTAGCTCAGTGTAATACAGAGTATAATAATAATAATAATAGTAATAATAATAATACAGATAAATTATTGTTATATTCTTATATTATTATCATTATTATAATTATTATTATTAATGATAATGATGCAGCTCAGAATAATACATAACATTACAAATTAATTTAAACAATTTCCTCTGAATAACATCAATAAGGGAGGAAAGCAGAAAGTCTTTTGCACTTAGGAAATGGGTTGGTCGATGACAGACTGGTAATAAGTACTTTCAGCAACACAAAGGCATGCAAGGTTTTGCCTACAGAATGCTAATTTGGAGACAATGACTACTTCAAGAACTGTGTTTAAATTCAGCGCAAAATACCCGCAAAACTGGACAAAATCACTGGAGATTCACTGCAGAAAACAGTCACTCTCAAAAATGGTTTGGCTGCTGAAAGAAACAACAGCCAACAGTTAGGTCTTGCATACAGACAACCTTACAGAAAACTCTTCTTGAAGCTGGAGATTAGGGTAGCATGTCAAATTCATGTTCTTCTTGCATAAATGACTTGTTAAACAAATGAAGAATCATTATGTGCATACGTTAGATTAGGTGAGGTTGCCTTGGGTGGGAAGATTAAAAACATGTTAAGCATGCCTAGTTGAATCGATTTAAATTATATTTTTCCCCATGACTGTTCTGGTGCTCCTTGTATATGCAACTCAAAAACAGCAGGAAAAATGGATTTTTTGGCACGTTTTCTTGAGATATCAGGTACTTTCATTCTTGAGCCCTTAAAGCTTTGAACAAAGTCATGACATACTCAAGGTAATCTGTAAAACCCTGAAAATTTTTTCTGTCTGCCAATCCAGTTCTAATATTTAACACTGAAATAAAGTATCTCAAGCCACATTCTGGAAAGTACCTTTGAGCTAAAGGGTCTCAAATGATGGACTTTACTGACACCCATCTATTTGATTATCCTTTTCTTCCCATGGCAATGGGTCTCCATAGAGTGAAAGACCCATACTGTATCTCAGCCACAGCTGTGATGCGTGCTGTGGCAGGCCATAACCTATTAAAAGTTTTGAAGTCATACATATTCTGGAAAGGTCTAACCTTCCTGTCTGTGAGCACATGATTTAATCAGCTTGAAAACTTAAGTCTTTGATTTTTTCTATTAATGGGTACTTCTGAATGCTTATTCCTTAAGCCATTTAATTTCATCTCTGGCTATAAGCATCATTAATTTGTGCACAACCCTGACAGGTTATTAGGCAATAAGGCCGCTCAGATTGGAGGTGCGATCTTGTGGTTAACAACCTCTGCATCCTTTTGATGTATATTCTACTAAAGAGATCTTATACAAGGCTGTAATTTAACACAGTACTCCCTGAGTGAACCAAACCAACAACAAATTGAAAAACTAAAGAAAACCTTAAGCAGTTATAATAGAGCTGAATACAGTCACACTTGGTTGCAACGAAATTGTGCAATTTGCATCACATTCACTTACTTCCTGCACTCATCCCGAGTTTGGGGGTAAAAGCTGAAATGGGGGAGTGAGGAAGCTTTTACTGCCTTTAAGAAAGACAGAAGCTGTTGCTGTTCCCTCCTGTTAAAGTCCTGCATCCTGACTCCCAGCACAGCACTACCCATTCACTGCTGTGACTTGTCACGTGGTTTAATCAGAGATGAAAAATATTAGGCATCACTGAGGTGTCAAGGCATGACATACTGAGGGAGTGCAGTAGATCTAAGATCAAAGAGTTTAATTATTTTACATACTTGGTCATTATTTCACATACATTGTTCTGGAGCAGCTTTCTCTCCCTTCTCCACTCATGGGCAAGGGGCTGTCCATTTTCTGAAGGAGTCTGAGCGTATATGTGGTCAGTGTGGGCCTGAGCACAGGGCAGGGAACTGCTGGACTGTAGTTGCTTCAGTTGCTACCTTTTTTCTCCCTAACAATTTGTTTTTCCACTGTTTTGTCATTTTATTCTCCTCTATAGTACAAATGAGATTTGGCCAGAATGTCACCAAAGTTCACTTCCCTCTGGTTACCTTATTAGCATCTTTGACTTCCCAGCTTATCCCTTCTTCTCATCAGGACAGTGCCAAGGCATGTGCAGATCCAGCAGTATTTGCTTAGAGGATGCAGGAGAAGCAAGCAGAGCACCTGGGAAATAGCACCAGCTCAGGGCCATTTTGCTTGTACTCAGAACCCATCAGGAATTTATCTCATACCTCAGCTTTAGGAGAGGCTGAGCTAAACAGAAGCCTTTCAGGCAGAGACACCTTTAGTTTTCAGTGCCAGTCTTTTGGGAAATGATGTGAAGCTGTGAGGGCATCTGACTCATCCTGTTTTCCTGTGTTGGACTTTGGACTAAAAATTACTTGCTGCTGTCTTTCTGGGTCTTCCTGATTTTATTTTTTTGGCTACTGAAAGGCATAATACAGAAGTTTTCTTTCTGCTACTTAGTTTAAGCCAGTGAGTTTAGTCCCTACACAGAGAAAATAAAACAAGGTTTCCCAGACATCATAAAAAGTGACTTAATGATAAAAAACAAATGACAATAATAAGTATGCTTCAGTGCCCAAACAGTCATTTGATGGTACACTTCCTTCCCTTCCAGCCTAGTTGAACAGGGGGAAAATTACCTGCCAATTATTTCAGAACTTAATGTGGCCTGTTTGTCAAACCACTTTTATTTGACTCTCTGTTTGCCTGGGACTGAGGCATATATGGGTCTCCAATAAAGGTCATTGCTTTCATGGTTATTGTGTAACATATCTCTCTGAAATAAATCAATGGTGCTAAAAAGGCTAACTACAATACATTTCCATTATCCAGCAGCAGGTGCTTATTGTTGAAGGCTTTGCTTTGCTAGGAAGACATATAAAGGAAAACTGTCGCTATTATTAAATTTGACTTTTTCCCCTCTTCCTTCAGGGAAGTGTGATTGAGAGTAAAGCTGCTGACTATACCTCTGATAACAGATAATGTGGTGCCACTTTCCTAGAGAGGACAAGTTATCAGCTACTTTGTCTGGTTTCCAGGCACTGGTACCCCCTCCTGATCTGTATACTGAGATAAGGACTGCACACGAAATATCCCTGGTCAGCAGGGAAGCTGGCAGGGAAGCCTCTGAAGACAGTTTTAACACTAGTAGATGTGAGATTCCCCAAAGGTGTGGTAGGGAAGAGCAGGTAAGCAATCCCCCTGGTCAGAGGTGGCAGGGAGGTGGCATGGGGCTGGAGGCCAGCCATACACAGACTGTACAGACCCAAGTACCACCAGCTATAGAAGGTATGGCCTCTGGCATGCAGGAGATTGGGATCCTCTGGTGAAGCTGTTGAGTGTGATCTGGAAAGGAGCGACAGAGATGAGACAAAGGAACTAGAGAGAGAATAAACGAGGAGGAAGGCTTGCCTATGATGTGGGGAAAAGGGGAAAGAAAGCAAAGGTGGAAGCTGTCATGAGAGGAAGAAGGAGCACAGCTATGTGTCATGTGAGAAGCCCAAATCAAAAGTACTGCAAATCATGAACTCGGCCTCTACATGACAAGGATGAGATTGTGTCTGAAACTGTGGTTCTGAGGGAGTTCCTAAGACCACAGTCTTATGAGAGTGATTTGGGTAATTGGCTCCTTAGATGATTTTTCTATAGGGGCAGCACATCTCAGGGCTGAAGATTAGCACTGTGACAACTGCTGCTCCCTGTTCCCCCTTAAAAAAGAGACTTCACTCAGCTGGAACTGTTCCACACAACACGACAAAGAGGAGATGTTCCATTTTACACAAACATTTTTGTTCTGAAGTTTTACTCCTGATCTGAGATACAAGATCTTATAGCTGATAATTGAACACTTCTCAGCAAGAAGGTGGAAAAAATCTATTTCATGTCCTTCACAGTTATTTGATTAGCTATGGTGCATCATCCCTACCTTTTTTTTCATCATGTAAATTCAAAGGGAAATACAAATAAAATTTAGAAGTGTTTAACATTAAATGGATAAATGAGAATGCTTATCACAGCTAGGCTAAGCTGTGGAACTCCTTGATAGTGAACATCATTAAAAGCCCACTTCCAAAAAGGACTAGAGGTCTTTGAAAGATAATTATAATATTCCCACTTTCAATACCATAAACCCAAACTTCATGACATAAACCAAGGGAGACCCAGATGGTTATAAAAAGAGCTTTCTTTGAGATCAGCTTAAGCACAACAATTCAGAAAATAGTTGCTTTTGGATTTTTTAAAAAATATAGTTGCAAGAGTGGATTTGTATTGTGAAGAGATTTACCAAACGCTGAACACTTTTCACTTGGAATCATAATGAAAATAAATAATTTTTTTTGAAAATATCTGTTAATGAAGATCTCTACAACAACCATCTCAGAACACCTAAGCTTAAAAATAACCAAGTTAGAATCTGTAAAAATGTTTCACATGTTTGTTTGGAAGCAGCTTTGTTTAGTAGTGGCAATCTTTGTGACCTTCTTCCAATCTTATTTTTGATCCTCATTTTTTCTGGGGAGTACTGCATGTTAGAAATGCCCACAAAAAGCTACTGAATAAATGCTGATGTGAACTGCAGCTCCGCAGTCTAAAAGTCTATTAGAAGGATACTCACGAAGTTTTGCCCCTATTTTTTCCATTCTGTGACCAAACACCAGCTGCTGGCTATGGGTAGAAAAGAGGCTAGTAAGCTAAATTACAATTCTGTGACATTTGGACTTGCACCATGTTATGTTTCAGATTTTTGTAAATATGTCACCTTTTGATCTAGAAAAGTTATAAAAGCTTATCCACAATGTTAAACAAAAGTTATGCTCAATGGTTTGGGAAAACACTGTGAATTAAAATGAAATAAAGCAGTACTTCACAATTCTGTTAGCTAAATAGCTCATTAGTCATTAGCTTGCTAGTAATTATGTAATGTAAGCAATATGTGCATACAGTACTTTCTACCCTTACTGAAACCTTGAAAAGTTGGTTACTTTTGATTATTTTTATAAAGCATTTTTTTTTTTAAAAGAGGAAGTGTTTAACACTATTTTTTCATGAGCGCCATTACTATAATGCCACTCCAGAAAAAATACAGTGGGATCAAACAGCTTTTTACAGGCAAATTGAGTGAGAAGGGTTGTTTCCTGCCCAGAACTGCCTGGTGTAGGCACTAGCAGGGCCAGAGGGTCTGTGCACCTGGGCCTGGCACGCTGTCCTGTGTGCAGGAGTTCACTGGGACTGGGGCCAGGCACAGGGTCTGGACATGAGTCTGGGGCTGCAGAACTCTCACTCATCCCTCAGGCATCTCTGCTTCCTCAGTGAGATGGGTGTTACCACCAGGTTGTAACCTTATGTATTTTTGGTCAAAATTTCATCATGTCTGTAAAAATATAATTAAAAAAAAAAAAAAAAGAATACAAAGGTATACATTCAATTTTATCTGTCTGCTTTCCTTCATCTTGGAGGAGGGAGGGAAGCTGCTTGCTTGTTAAACATTTACCCACTAGCAAAGGTAGGTAAACTCTCTCACAAACAGTAGGCAAACAGGGACACCTGCCTTTCTGTAAGGCAGGATGCTGAGGATCACCCCCTTGCTATGCTGTTGATTTAATTCAGCTCCTCTGCTGCTCCCTCAGTTCTGTCCCCAGGTCTTCTCTGGCTGGTGCTGTGAGCTCTATTAATTCATAATTGACATGACTGGGTAAGGCTGCTGAGGCTTTCAGCTCTTAGCACAGGCGTGGAACCTTTGCAGGCAGTGGAACAGGCAGGACACACACTCACACAAGCAATGCTGTGCAAATGCAGAGAGGTTCATGAGGCTGTGGACAGGAAAGAAAAGCAGGAATTTTATGCACTTCTTTGTTTCCAAGCCCCCTGATCTCAGCTGCTACAAAAGATGCTGAAGGTCACCTCACATACAGCATCCATAACACCATGTCATCTGGCAAAGAACCTATTTTTTAGAAATACTTGTTTTGCTTCACCCACTTTCAAGCTTGAGATAATGTACAGATTTTGTTTTTCTCTAAAAAGACTCTACACTTTTGTGCACATGTGTGAGAATATTTATTCCTCTGGTAAAACCAATTATTTCTACAACTGAAATTTCAACTCTAAGTCTGTTCTGCTTAATAAAACTGTTTTTCTGAATTGTGAGTAAACCCAGCTGAACCAGAGTTTTCAGTGCTGCACAGTCTTTCCACATTAGATGACACTTCAGCCACAGCTCTTTTTTTTTTTTTTCAAAACACTATTAAGAGGCTGTTTGAGACACACAGAAAGATTTCTCTTAATTTCAGATAGAGGATTTCTTCAACTTCTTTCCCTGTTTGCCTTTTTTTTTCTTTAAAGCAGTGTGATAATTTACTCTTCCTGTCTCTACAAAGGATTGCAGAGAACCTGAGACCCCTTTGTTTATGGTATATGAAACATTTCTAGCAAAACAAATGAGGAATCACTCTGAACTAGAGTGACTTCAACGGCTGTTGGTGGAATTACAGTTCTCCCAGAGCATTTGGACTGTGGAGGACTGGGGCCTCTGTGAGCTATCCCTCTCTTCCAGATCTGTGATGCTTAAGAGTTTCATCTAGGATCTATTGCAGCTTTCTAGCATATTACCTTAATCACAAGACATATTCTTATTTCCACTCTAATTGTGAGATTAATATCCCACCGACTTGATGAGAAAACTGCAAAAGCGTTTGGATTACTGTGTAAATTAATTCAATGCCACATGGTACTAATTGTACACTTTCTTCTTGTACTCCACAGCAGGTAGAAGTAGCATTTGCTGTTGATATAGCCATAACAACATTGTATTCATATTAGTAATTTACCCTTACGCAAAGCACATGAGGAAAACAGATAATAAAAATTCTACATAGATTTTTTTTCAGATTACAGGAAATTCATGGCTAGCAGTAAAACCTATTAAACTACTACCGTTGTCCCTTGAAGGCATTTTCTGGTACTTGAGAAAGCACTTAGGTGTTAGTAACATGAGGTTAAGCCTCTCACACTACATATAAAACATGTAAATATTAATTCAAGGATGAAAGCATTCAGCTGAACAGGAACCATCTGGAAGAATGAGGAGGGTGGATGAGAATACATTAATTATAACGTAATGTGTATAAACTGGAAATCTTGAAATGCATTTGGTCAGTCTGCTTTGCACCAAAAGCCTTCTTTTCACATTGATCATCACAACACATTTCCAACTCCTCCTTGGACATATCTGCTTTCTGACCTCTGCCCCAGCAGAGATAGCAAGGTGGCATTGTCAAGTGATGATGATAGTTCCTTGTCAGGCCAGCACTTCCACAGCTCTGGCTCCAAACCCCTGGATTTGCCTCATATGGAAAATATTTAAGAGTAATAATGTTTATAAGAACGATATAATTATTTTAAAACCATTTCCAAAGAAACCAAGCATGAGATGTTAGCATGCAGCACCCTTGATCTGAAGTCACTGCTGCTTTCACTGGGGTGAAAGGTGAGTAGGACAGTTTCAAACATCTAAGCACCTACCTCCCAACTCCTAGTATTTTCAAGACAAACTAGATACTAATATTATTCAAAAATGTTAATTTTTAGTAGCCTCAATTTCCCTCACAATTAATTTGAAGTTCAATGTTTTGTTCTTCCTGAGCAGGCATGATGGGAAAGGCAAATGAAGGGGAGTTTTATATGGTGACAAATTCAATCCAGTGAAACTTTGGCCTCTTACATGTAGTTGGATGAAAGGAGGCATGAATGTGAACACATAGGGTCACCATTTCATAGGCTCATATTCTGTTTTGAAACACTTTCAAGCTTGCAGCAGGAACTGCAATCACAAAATTCCGTACTGCTGACCAGATACACTACACATGCAGAGAAGCACAGAAAGAGAATGTATTTTTATGTTGCTTAAGCCACAGATCCTATTCAGCCATTAGCATGTAAATTCCTTGTCATCTCAACTGCTAAACAGCTGTGTGGTGTTAATTGGGAACAAATTCTGTCACACCAAAAGCTGTTCTTGCAAAGGAGGTGTGGGGTTTGCCATAAAATTCCTGATGGTTTTGGACAAGCCACTTAATTTGTGTTTTCCTCTGTAAAATGAAAATATATTTTTGCTTTCTGCTATTGCTTCTGGCTTTTGTTTGTAAGCTGTCATCTCAGTGAAAGATGCTTTCTTTAGATAGGAATCTAAATACAAGTACCTCATTAGATTTGGCTTTGTGGTGCAAGTGTAATTCAATTAATTACTGTAAGAAATATGAACCTAGTAAGGGTTATGCCCAGGATAATAAATACATAATTCCAGGGACAAGCCGGAGCATATTTCTCTGCTGACAGCTATCCTGTCTCTGTTACACTGTGCATCTGCTTTTCCTCCCAGAGGAATGCATTCAACACTGCTACAGTGATTGCAGTCATGCCCCCACTCAGAAGCCTTTCTGCAGATGTATTCTCATACAGACAGCTTGAGTTTCAGACTGACCAAAACCACAAGACAGAAGAGAATCTCCCCAGCTCTGTGCATGCAGCCTCTAAAGCATAGTTAAACCCACAAGGCTTCTGAACTGCTCTAGACTGAACCACTGCTGGATATCACTTGCGCTCCCACTGAGTCTACCAGATGCACAGGCTTTGCACTGACATCCCTAACACGTGCCGCATCCTCCATCCTGCTGCAATAGCCCACCGCGACCCTCACCCCCAGCTTTCTACAGCTGGCACAGCTGGCGCTACACGCACACGTCGCAAAGCCGCCCGCTGCCGCTGGTGCGCCAGGGATGCCAAGAGACAACCCCGGTTCCTGCGGGCCCGACTCCCCGGGGAACGCCGAGCTTAAAGGGAGAACGGACGCTCCGGACGAGGGGGAGAAATGGAAGTGCTGGGGCTGCCTCGCTAGGAACGGAGCGCGCCCCTGGGCTACCCCCATCTCCCCCCTTAAAAGCGCCCGCTGAGCTCTCCAGGGCTCAAGGGATGCTTCGTTTGGAAACGACGAGCAGCCGGGAAGGGAGATGAGCTCAGTCGGCCCCGTCCTGTCGCGCTCCCGGGAGGTGGCAGTGTTCCCCCACGGAAGCCACCTGCCAGCTCCGCGGCCAGGCCGGCAAGGGAGCTTCTTTTCATCTCCCTCTCACTCGTTTTCCGCTCATTTACGGGCAATGGATTTATCGCGCGTGATCTGATTTGTAACAGCCCCACTGGGGGCTTTTTCTCTTGCGGGCGAGAAAGTTGCGAAGTGCCGCAGCACAGCCGGAACGCCGGGATTACAGAGAGCGGTCGCATCACCGCATGCGTATTTATACACGTGTATACGCATGTATGTCTATACACATATATAAATGTATTTTAATATACACATATAGATCTAGATATGAGGCAGAGGATCTCCAAACACGGCCACAGAGAAGCGTTTAACCGCAGTGCCATTTACATTTTGTTCGCGCTTTTGGGAGAGGTGGGTGAAAAGACAGGTGGATGGTGCCGGCTATCCGTGTACAACCACGTACCAGTACATGCTCACAGGCAGTGGCTACAGTCCCTTTAAATCCTCGCTCCTTAAGGGACAGGTCCGGGATTCAGGCCCCGTTGGCCAGAGCCACTCTCAGAGGCGGGCAGCTCGGATTGGAGGGTCCTTAGAACATCCTCGGACGCGCAGCGGCTTCTGACGGACCGGCCGCCGCTCACTGCTCCACCTCAAGTTTTTCTTCCCCCGTCACCCGCTCCGGCTCCTTATCAAAAGCCTCCTTCCCCTTCCCGCGGGGGCCGGCGCCCGTCGGCACCCCTCAGCGCGCTGCCCGGCGGAGCGGGACCGCAGCATCCCCGCCGGGACACCGTCCCGCATGCCGGCTCGGGGCGGCGGGGTTCCGCCCCGACGGCAGCGGCCGTGGGCTGCGGGGCGGGGCAGGGCAGGGCGGCACTCACCTGACGATGACATACATGACCAAGAAGTTGCCGAAGAGCCCCACGACGCAGACCACGGAGTAGAGGGCCATGATGGCGATGGCGGTAACCACGGAGGGGCCGCCGCCCGTGGGCGCGCAGGGCCCGCCGCCGCCGGCGCTGCCATTGCCGCCGCCGCAGGGCTCGGAGCGGTTCCAGCCCAGCGCCGCCGAGGCGTTGCCCCAGGCCGGGCAGGGCGGCCCGGGCGGGCGGCAGGCGGAGGCGTTGGCGGCGAACGGGACCTCCAGGGCGCCGGCCAGGAGCGGCGCGGACGCGTTGCCCAGCAGGTAGGCGACAGCCATGGCGCGCAGCGGTGTCAGAGCGGCCGCCCGCTCCCCACGCCCGAGGGACGCCCGGCGCGCCGCGCTGCTGCCGCGGTGTCGGCGAGGCGACGGCACCCGCCCGCCCCGACGGTGCGCCCCGCCGCTGGGCGCGGGCACATGTGTGAGGCGGGCGGGGCGGGCCCGGAGGAGGGGCCGTGTCCGCAGGAGCGGCGGAGCCGCCTCCCCGCGCCCGCTGCCGCCGCCGCTCCTCCCCGGCCGGCGGGACGCGGTGGCGGCCGCCCCCAGCGGCGAGCGGGGCGCACCTGCGGGGGGCAGCGGGCGGCGCGCCGGCCGTGTTCGCCTCCCCTGCAGGTGGCACTTGAAGGCAAAGCGCTTAACATGTTCGTTCCCCAGAGCCGCGGGCAGCGGTGGCAAGCACCGGAAAGACAAAAGCGGGGGAGACTGACTTGGAGGGATAAAGGCCGGTGCAGAGAGGAGATCAATGCGAGAGAGATTATCGTAGTGAGACAAGGATCTTGGCAAAACGATGTCCTCAGTGATTATAGAGATAACACTACCTTGTAATAAAATGTGATGAACTTTACGGCAACACTTTCAGAGGGGTGGTTGTGAACAGAATTTTCCTTTAAAAATGACTCGGATCTCATGGTTCCTCAAGATTTTCAGAGGACCTTTTGTTCAGAGCTCCAAGAATGTTCTCCCTGGATGTTGGTGTGATTGTTATCGGATGTGATATCACAGATAAGAACGACATCAAAACCGTTCTTAAGCCGTGCACTCATTGTTACTGAGTGCTTAGTTCGCACACCGCTTGTTTTCACCGGTACCTTTTCGTGATCAGTTGTTCCAAATGAGTACAGAGGTGCGGGACTGCCTGATGGCTGATTATTAGGACTTAGCTCATTTACTGTCTCACTAATGAAATCAGAAGAGCTCCCTGGTAAGGCAGAAAAAAAAATCTCCTGGTGAACAGGAAGGTGACAGAGTAGCAGTGATTGCTTCCACTGCCTCATTGTGGATGCACACTTAGTCTGCTCACCCTGTGCAGAGCACCTCCCGCTATTTCAAGAGTGGTAATGACAAAAGTGGAGAAGAAACAAGTTGCAGTCTAAGAGAAAGATGCAGAATCCTGGGCATTTTAGTATAAGTATGTGCTTGTACCACAAGCAGGGGGAACCAGTGCTGCTCAGGGCAGGTAACAGTAGTGGAGTTGACCACACACTCTTTTGATGTACATCTGGTAATTTGTGGGGAGGAATAAGAGGGAATGGGAAAGGGGCGTCACTGGACTTTGAGAGGGATATAGATCTGGAGAATTTGTATTCCTTTTTTCATTCTAAAGTGAAAATGGAAGGAGAAGGACAAGTAAGCTATTAATGGGCACTTTCAGTAGATAGCATGGATTGCTTCATGGCCAGAGAGAGTGTATTTTCAGCATCATTCATTGAGTAGGAGAGAGACCATTTAGCATTGCATTTAGGATGAGCTTTAGAATAGGAGATTTTTTCTCTGGAAATAGCTGTGGACAAACGAAAGCAAGAATTTAGAGATTTTACGTGCCTCTTTATCCCCTGCATGTATAGTCATACACAGAGCAGGAAGAACAAAGCTTTAAAACTGGGCTTTTCTCAGAGACTTTCATCTCTGGGTATGTGCACAGAGTGTGGGAGCCTCTCTCTGTGCTTGCCCTTTGTTGCACCAAAGCCATCAAAGGAGTTTGAGGTAAGCCACAAGTACACAATTAGTATTTAGCCCTTTGAACACAACTGTGCCTGGCTGTGGAAGGGATGTGGAAGATGGGGAGCAAAAATCAAGGCTGCCAGGAGATCCATTCCATATCTTGTGTCATAGCCAGGTTTGTATAATCCTCACTATCAGAAGGCCCTTTTGTGCATTAAAAATTACATTAAAATTACATTAAAATGTCATTTAAAAATCCTTAAAAACAGATGCTGAGGTAAATTGAGCTATAATACACAACTTTATGACTGCTCACAGAAAAGTGATTACACAAAAAAAAATACGATGCCTAAATAAATACAACTTTTGGCAGGTGCAGATGAAAACTTAGGATGAGGAGAGGGCTGGCAAAAAGCCCTGGGAGTTGAGCCTGTTTATGACAGACCTCATTAAGCAAAATTTCAAGGTAGGGGAGTGATAGCTGAATGCACCTCTTTGGTAAGTTATTACAAGTGTTATTTTGCAAGGACATAGGCAATGTGAAATCAATGTTTAGAATAATCCTTTCAGATGGTAAAGGTAATTTTGGGTGTAATAATGTGAAAGACCCTTTCTTCAAATAATTTCAGATAGTATAGGACTGTGTAGCCAAGATTCTGGTGAAAGGGTGTTTGTGAAATTGAAGACCAGTAATTCCTTCTTGTTGGCAGTAGTTCAGCTTTTCCCTTCTTCATAGAAATGAAGCAGTCTCAGTCATTTGCATTATTTCTGTATTCACAGATCACCTGTGTCTCCTTTCTAGTTGGGACAGTGACTCTGCAGATAAGGGCAATCTGCAGAGTGGCAAATATTATATCCATTAGTTGAAAATAAGTACTTTAAATTTCATCATCTCTGAGTTCTTCTGCCCCTGTAGAAAATAAAATGTCGCTTCTAAGTTTAATAAATGTAGCTATAAGTGATAGTTTTTGTGTTTTTATAACAAGTCTGAAGGGTGTCAGTTGAACCACATTGATGGTTGGACTAGATGATCTTTAAGGTCTCTTCCAATCTGGACAATAACTTTCAATTTCCTTATCTGGCAAGGCTACAAAGCAGATTCATGACGATTTATTAAGGACTGTAGTTATTAGCTGTCCTTGATAGTTAGCTATATTCTCAACTATCCTTGACAAACTAATAGCTTTACTTTTGCTGAGTTGGAGCTACATATTGAATGAGAAGAGTGAAAGATGTTCCAAAAACCTACCACTGTAGTTAATGACATAAGGGTTTAGAGGAAGTTAGTGTGTGATGTAATTTAATACAATAGTAAGGGGAACAGTTCAGTTCATATAACCGTACAATTTTCTAGCTGTTAGGTATTTTGCAAGTTCAATTCTTGGTCATTGGTTAGGCTTTCCAAATCCAGTAGCTCAACAGAGGAGAGATTGATGCAGCTCTGTGCCCTTAGGTCCAGCTAATAGCCAGCCTGGGCTTGTATTCCCAATAGTCAGGCCTGCAAACACATTTATAGAACCCACACATAAACATATACACACAGACCAGCACAGACACAAACAGCACTAACAGAAACACAAACTGCACCAACAGCCTCACCCTGATCCCCTCTGCTGTTCAGGGTGAAAATCTCCTAGTGGGAATATATATGTGTACATGTACACCATAAGGCTCTTCTCAGTGAGGATCTGGATCAGACAGTTTGCCCAGTAGCTGCTCCCTGCATCCCAGCTGTTTGCACATGGACATTGGGGCCCTGAGGCTGCAGCCTTAGTGTACCCAGTGGCTGGCCTCCCTTTTCCTGCCTGTATCTCCTCCTCCCTTAAGCATCTTGTGATAAATTTTTGTGCAATCCCAAGATACTCTTCTCCTGAATCCCATACTGTGTCCCATATCCCTAGCAGTGACACCCCACAGTCTGGGAGGTGCTCCAGGAAGCTGCTCCCCTGTGGTGTTGGTTATAGTGCTTGGCCCATGGGGCTGAAGCTCCCCTGTGACAGCCTGGGGACAGTCTAGGGAGTGATCTCATGTCTCTGATGGCATTATTGGTGTTCTCCCCCTGCCCTTGTGTCCTGGGGCTCCTTCCTGTGTGAGGAGATTGGTCTTTTTTGGGATGGTGGTTCCTCTGGTGGCTTCTGGAGTAGCCATGGCAGAGAATTATTTAGGTTCCCCCATCTAATGCTGTCTCTGTCTCTCCCTGCATGTGTGCAGATACAGATCACATAACTTAAGGGTCATCTCTGTCAATCTCACTGCTAAATACTGATTTCTCTAATATGCCAGAAAAGCAGCGTTAGGCATACACGAAGGATGGACCTGTTGGAGAAATAGTGTCCACAGAGACTGACTACTCTGCCCACTCACAGATGGTAATGTAGGGAAAAATATTTATGTGGCCACAAAATTGGATTTTGCTGAAGGAAGGAGATTCAAATAGACAATTTAAATACAGTTATATACTTCTAGGAAATCCTCAGAATGCACTAATAAAATATTTGTTATGGGCCTCACAGGTTCCACAAGGCATTCAGAAATAAATGGAAAACTCTGAGCCATCATAAATTGCCCTGTGAAAAATATAACTTCTAATCTACAGTGTAATGCCACTTTGGTAGCACTAAAAGTAAAGCATTATGTGACACTAAGTAATTGCCACCCATTACGTGATTAATGAAATTAAATAATACAGTGTGGCAGAATAAAGAGCTGACTTTGATTCTTGGAAGGGGAGGACACTAGCAAAATCTCCACAGAATGGGTAGTGTGATATCTGGCTTTTTTATTTATCCATGTGATTTTATTTTGAGAAATAAATTATTTTCAAAACCAAAAGGAGAGGGGAAAATGAAGGGTTATGATTTTGAGAATTTTCCAGTTGTATGTTTTGGCTAATTTTAGAAATGATGAAAAGTTACAGAATTTAAAATCGGACAAGTTCTACTTCTTTTCAAATGAGGAAATAGTCTCAATTTCCTCCTGTGTGAAGTGTGAGCTTATGATTCTTTCCATAAACCCAACTGTGGGATTTTGTTTCCTGGCATGTTTATCGAATTTAACATTTCATTGCTTCTACCTCTTACATTTCCAAAACTTTTTTTGTAGGCATCCTATATGGATCTGTTTTTAGAACTGCATTATTTATTCTGTCCTTCAAACTCATGTCCTGCTCCCTTTTATATATTATATATATAATTATATATTTCCTTGTTTATTATTTCCTTTGCAGCCCTAACAAGAAGTGATAAAATATATATTTGATCTATCATAGGGAAATCTGTCCAGTGTAACACTGCTGATATAATTGCCATCATTCATGTTCCCATATGACTACTCTTAATGTGAAATAATGGGGAGTTTTGAACAAATGGATAGTTTTACCTCTAATTATTCTTGCATACAAAGGTTAAAAATGATGTGCTCTTCAAATATGCAGTTTTCCCCCCTCATGAAAGCATAAGCCAGAGCTGAGGCACTCCTGAAATGAGCCAAAATAAAAATTCAGCACATCTCCTCCCAGCCTTTATCTCTCTGTTCTTCCACATGCAGAAGAAGCTCACTTTACCACCATATCTGCAGTAATTTGTAGGGAGATAATTTTAGAGGCTCATATAAATCATGAAGGCAGTGTCCTCGCAAACAACACTTGCAATGGCACTGGGAACACACCCAACTGAGAGCAATTACCTACAGGCATGCCATGGGCTTTGTTTTTCCAAACCTTTCCACAGTAAGTGATACTGTGAAGTGAATTAATCTCTCTTTTGTCTTCCCAGTAAGTATCAATTAGTGTAAAATAAGGTCCTCTGTCTTCCAGCTCATAATGGTTGTTTCTTTCTTGATTTGTCTGCTCTGACAATTGATACTCAAAATGCTCTTGAAGCCTTTGTGTGCATCCTTGCTTTGCTTCTTTCAGAATGGAAGGCTGCCTGTTTTTGTAAGACAGCACTACACTTTAAACCTTGCACATAACTGATGTAAGACATAAGTAGGGCTGGAGGCTAAGCAAAGACAAACAACAGGAAAGCAAAAGGCACACTGGAAAACTTGAATTCCATAAAGAGTCTGATGTCAATCTGGCTTCTCATAGCACCAGGTGCAGTCCTAGAAAAATCCCTGCAAATAGAGATGGAGGCTGAACCTCATTTTGTGTTATTGAATAGTAGGAACAATCACCTTGAGATGTAACACGAGTTCTTCAACTTCAAGTCATCAGATTAGCCACAAAAGGCCAGTTTGACCAAAAGGTTTAGATATTTGGTCACAGAATCACTTCTTTCCAAAATGTAAAGTTCCATACTTTTATTTGGCTGCCATGTGTCACTAGATGCTAAATATTTTGTATTTACAGTGCTCACTGGATAGGCATTGGTGTTAAAGTTAACATCCGGAAGGAAAACTTCTTAATATCTGAACTGGAAATTATTGTTGTACCTTTGCTCTGGCTAAGTAAATAGTTAATTATCCACAATTAAATGGAGCCGCTTCCAAAAAGAGATATTTTTCACGTCCTTCTTTCTCCCAGCCTCCCATGAACTATCATCTGCTCTTTAAGCACCCTGCTAAAAGTTGTTCTTAGGTCCTTCTGATCTTATGAGAGATGAGAGCTCAGGCGTTCCATCTTCTTTGCAGGGTGTCTTGTTCTTGGGATGCATATTAGGATATATGAGAGAGAAGGCATAGGAGCAGCAGCAGCAGTAATTGACGAAGTGACATGGACACCTAGCAGTGGAAGGAGTTGTGTCTGTGATTTCAAATTGAGGGAGGCATCTTCTTCAGGTACTGGGTAAGGGAACTTCTTTGTCCAAAGGATAAATTCTGATTTTAGTGCTCAAATTCATTTTAACACTTGCAAATGTCTGATTTAAAGAAACCTTGGGGTTTGAACTCAACCCACACAATGGTCTATAGATGACTGTTGCAAGGTAATGACATTGTCTAAATAGAGTATCTTAAGCAGAGTGCTGGTGTAATCTCAGTTTAGATTTATGACAGAAAGCATAGCACTACTCTTTCTCAGGTTGTTTACTTGCATTTGTCCTTGTCATACATTTGACAAATGTTTGAGTTTGCCTCTTAAAAGTATTGCATCTATATAAAACACAAAAGAAAGCCACTTATACTTTTCCACTTATTTTTTTCCTAAGTGTCCTGGTTTTAGCTGGGATAGAATTAATTTTCTTCTTAGTAGCTGGTGCAGTCTTGTGTTTTGGATTTAGTACAGGGATACTGTTGGTAATACACTGACATTTTGTTTGTTTGTTGCTAAGTAGTGCATACCCTAAATCAGACACTTCTCAGTGTCTCATGCTCTGACAGTGAGGGGCTGCACAAGAAGCAGGGAGGGAGCACGGTCCAAATGGTCTAAATGGACATTCCATAAAATAGAACATAATTTCCTGTATATGAACTGGGAGGAGTTGGTTGGGATGGAATAATTACTGCTTGGAGATGGGCTGAGCATTGATGAGTGAGTGATGAGCAATTGTATTGTTCATCACTTCACTTTCCTGCATTATGTTCCTCTCTCTTTTTCTCCTTTACTATTATTATTATTATTATTGATAGTTTTCAGTTTGTTTCAATTATTAAACTGCTCTTATCTTGACCCAAAAACTTATACTTTTTTCCAGTTATCTCTCCATTCCAGCAGGGGTAGTGAGTGAGTGGCTCTGTGGTATTTAGTTGACAGCTGGGGTTAAACCATGATACTCAGAAAGCAGAACTCTCTTGGTATAATGCTTTTTTCACATGTGGCTTGCCAGTTCATGAGCCAAGAAAAGGATGAACTATTATAGCCTTGTTCCCACACTAATCTGTTTTGAACAATCAACCTGGTGAGGGGAAACACTGAGGGAGAGCAAAGAGTTTTCCTGGTTAATTTTTCTTGGAGAAGTATATCTGCCCAGCTTATTTCTTTGCAGCAAGTACAAGAGACAACAGGTAATAATCTTGGTGTCACATGGCATAGGATTTCACTGGAACATGGTGATGTATTCTGAGTGCAGTATTTGTATTGTGAATATGTGCAAGCATGCAGAGACTCTGCTCAGTGAGTTATTAAGCCTCTTTATCAAATGCATAACAGAATCAGCAAGCTACACAAATTAGATGTCTGAGTCATAGTTTTCACATTTGCATAGGAGGGATAATAGTACTGCTTATGACAAGATGAAAGGTCACAAGTATGTCCTGTATTTATTTATGTATTTTTAAGTAACATAAAATCTACAATTTGAAATAAACTTTTATTTCTGATTTATGTATGTTTCTCTTCCTTCCTTTTCTATTTTCTTTTTAGTTGCAAGTGGTCTGCAGTTACTAAAAAGAGAGCATAGGAGATGATTCATTTCCAAATAACCACAATAGGAGAAAGAAATCAACTTGAAGATTTCACACTTATCTGTATAATAAGCACTTCCAGGTTCTCATCAATTAGTGATTGTAAAAACTAGTTTGCAGTAGGATATGACATATAGGAAAATGACCTTTAGTTTGTCACTAAGATTCTGAATGCTAACAGCCACTGGTAATAGAAAGGTGTCCTGTTGGGGTACAATGACATTTGAAGTGACGGGAAAAAATAGTCCTTGCACCCCACCCCATTAGATTGTGGAAATTTTTGTTTATTTAAATTTCTATGATTTCAAACTAGATTAGAATATCTTTTCTCTCTTTGATTTCTCCCTTCTTTGAAAAATCTATAGTCTATTAGGTTAAGATCTCTTGTAATCTCTGATGTCTGACTTTGTTGTCTTTGCCTGCAAGAATAAACAGGTGAAGAAGCATGTGCAGTTTTTTACCTGAGGTAAATGGGAGCACATATGGGGCATGCAGTGGAAAGTTGTGTGATGGATGACTGTAAACATGGATATTGTAGTTGCATAATTATCTTTTAATGTTTCATGTATTTGAAGTGCTTGAAACGATAGAGTAGTAGTATCCATAGTAGCCTTATTCTTTTCTGGTTTGGATATGCCACCCTTAGCATCACATTCAAAACTTCTCCTTTCTGGATGCCAGAACTTTTTTTATACCATAAATCATTGAACCATAAAGAAAACTATGGGACTATTTTGTCTTTGATATTATTACTTACTGGAGTAAGTAAGGTATAATTCTGATGAAATCAGTGGAGCTTCAAAAGGCAACAGGAACTTGAGGAAAGACTTAGTTATAACAATCACCCAGGGGAACAGATTCTGTCTGCTCTCTTGATTTACTTAGAATGCAGGTTCTAGGAGGTGGGAAAGATCTTCCTTTTGCTGTAAGTAAATGTGTAGAGTGATAAACGTCCAGGGAAAAGAGTCATGGCAAAGGAGGTCACATGAAAAATAAGGAGGTAATTTGTGACAGCCAACATGGCTTCTGTAAAGGCCAATCATGCCTGACAAATTCCGTGGCCTTCTGCTGTGGAGTTACAGCAGGGGTAGATGAGAAAGGCCTAACTGACATCATCTACCTGGACTTGTGCAAAGCATTTGATGCTGTCCCATGACATCCCTGTCTCTAAACTGGAGAGAAATGGATTTGATAGATCAACTATTTGGTGGGTAAGAAATTGGCTGGATGGTCACAGCCAGCGAGTTGCAGTCCATGTCTCAATGCCCAAGTGGAAAGCAGTGACCCGTGGCATTCCTCAGGAGCTGGTATTGGAACCAGCACTTTTTAACATCTTTGTCAATAACATGGATAGTGGGATGGAATGCACTCACGGCAAGTTTGCCAATGACATGGAACTACATGACGCAGTCATCATGCTGGAGGCGAGGGATGGCACCTGGAGGGACCTTGGCAGGTTTGAGAGGTGGGTCTGGGCAATCTTCGTGAAGTTCAACAAGGTGAAGTGTAAGGTCCTGCACCTGGGTCGGGGCAATCCTAAGCAAAGTACAGACTGGGTGTAGAAAGGATCCAGACTAGCCCTGGGCACAAGAACTTGGGGAAGTTTGTGAACAAAAAACTCAACATGCACTTGCAGCCCAGAAAGCCAACCACGTCCTGCACTGCTTCTAAAGCAGTGTGGCCAGCAGGGAGAGGTGGGTGATTCTCCTCCTCTACTCTGCTCTTGTGAGAGAGTGACCACCTGGAGTGCTGCATCCAGCTCTGGGACACCCAGCACAAGAAAGACCTTGACCCGTTGGAATGAGTTCAGAGGAGAACCATGAAGACGATCAGAGGGGTGTTGTATCTCTCCTTTTAAAAAAGATTGAGAGAATTGAGGTTGTTCAACCTAGAGAAAAAAAGGCTCTCATGAGACCTCATAACAACCTTCCAGTACCTAAAGGGGACCTATAAGAGAGATGGAAAAGGATTTGCACAAGAGCGTGTTGTGAGAGGACAAGGGGTAATGGCCTTTAGCTGAAGGAGAGGTGGTTTAGGCTAGATAGTAGGAAGAAATTCTTTGCCATAAGGTAAAGGCACTGGGACAGGTTGTCCAGAGAAGTTGTGAATGCCTCATTCCTGCAAGTGTTTAAGGTCATGCTGGAGGGAACTTTGAGTAAACTGGCCTAGTGAAAGACATCCCTGCCCATGGTGACGGAGTTGGAACTAGATGATCATTAAGGTGCCTTCCAATCCTAACCATTTGTGATTCTATGATTTTATGTTTCCAGAGCCTTGGTGTCACACAGTTGGCCTGCATGGGGCCACATCACTTCATGCTGCATCCATATCATGACCCATAGTGGGAGGCTGTACAATAGCCATAGTTGATGGTATAGCATACAGGGATAGCAAATGATGCAGTAAGTGGAGAAGAGAAGCAATGCATGTCACTTTTTGGCAAAATTTACTGCAGCAGTACTTCAAAAAGAGCTTGGGGCACTAGTATTACTAAATAGTCAGCTGTGCTAATTGGAGAGAATAGTAAATTCCTGACTTATATTGTCTTCAATGTTTCAGTGAATCTGAAGCAAAAGGAAGTTTTAGCCTTCTGGAATAAACTGCTATTGAATTCCCTTTGCTTTATTTCAAAGCAATATGCTGACATTTTTCACTTCCTGCTGAAGTGTTTATATACTGTCAGATAATTTCTTGATTCTCTCTTGGAAGCTAGTACAGTTTACTGAGGAGCTGAAGCCTTCATTACATCTTTTATGTGTCTCAGAAGGGTATTACGAAGTTCAATTAACATTTGAGAAGTGTTCTGCAATCCTCAGATGACATGTACAGTGGAAGCATACAAAATGGTTATTATCCATTAAATGCATGTTTTTTGCAGTGTATCTATCTTTTATGAAGTTACTCCTCGGTAGAAGTGTTCTCTTCTTAGTTAGAAGACCACTTGAACTTGTGCAGCAGTACTGGCCAAATAAAGCATTAGGGGGTGTGAGATTTTGCAGCTCACTGAAATTGTTTACAATTGAAGGGAGAGTGACAAACCATTGTTCAAGACTTCATTTATGTAAAAATCTTAACAATTCTCAGTCCCTTGTAAGGTCATTGTGAAAATGAGCACAAATGAAAGGAAGTCTAGGAGGCAGGAACCACTATCCACAATGCTATTGTGAGTGTTTCACCTGCCAGACAATGATTACCTTTGTAGTCCTCTCACAACTTCTAAGTGAATAAGCAGAGTAATTAGAACATGAATTCAGAGTTCAGATTGTGCTTGTAAGTTTGTATCTGGATATGGCAGACTGTGGGAGTATGGGTTGCCAAAACCTTGACATTTCATTAGTCCTGGAACAAATCATTTGTGCAGGAGAAAGGCTGAAGTCAGACTGCCCTCTTTGAATAAATATAGGTTTTTCATATTCAGGTATTGTGAAACTGGTTTCAGAGCACCCCACGATTCATGCTTTCCATTAGCACACTTGGTCAGTCAGGAAGCCCTTTGTATGAGACTCCCTAAATGCAAGTGCCCAGGAGAGCATTGGATCATCAAATGCAGAATGGGGTTAGGGCACAAGCACAAAATGTAGGAAAATGCATAGGGTCCTTCAGCTGTAATACAGAAGATGTAATTGCAGATGAGAATCTGTCTCTAATAAATAACTCAGCAAGCTGGTGGGTTTATTTCCTCCCTTCCAGGTCCTTGTAGGAAAACTTTCCTTTGTTCATGAGTATCATAAGAGTGCAGCAACTTCCAGTATCACTTTTCTTATGGCACATACTGTTATTCCAGCCCATCCATATTGAAACTCCCTTTCTGCCAGGAACTGAAGAAAGAGGTCCAGTTCTGTAGGATGTACAGGAGGGATAGACAACAGAGAAGAAGTAGTGGCACAGTGGTAAGTGTATTGAATCATGTGCAAGAGGCATTTCTCTCTCATGAAAAAGCCTCTGTCTTTCAGTTTCCTGTGTCCATGCTGGACCTCAAAAATCCCTTACACAGGTGCCTTTATTAAGTGTCCAATTAAAATGAATCTAGTCTTCAATTTCATAAATTTCCAGGGAATAACTTGCCCATGAGAACATGTAATGACCTATACTCTGGAATAAGTAGAAATTTTTGTTGACTAAAGCCATGGAGTTTATGCATCAGTTTACCTGTATCTATTTGTTTCCTTTTATGGCATTGTAACAATAAGGAACATATTTTTTCTCTATTGAGTGTAAACTGAGATAGGTTTCTTCCACACTACAGTGTATGCACAAAGGTAGGAATCCTGAACTGGGGCAGGGCACATTCCCTGTCTGTGCCTTGTCAGACAGCTCCTTGCTCGTGGATCTGTCAGCACAACCATGCCCTCGCTGCTCTGAGTGTCCATAAGAGCACTGTGCCCGTTCTGGCAGGGGCACTTCAGAGGTGCCAGGGCTGACTCCTCACTTGTTACAAATGTTATTTGTAAATTTTCCTCACTACTTTTTTGTGGTGCTCTTTAAGCAACACTAACAAATAAACCAAGGTGTATCAATCACCATATCTGTTGTCAGGTATTAGTGTCTTCTCACCATAAATATATTTCTATTTTTAACTATTGATTTGTACTTGTCTTTGGTAGTACAGAAAAATGTAAGTGGAGTAGATCATGGAGTGCAACAGCAGAGACTTTAATTTTTAAAAGAGTGAAGGGCTAATCTTGTCCCAATGTGCTTTTAAAAAATACCCAATATCTTCTATTTAACGTGTTTGCTCTTTCCATCTAACAGATATTTGCGTGTCAGAGGTGATGAGAAATGATTACCAGATGTTTCCAGTCATCTTGGGAAACAGATTTAAGCCCAGAAGGCTGGAAGCCTTCCCCCTTTTTTTTAAAAGACCCTAGTTTGTAATCCCACAATGGTATTTAAGGATGTACAGGTATGGGTATAATCAATGTTCTCTTTATGTGATCTTTAATAAAAAGATGGATCTATATTTCTATCTCAGCCTTAACTCCCACCTCCTACAAAGACTACAAACTTTGAGACTTATTTCTAGCATTAAGAGTAGAAGGGGAAAGAAAGGAGGGAAGAGAGAAAGCAGCCTACCTGTGGAGAGACATATTATGTATACAGCATGTATCTTCTTTTGTATGGTCCTCCAGATAGAAGAAAAGACCAACTCCCTTCCCTTCCTCAGAAATGTCTCTCTAGAAGAACACTGTAGATGCAGTCAGAAGTCTACATTCCAGATTGAAACATTGGGGGCACCAAAAAATAACTGACCCAACCTGATATAACTAATTTATGTCTCAAACAACTCCACAAATGGAGAATACAGGCTGCATTCTCTGCCTTCTCAGTCTGGACATAACACTACTTTAATTTAGAATACTTTGTCCTTACGTTGAAGCAAGGTTTGGATGTAGTTTAGAAGTTGAGCAGCTAGGGAGCAATTCACTTTAAAATTGCTTAATAGTGAAAACTTCAATAATTTACTTTTACATGTATCTTTTCCTGTCTCCTTCAAAAGTTCCTTGTTCCAGCCTAAATTTCGCAAGCCCACACAGAATCTCTGTTTGAGACACACAGAGTAGAAATTCTTTCAGAGAAGCTTACAGTTTAAAAAAAATACTTTAATTTCAGCTATATACATAACCTGACATTTTAAAATTTGCCAAGAAAGAATATCCAGAAAAAATAATTTCACATGGAGTGAAGTTCTGCTTTCAAAATGCTATTTTTATCATCTATGATTTATTTTTATTAGTCTCATCTGCTCTAATGGAAATTTTAAAATGAAAAGTTGAATCAAAAATAGTTTTCAGCAATCATAGTGCTCTGTGAAATGTTTTAGTAATCCCAGAATCTCCAGTTCAGATATCAAGACCTTTTGTCTTTTTCTATCCTTCCCTACCATGAGATTCTCTGTGCTCTTCTCCGCATGGAATGATCTTCTAACTCAGCACCATTGTATTGGGACTTGCTGTTGTTTCTCCCATTATATTCAAAGGATTAGAATGACATTAACCAACAAAATGAAATAGAATATTCAAGTTCTGACCTTCTCCAGTGCAGGTCCCAGGGCATAACTTATTCTCTGGCTTTTAGACATTAGTACCTTCCCTGTGTCCCAAAGCAGCAGAATATTTAATTGTGCATTAACGGCTAAAAAAAAACAAAACAAAAAAAAAACCAAAACCAAACAACAAAACAAAACAGAACAAGAAAAAATAAAAAAGAAAAAGCTTTGCAAAATGTGGGTCACTGAATTTGAATTAAAGTGGCCAGTCTTGACATGGGCTTTTTAAGTGGCCAATTCAGACAGGGTGGAGTCCAGTTCCTTGAACATGGACATCCACTGCCATTAAAGATATCCTTTAAGGTGTTCATCTGGTCTCCTGTTGAGTCTTCAGAGTCCTGTGTCATTTCTGCCACATGGTGTCCTTAGACAGTACAAAAATCCTGTCCTTAGGATTTATTTAAAGTGGATCACAGCAGCAGTTTCACTGAACTCAGTGTTAAACAGATGCTGAAGTTAAGATTCCACCTAGTGACACATTTCTTCAGAAATGTGTTTACTTGGAAAAGCCAGAATACTATTTATGATTATGATTCACAGAACCACATACTGAGTAAGAATATAAAGATGTCAGCCTAAATCCCGACTCTGTTAGTCATCAATACCAGGTGCTGTCTGTAACACAATAGTAGCAGGACCAGCATGTAGTAGTGCTTCCTTCCTCAGATTTTCTTCTGGATTCCACAAGTTTTCACTTAGGATCTTCCCAAGACAGGGAAGATATCCTTACATTTGCTAAGACATGGCCCTTCCCTTCCCTTCCCTTCCCTTCCCTTCCCTTCCCTTCCCTTCCCTTCCCTTCCCTTCCCTTCCCTTCCCTCTTGTCAAAATAAAAACAAGAGTTTTTGTTATGAATACCATAATCAGGAGCCATAATAATGCATAAGGAACTGTCAGTGAGCCTTCCCTGGCATGTCTTTGTAACCTTGGCTTTTTTCATAGACAAGTATGGTATGTTAATGCTATTTTCTACTGTCTGAGAACCACCTACACCTATCTTTATCTTTACACATTCATCAGAGATCCACTGTCAGCTGTAAATAACAACAAAATTGAATTGGAGGCTTTTTGCATTTACCCCTGTCTTGTCTGAAAGACATTAACACCCATCTGTACTTAATGTAATATTTTCAAATGTCAGTGTCTCTTCCTCTACCCATGCATCATGACTACCACTAGGCAATGCAGTTAAGGATAGAGTTCAATTATTTCTAAAGATATAGCACTATCACATAAGGTATGCAAATTATTTTTAACAACAGTTTATATTCCTTCTTGTATGATTGTCTGCTCTTTTTGGCCACTGTTTGCCATCCACTACATATTCACTCTTATCAGTGACTTGCTTATCTTGAATTTGTTTTCTGATTAATCTGAGCTTCCTGACTGCTAGCATGAAAACAAGCACCCCCATTATCTAGTTTGCCCCAGCATACACTACACATACATCCAGAACTATCTGTGTGAGTAGTTTCTTCAAAGGAAATACATTTTTCTTATTCATAATTACTGCAGTAAGGGAAGTAGTTATGTTGGTTTGTAAAGATGCATCTACTCTTTGCTCAGCATTGTCTTCTACCATATCAAATCTGAGTGATATACTCAGCATGTCCTCATCTGCTGTTGCATTAGGAGAACTCCTGAGAAAAGGCATGAAAAGCCAGAGAGACTTGGTGTTGTAAAAACATTTTTGTCAAAGAAAACAGTGTGCAAAAGCAGAAAAGAAAGCTTTTGTTTTCTGTTTTCTTTTTTTTTTGAAGAAGAAGATTTTACACTTCTTTTTTCTTTTTCTTTTTCTTTTTCTTTTTCTTTTTCTTTTTCTTTTTCTTTTTTTTTCTTTTTCTTTTTCTTTTCTTTTTCTTTTTCTTTTTCTTTTTTTTCTTTTTCTTTTTCTTTTTTCTCTTTTTATTTTTTCTCCCTTTGTTTTTGTTCTTTTTTTTCTCTTTTTCTTTTTCCCCTTTTCCCTATCCCACAGGTTAAGGAAAACTGTTCAAACTGCTGGTATTACCTAGTTTGGATTCTCCTCAGGAAGAGTGTGCTGTTTACTGCATGGGTGAAAACCCAGTGATGGATTAATTTTTAGATTAATTTTTGAATTGCTCCCTGGATTGGAGGAAAAAAAATCAAATCTGTGAGCATGTTTTGTGAATGTTAAGCAAGCTGTGACCTTAGTTTATGAATTCCTGATTTGCAATTCAGACACAGAAGTATTCATGCATTCACCTCCTATTTAAATTACATGCTTTATGTTAATTAAATCAGGACTAGATCTATAAACACCCAAGATATGCAGTTCTTTATGTAGCTTTATTCTTTATGCATTTAAACCAACTCTTCTAGCAAGCCTTTGGCAGTTACTGTCAGATAATGTAGGAAATAATACATGATAACCACTGGGGACAGAATAAGATGTAAGTAGCACTGCAGCATTTATGAGTAACTGTGTCAAGTGGTTTGTGTCAGCATAGCTCTAGTTAAGTTGAAAATCAGATGACTGGAAAACTGACATGAGAAAATGAGCTAGGGATTTCCTCTGGAAAGAAAGATAGTGGAATTGGCTTGACTGCAAAGGTTGCAGTCTATTTATATTTTATCTTATTTTGCTCAAATGGTATCTAATTGTACATTGAGATGATTTTATATTAGTGAAGAAGATAATAAATGAATAGCCTTTTGCGCAGGTAGTGCTCCTTTGGCCCTGAATTCATATACACGCTGAGTTTCCCAAAAACTTTCAAACTTTCTTCTGATCTTAGGAAAAATTTTCACAGAGTGATAGAATATCTGAAGGTGGAAGGGACCCACAAGGATCACCAAAGTCCAACTTCTGGCCTTTCACAGGACTACCCCAAGAGTCACACCATGAGAAGGAAAAAGAAAAAGAAGACTCAATAGCAGACTTTTGCAGCTGACAGTTCAGTCATTCTAGCTTTCAGGCCAAGTTTTTTTGAGAAGAGAATGGACCTGTTTCTGATACCTGGCGGAGGAATTGCCACATGGGACAAAATCTGAATTTCAATTAAACTGAACATGGTGACACCTGCAATCTCCCCACTGGTACATGACAGAAAATTGCTCATAGCATGCCCCCATCCCTTTGAATTTTTAAACAATGAACTAACAATATATGTCATATGTCTGACAGTGATTAAACACATATAAGAAATGAATCAATGTTTTTCTATTGTGCAAATAATTCCCTTGGTGATCAAACAGCTCTGCAGACTAACTGTATGTGGGTATTAACCACTAATAGATTATTTGAGGGCTAGTTAGGCTTTCTGTGGATATAATTTTTGCTATGTTTTGGCAAAATAATTCTAAAAGGAGAATGACGTGCTAAATCCTAGGAAGGTGCAAAGAAACCTGAAGTCTGGGACAAACAGAATGTTGTAAATTCAACATTTTAAGTTTATTTAATATACCATAAATTGAAGAGCAAAAGAAGTTCTTCTCATGCTTGACTTCTGTAGAACATCTGCACAGTTTTTTTGATGGTTGTGAAATAATGAAAATGGGAAAAGGAGACTTGCACTCCACTATAGCTAGCTGTTGTGCATGACTGAGAGATAATACAGTATGGAGGTGTATGTGTTACAGAAATGCTAGGTTATGGCAAGGTCTGAGAAAGGAAATGTGGTCATCTGATGATTTAAGGCAATTTTGGATTTGGGTACTAACTATAAGTTCATTTCAGCTATCTCCACTGACAGCTGCCTGAGACTATTAAATCAAACAATTTGTATCCAATTGCCATCTGTGAGCTGCTAGCAGCTTTCCTCTCATCTGAGGCACTCTCTCTGACTGTGTGGCATTCCCATTTTACTGTAAAATAAAGGAATCCATAGAGATCTCACTGAAGGTGCTCCTTCACCTGTCTAGATTGAGGAGCTTGATCTTGTGAACAATTTCAGAGCATGTTGCCAGGTTGCAGGTGACACTGCAGGGGCTATTGCTTTTTTTTCCAAGTAGGTCCCCCCCTTGCTAAGCAAGAGCTCCCTGGTTACATATGTAACATATGTAAAATTCTGATTCCTGACATCACTTTCCACTTCCTTCTGAAAAAAGGATCAGTATTTTCCTTCTCCAAAGATTGTACCTTTGTTGTTGTTATTGTTACAGTTGCATTGCTCATATGAGTTCAGAGTAGTTGTGAAAAAAGGTGTAAAAAAAGGTATGGTCTTTAGCTACATGTTTTGGCTATTCACCTGGGAGATAAGTAGCATGGGATTCCTGTTTAAATAATCACTTATGTCACGAGCACACAAATGGTCTGTAAACCTCAGGGTGGCAACCTGAGTCTCCTCACTTTAATCTGAGTGCTCAAACTACTAAACTGTGAAGCCACGCTTGCTAATATTCTATCTTGGCTGCCAATTCATCGTTAATATTATTTTCCCAGAGGTTACACTCACTAAGCAATTTGTAAACAACAGCAAATCAGATAAAAAGGCAAAAGCTGCCTTCCAGAGTAATAACAGCAAACAATAAAAAAGACCCAGACTTGCCAATACTATCTAGATAAGATCACTTTCAAAGTGAGAATTTCCAGCATACAATGAGTTCTTTTATTGAGGTGTTCTGAGAGGAACGTAATTACCACCCAAGTAACTGTAGGCAAGCTGATACCTGTGATACATCAAAGGGAATCAAAACTTCAGCCTCCCTGAAATGATGTATTATTACATAGAGTATTGTACTGTAGTCAATGGAAAAAATATTTGATAACGTTATTTTAGCTTAACTATATGTTAAATATATGTAGAAAATGTGTTAATACTGTTGGGATGATGAAGTGCTTTTTCTTAACCTTTGGTCTAAACACCTCACAAAGGTCTATATTTATAAAACTGTACCAACATAAAGCTAGCAATAGTTCTGGCCATTGAAAGCCAAAGGTAAATTGACTGATTAGGATTTATAAAGAGTAAAAGATTATTTAAAAAAAAAAAAAAACAAAACAAGGAAAAGAAAAAGGAGAGTGAGAGATGGGAAATAAATTTACATCACAGAATTTTAAGTCTGTAAGGACTCTTGGGAGCCTAGTTAGTTTTTCTTTAGTCCTAAGATAGAATTAAATATGCAAAGTACACTTCTAGCAAATGTTTGTATGTTCCCTCAATACTGGGAGGAGGTTTCTGCTCCAAACAATGGGGTTGTGCAAACATTTTCTGAGGGCAGTAAAGGGATTGAAATGCTCAATAATGTCAGGATTGGAACCTGATGAAACTTGACCAGGTCTGTGAAAGGTATAACATCTGGTACTAGGAGGAGTCTGGAATTGATCTCTGGAAGAATGTCTGTATCAGCTCTATATTCTTAGAAGGAGATAGGTATTCTGCCAGGAATAGTATTTCATTTTATTCTGGTTCATGCAGGCCAAAACTCTAGCTAACTATAAATTTGTTTGCAGCAAGATGCAGTGCATCTTGCTGATATGCAAGTGCATATCAGCAGGGAACACACCTGTGCTCAGTCTTAGCTGCTCCTGCCCTTTGACAGGAATACAGGGAGGAAAACAGAGAAACACAGACTAGAAAAGAGACAGAGAGGGGATGGAGCCATTGTCTAGGGCAGACAAGCTTCTTGTGTCGGGGGGTTGAACAAAAGCATGAGTGTGAATCCAGCCTCCTCAATCCCCAAAAACTGCCCCACTCCCTCACCAGCAGCCAGTCTGACCTTCCAGGAGCCTGGCATGGGCAAAGGAGGTATCCAGTTTATGACCATTGGTTGCTGCCCTGTTTCTTTTGGGAAGTCCTCACATCACCTCTGCTGAGCCATTGCTTCCTGCTTGTAAGCAATCACCATCAGAACTGGAAGAGTGTCCCCAGCTAGCTGACCCTGCTGTCCTGATGGCTTTGTGCCACCAGAAAGCCCCCCACAACTTCTTCTTTTCTCCATGGTCCATACCAAGTCCTGGTCCATATGACTGCCTCTTAAGTGCTGCCAAAATAATGTTGGATTGATTCTTCTAGTAATTATGCCTCCACTTTTCTCCCCTTCATCCCTGGAAACATGACCTTCAAAATGTGAGGAAAACCTGCATGGCTCTGTTAGGGCTGAAATCTGGGGCTTTTTAGCAGATGTCTAATCATTCTAGATGCCAGTTCATGTTCCACTTAAACTGCAATTCAGATTTCTTGATATGTCATATCTCCAAATTAGATAATATCTTACATATCTCGGGGTGAAATAAAGATGTTTGCAAATAAAACTGTCAAAGAATGTTAGTTTTATTAGCAGTAGCAAAAATGAAAAGCAAGCTGTCTTGAGTGTATGCAAGATGTAAAACTTAGTGAGTGCAGATAAAAGGACAGTTCTTATGCAATGACAGCCCTAGATCAAGAAACTGAAACAGAAATATACATACCGAAAACATCAGGTTCCTTGGTATTAAGAAAACATTAATTTTATCTTGCACAAACAAGCAAGAACTGAAGAAAGTAAAATATTAAAGATTGGTAAATGCTGAAAATCATGTAATATAATGTATTTGTGTAGACTTACTTTATAGTATTCAATTTCTCTTTAGAAAGTTGTACCTCAGTTTGCATCAAATTCTATCACCAAATGAGAGTACTTGGAACAGGTTCACATTCTTTTAATTCATACACAGGCAAAAACTTAATTTAAGTGGAGCTCAGGTTGGAAACATAGCTAAACAATTTTAGTTGTAATATATTTAAATATATTTACAGGCTATTGTAATTAACTCATCTGAAACCAGAAATAAAAAATTGAGAGAATGTATTATTAGATAAGTGAATCTAGAAATTATAAGGTATAAAAAATTATGTTTGGGTGAGCTAGGAATTGTAAATTCTCTCTTTGAATCTGTACAAATCCTCACCTGGTTTAAAGGCTGAAGTCCTGTTCACTAAGTACTTCAGAGGTTGCCTTCAATTTTTCTTCATTCATCCCTGATGAAATTGCCTTCTTTGGAAGAAACCTTCACTTTCCTCATAGTGACATTGTACAAAACCTACAAGACTGCGTTTGGATAACTTTAGTGTTTGTTGATCTGAATTAATTTACACTATACTAATTTTTAATTATCATACTGTTTTGTCTCCCACTCCTTGATGGTCTTGCTGTAAGAGAAGGCAAGAAATGTTGATAGGGATCTGGCAAAGATGATGGGAAAATACGGAGTTTGTAGCCCTAACTTATTTTGTAAGTTCATTCCCCCAGTTTGCAAAGAAGGATTTCAGTTCTGAATTCAAAGCAGGAAGGATGAGAACTGTTGGTTATGGTGGAAAACAGAAGTGTGTTTATACCCTGTGGGGTGCCAGAGGAAAGGGCTCCATCATGTTTGCTTTAAACAAGCTTGCTTGGGTGCGGGAGCGCTGCAGCCATGGGAGCAGTACAGGACAATTACTGTGCTATTTCCTTCTTTCCTCTGGCCTGGGAGGACCACCTTGGGTCCTGCCAGTGATCTTCCCTGCAGCATTCCCACAGCAGCATCTGAAGTTGGCTGAGAATCCAGAAGGGCTTTCACATTATTGTCTTGCAGTGGGAAGATAGCTGGTATCCCTTGAAAATAATTTACATGGCAGAAAGGAATGCTGAGAGACATGCTGGTGTTTTTCCTGTGAGTTTATGGTGCTTAGGAACTTAATGTAGGCCTTTTAAAGTGTTATCTTCTGTCAATGCTTCTTCTTACCTTCAGGACATCTCATTTTGTTATCCCAAAGCCCACTGAATTCCACTGCAGGATTTCACTGGCCTATGTGCGTTTGGGACCATATTCCAGCATATCATTTATCTTCAACTGCACTAGAAATGGTCAAAGTTATGCCATGTCTCAAGCTGAGCCACTTTTCATTTTAAAAAAAAGTGTTTTGAAAGTGGATAAATGACAATATTTTTTAAAAAGTATCTGGATGCATTTGACTTTCTCAATGAATTTGGCACAGTTAATGGCAATTCTGATAGTGTTGTGCTTTTTATCTTGTACCTTCATGAGTTGTTTGAGCTGGTGGCAGTCCCCCATTCCAGCTTTTGAGCAACATGATTAAGCCAAATGTGCATCTTATTACTTAACTCTTTGCAGTAATTGGTTCATTGTGAGCCACAAATTTTGTAGTGTTTGCTCCCCAGCTGACACAGCTCAGCATCTTCAGGTAATGTTGGTTAAAAGGACAGCCTTATGACAACTTATTAATGACTAATGTTGTTTTCAAGTGGACCAGTAAGATCATTATTGCTAGTTACAGGTCACACACCCTACACTAATTTTGGAATGTGAGGAACAACACTATTAGGGTTAAAAATGCTTCAAGAAGGTATACGGGTCAGAGGCTGATCTACTTTTGATTCATTGGCCTCTCAGAAGGAAGCACTGAAAAACACTTAAACTTTCAATGTGGCACTGGAAAATACACTCAGTGAAAGGGCAGATATATCAAAATAAGGGAAGGCAATGGCTGCTGAGAGATAAATTCATTGTTTCTGAAGATCCTGACTACCTCTCTGAATACATGACTCTGGTGAGATTCTAACTACGTGGGGTTTTAGACTGTGGAAAGCAGGCAAACAGCCAAGTGATGAAGACCAGTAACAGATCAATATTTAACAATGGAGTTCCATAAATATTCTTCATTTTGGCTGTAGAAAACCGTCTGCTTAAGGTGACTGTCAAGAAAATTGAGTATTTTAAAGAAAATTGTTGTCCCATGATCAAGGAGAGCTGTCAAAACCACTTGGCAAAAAACAACACAAAGTAATTAATGCCAGAGATATTTATATGTTATTGGTAAGGAGAAAAGAAAAGTCATGCTGTGTATATTTGAGTGTCTAGCATAAGTTGCCACACAAGTTTTGTGAGGCAGAAGAGGTGGAATGTAAAGAGCTCATAAACTGGGCTCTGAAGTTGTATTTTCCTGTAATTAAGAACAGAATATATATGCCTCTCATTTTTGGTTGATGAGGTCCACTCTAATACAAAGATCTTTTAAAGAATTTTCTGAGCTTCTGGGTCTTAGTTCTAGCATGGCCAATGATCTCCATTGCCCTCAAACCTCACCTCGTCAAGGACTGCACTTGTTGGGATTTACTGTCACACATGTTTTCCTAGAAAGCCACCTAATGAATGGAGGCAAAGAAGAAACTACAGATCAGGATATCTTTTATTGCCTTATCTACAACTTTCTATGTGCTGAATCAGAATCTCTCCCAAGATTCCTCCCTGTTTGTGTATGATTTTTCTGTAACATACCATCGTCTTCTTCTTTCTGGCTTTGCTTTCTATCTTCAGAAATATCTGGGTTGAGCCCGAGGTGTCTAGTCAGGCTCATGGTTACAGTGAGCAGTAGGATGAGCTGCAAGCCTCCTGAAAGGAGAAGTTGGGTGAGCCAGTCAAGAGTTTCTTACTGTCAGTGTTTAGACCCATCTCAAGGTGATGCCAGCAGCTCCCAGTTTGATTTGGACATGGGGGAGCGATGTGAGAAGGGACACTTCTGTTCCCCCCTTTACCATTTAACTCCCTGTCTCCTTTGTTTTGCTTGTAAAAGAAATCACAAAAGGAGCGACAAAGATGATAGCTATGGCCTTATCCCTGTTTGCTCTGCCTAAGGAGGGAGACAACAGATGCAGACAACAAGTTTCATTCCAAGGTGGTTTTCCTCCTGTAAAAATCAGAGAGGAGGAGAGGAAAAGTAGCTGCACCGCTTGATTTTCTCACCCGACTTGTAAATGCGGGTTTCATGTTTGGTTACTTGAAGAGCTTGTGGAGACAAAGCCGGCGCCTGACGGCCGGGCTGAGAGCGCGGCGGGGGCGGAGGAGCCGCGGGCGCCTCCCCAGGGAGGGCGGCAGGACGCGGGCAGAGCCGGGGCGCTCCGGCAGCCTGGCCCCGGGCCCCACAGCCCCCAGGCGCCATTCCGGCCCCCAGGTACCATTTCAGCCCTGCAGCTGCCATTCCAGACCCAAGAGGCGGCAATAGCCTCCAGGCTCCGCTCCCCCGCCTTCCCCGAGCGCACGCACAGAGGGCTCTGCCTGCCGAAAGGCTCCGCGTCCAGCGAAGCCGGCGCTGAAAATGCAGCTTCCTCTGCACAAGCTGCCGCCTTTCAGAAAATTTCCTGAGCCTGATATCGTTCTCTGCTCCATGCCAGAAATCTGAAGTAGAAGGAAGTGGCCGTAAACTATGGCAAAAGCCATGATGCTGTCTCAGAGACGTTTACCTGGAGTCCTCAGGCTTCTCTAGGTTAGGATTTGCCCGTCTTGTTCTGTTTTCATTTCCATATTTGTTCCTGAGGTATGAAAAAATAAATAATCTCGGAAAATGAAAGAGACTGTGTGGAAAACAGTGCTGTTAGTGAAACTAAGAGTTCATGCATTGCCATGGAAACATTCACCTCCTAGCAACAGTTTATTGATAGCAAAATGACATGGAAAGACAAGAGCTGATGCCTTTGACTCATGGGAAAATAAGATATCCTGCATTTCTACTTCTCTACCTTCTTTTCTTTTCTAAGAATGTATAGTGGTTCAATGTAAAAATCCATAATGGACATTTCTTTTCATAATTGTTTGTTTTTGTGTTGAAACATTACTTGCTAAGAAAAGTTCATATAGCTGAATTATTTTAGTTTGCTATCTGAAAAATAAATTAAAATGCAGCAAAGAAGCACAAAAGTGTTACATTATTTTTTCCCTTTAGAAATGGAGCATGATGTTTTTCAATTAACTGAAAACATGTAGAAGGTCAGTTCAGTGTTTTCTGTCCATCTCTGCATTTCCCAGGACATTTGCTATGGCCAAAATCATTAAGATGTCATTTGTAGGATGCAGGCTGGAATCATCTGTGGTACAGTCTGCATTCCTTTTGAAGCCAAGGGAAATGCATGTGCTGGGAGGCACTGGAAGTCTTTATGTGCCTTTGGGTTTGGGTGGGCATAGCAGGACTCACTTGCATTTGCTGAGGAAGTGCATTTCCTTTACTCTCCTGAGACACCGTGGCATAAGAGACTTCACCCCTGTGACAAAAGAGTACCACAGCAGTCACTGCGTGTGGAAGGAGATATCTTTGAGAGCAAGGACCAGACTGCTGTTAACACCATTATTATTATTATTGCTGTTAAGTACAATAACATCGTGGAGTCCTAGCTGTAAAGCAGGATTTAAATGTGACTTGTTCCACCAGACACGGGAGGTGTTTTTATTTAGGAACTTAACGATTAGTTTGTTTGCCAATGTGATTGTTCATTGCTAAGTTATTCATTGTTAAGAAGAAAACCCAACAATTCCTTTATTAATTGTGTGTGTGTGTGTGTGGTGGGTGTACGAAATGTACGAAATGTTTCTGTCAAAGTAGGCATTCCAATAACCATCTTGGAAAATCAAGAAATTATGTTGTTTTGTACATATCATTACTGAAGTGTAAACATTTATTTAAGAGGTTTGCTGAATTAGATCGATATAAAGGACTCCCTGAAAACTGCATTTATTTTGAAAATAACAGAGAATCATAATGTTTTCACAGCTAATAAAAACCATGTTTCACAAATATGACCCTTTACCTGTACATGAATTAAAATGGAGCTAATGAAATAGAGAAAATAAATCTCAAGAGAAATTAGTGATGTTTACAAACCCTGAGTTTATAAATCCTGCTTATTTACCTACTTTCTTATTAAAAGAAAAAAAAAAGGGGGGGGTTTGTGCACTTTTTGTTCCTTCAGGAATATTTTCTCCCTGGAAAATTGTCAAGGCCTGCTTGGGTGATCGACAAGCCAGGCTGATGTTTTGATACGACCATTGCATTAGGTTTACAGTAAATGAGGAATGTAGTGTTGTGGAGTCATTGTGGGAGCAGTCAGAAATGCATGAAGGAGAAGAAAGATGCAATAATGCCAGCAATATAACTAGGAATTTTCATGCCTGCTGCTTAGGTGCAGGATTTTTAAAGAGAGAGAGAGAGAAGCAGCATCTAGAAAAGAATGGTGATAATTAAAGCAGGTCATAGATGAACCCTATACTGAGGTCATAGTTTTCACTCTAATGCAAACAGCACTTGAGCTAACTTGAGCTAACTCCTGTTCTGACCTGGAGTTCCTTCAATGCTGACTGTGTTGCAGCATTTCCAGAGCAGGACTGACGTGAATTACAAGGTGGAGGACTCTGATCCACTCCTTACTTGCTTCCCAATAGTAAGCCATAAATCAGAAGATTCCTGAGAGCAGGAAGTAGACTTGCCAGGCTCTTCTCAAAACATAAAACTGGCTTTTATGTGGTCACTCTGGGGCCCCTAGATATTATTTCAGCTCCAGGTTTGAGAAAGGTGGAAGACCTATATAGAAGTGGGGATTGCCCTAAAGAACTATAGTGGAGCCTTCTTCATTTCCTCATTTCTTGCAAAGCAAGAACTAAGCAACATCTAAGCAAGTTACCACTGTGAACGGTGGACTAGGCTCTGCCATGATTTTTACTTACTCATATGAAATTCTTTTGTATTTGAAATTCTTTTCCCCATTCCCTGTTCTTTGATGAATTCTTCTTAGAGTTAGAGGCAAGGGAGGCCATTCTAAAGACCTGTCAAGGTTAAGGCCAGGTGTGCATATGTTTGTGTGAATCTGTGTAGCAGCACATCATCAGGTAGCTTAGATGAAAACATATTTTTCCTCCACTGAACCCTTTACTGATTTGAAAAGATATGAGTTTTGGAAAAGAGCAGGCAGGCAGGGAAGAGCTGCAAATTTTGCTTGTCCCTCTCTCCAGAGAAGAATGAGGAAACAGTTCTGCATATCGAGGTTCATGGTTTCTCCCTCTTTACTGAAGAATAATATGAAGAAGTTAAATTCAAGAAATTTGAATTGAAATTCAATTTTCAAGAAATGTGATCAACAGTGTTAACTTTCTTGCAGGGGCTGGGGGAATATTAACTTTTTGGATAGAAGTAATTTTTGAATTCTAATAATTCACATTAATTCAGGTTCTGTGGTACATAACTAATGCTTCTGCTCTCTTGATTGACTTCTTAGGACTGAATTGGGAAAACGTGAAAACGTGCTTTTCCTTTCTTTCAGTTAAAGGTGTTACCTGTTAAGAGAAGATTGATTAGTCACCATTAACACCTGGGAATGCCTTTATTATTATAACTTCAAGCAAATATGTCTACAGCTAGAGTCATAATTATGCGCATTACTTAGACACTTTTTTGCTATTCTTTCATTATATTTTGACAGAAAAGAAATGTCAAGGGAGTAGCACTTGCTTTTTAGCTCTGAGGCATTTACATCTGTTGTACATATTTGTCTCCTCTTTGTCACACTATCCTTTCAAATCTTCCTTTTTTTTTTGCCTCGTAGTTAGTGTCTTTCCACTGTTTTATGAATTAATGTCAAAGTTTTAAATGAAGATGTTATGAAGAACAGCTGCAGATTGTCTTCTCTGAAGCTGTAAACCATCTTTGTTCAGTTGTAAGGCATGAAACCCACTGGAGCTTAAATGATTTACAGCAACTGCAAAGCTGGTCAATCTCTCTAAAATTTCACCCCTGGCATACATTTTTTTAGTTAGACACCAGTGGAGTCTCTATCCTGTGTTACAGAAGTAAAGGGCATTAGTAAATGCTACACATGACTTCAAGATTAGTGTGAGTATTTTAAGTCTGTTTTTCTGGTGTTTACTCTGATACATATCAAACAACTGTGAAGAGAAGATAAAAACTGGGAATGCCAAAAAGTAATTCTGAATTTTTGCAATATAAGAGGCAATATTTCTGTTTATTTGTCTTACATTTTTGTGCTACAGCTGAGGACAAATCTCAGCTGCAAGCATTTGCAAACGGCTGAGCTACAAAGCAAAATTTATTCTGGGCTTGTACCAATTTTTTAATTAAGGAAGAGTTTGTCCCATCATCAGCAATCATTTTCATATTCAAAGATGTGTTTCTAAGAGGAAAGCTTAGAAAAGCTTCCTGTTACAAAACATCCCAAACTCATTAAAATAACCCATTTGTAAGGGGATATAGGACAAACTGTTGCTGGACTTATGACAGTAAACAACATCTAAGTAGCTGTCAGTGAATCCCAATTGTAAGAATTAAGTCATGTGTGGCACTGTTTCATCTAAGCTGTTCTGAGAAGCTGATGAGAAGAACTCCATGTACCATGCCATTTCCTTGAGGTGTTACATTGCTTGTAATTGAGGATACTCTGAGGGAATGACATGCCATCCCTAAGTGATGCTGATGCTTTGGATGTCACATTTCCCATAAAGTGATAACTGAACCACAGCCCTGTTGGGATTTTAGGAGAGTGTATTGCTTTGAATAATGTATTGCTTTGAATAATCGTCATACAAGGCACAAACTTCAGGATCCAGCTTGTTTGCTGTCCTTAGAGGTGCTGCTGTCCCTTTTAGAAGGAAGCAGACATTCTTATGAGATTTTTGCATGCATAACCATGCCTTTTTCCCCTAATATAGGGTTGCAATTTAGGCTGACCACTGAATTGCTGCTAGTTCTTCTTTTCTACATTCTCTTCTTTCTAGCAAATTTCTATACCATTTGGAAAAACACTTCAGAAAGGTATTGTAGCTAGCCTACCATCCCCAGTCCTACAGGGCTTAAGACCATGATATCTGCAATAAATAAACAATTTTACAGAACCTCTACTGAATGAAAACATGCCATACACTCTATTAACAGTTTATTCGCTCTCTCAGATTGAATTCTTTCACATTTTCTTAGGCTCTTTCTCCTTGAGCTGGAAAAATAGCTGTAATGACTGGCTATTTTAATAAGGTTCATTTTCTCTTTGCAATATGCCTTCAAAAATGGCCATTTGCTTAGCTATGCTAGGGGCCATCACTGAAATCAGCTCTACCAAGTTCATTTGGCTCCGTCAAGATTGATATTTACTTCATGGTGCATTGGAACAATTCTCTGCAACATGTACTTTTGAAAATTTTGTCTCATGAATGAAAATTCCAGGCAAGGTTCTTGGCACTGGCAGAGAGATCCTTACTGAACTGAGAGGAAAGCATTATTAGAAAGGGGTATGGAAAGAAACTGAAGATGGTTTTCTCTCCTGTTAATTTTTTTCCTTACTGTTTTATAGAAGAAACCTAACTAACATTTAATGACCCATTACAGGGTTTCTTAAGCTTTGTTTTTCCTGCTTTCCCTCTTTTCCCTGGTATTATTACCTTAGCCAAGCAAGGATCAGTGTTGTCCGAAATTTATTTTCACCATCCTCACTGTTCCCCACTTTCTTTCACGGGAGGTGCATTAGGTCTGTGAGCAACTTCAGAAGAGCTGTAAGAGAAGAGGAAATAGGAAGGTACAAATACCTGGAGAAACCTTATACCTAGCAAGAAGATATCAAAAAGAGTGTGGCGTGTGAAGGACTGGCTACACAGAAATCCTGGCAGCAGAAAAGAGGACAAGATTAAAGAGGGTAGGAGAGACCTTTTGCATGGCAATATGGCAGATGGAAATGTGGGACAACAGAAGATGAGCTGTTTTGGAGGAGGGTGAAGAGGGGAAGCCCTTGGATGAGACAGAAGCAGAGGACAGGGGTCAGATGGCACACAGGGGGCTGAAGGAATAAAATGAAAGAAAGCAGTGAGCCCCGCTTATGCAACACTGAACAACTTTCAGAAGATTCAATGAGTGTGATCTTCTAGGACTGGGATATAAATGACATCTGGCTACTGAGGTTCCAGATGGCATGAAGGAAGCTAACTAATTATAATAAAATTCCCAAGTAGTTCTTTTGAACACTGTTTTAAATCCACTGAAGTATTCAAAGATGTGTACCTAAATGTCTTTTCCACAACCACATTTTGATGTTGAAAGTCAGTTGCTTTTCACCTTAACAGGAAGAGAACATGCAAGGAATGAGAAAACACAGGAAGTCAATTAGCATAAAAGTCTGAGAAAATGCCCAGTGAATAGACATGTTTATGCTTGGTGAGCAGAAATTCTGCTTGTGGTTCTTGAGTAAAGGTTTTTCATACTTACCATGGCCAGTGAAAAAAATGGGAAGAAAACTTAGATTTATTTTGTAATGTCATTGGGATATCTGAGAAAGTGCAATGGGATGATTCATTGGTATTTCTTGCCTGGCTACTTAGAATACCAATGATATATGTTTAAACTTAAGTAGATGAGAAATAGATACAACCTTTTCTATGACAGGTTATTGTAATACTTTTATTCTAAGTTGCCATTTAGGATTTTGTAGAATTGAAGTCTGAGATTTCTCCTATAAGTCAACCCTCATTCTGATAAATCATTTAAATAAATGAGGTGATTATCAGTTTTTAGTGTGAAGAAGAACATTCAAATGTTGTAGAATGTAAGACCACACAAAGGAAATAGAAAAGAAGACTTATGTTTACTTCATTGAGAATTTCTGAATTATTTTGGGTCAGGGGTCAGAATTTAATGTGTAATTGAAATATACTCTTGCACTTTACACAGACTCATAAAGCAAGAGATCACTGTCCTTGTTCTATGTACAATGCAAATACAGTTGAAGGTCTTGTTTTCCTTTGGACATTGCTAAGTATGCTCGTGAGGCCAGGGGAAGAAAAAGAGATGTTAATGAAACCACTTGCAGAGACTAAGTCTTGATCTAACCCACACAGCCTCAAAACTGTAGTTTTTCCATACATGTGTTTATGAATGTCTGGGAAAGGGAGAGTGTATTCCTGTTACAGTTTATGTAGCTTGAGGGAATAAATTTTCAACTACAGTAATTTCATATTTTCTATATATTGTTCAACCTGCAAATGCAGCCAAATAAGTTGAAGTTGATTCTTCCCACGGTTTGAAAGGAAAAGTGATGTGCAAATTAGATTCCACATATTATCTTTATTCTTTAAGTATATGTGCACTTTAAAATACAAAGGAAAAATACAGTCTTCGCTATACAGTATGAAAGTTGGGGATTAGCATTTTTCTTAGTTCAGATATGTAAGCTCAAATTCAGTATTTTCCTCTGTAATAAAAATTAGTATTTTGATTTGTGGTTTAGGTTTGGTTCATTGCTGTAACGGGCCAAAGTGTGAAATATGGATTCCAATCCTCACAGGGATTTTATCCTCACAGCTTCTCCATATCTAGTCCATCATTCTCCATTCACTATGAAATAGTGAGATTAACTCAAGGCAGAAAGCACTGCCATCCTCTAACAGGAAACACAGAGGTTTAATGCTTCTTAGATAAAGGAGAAACAAAACCACAAATTGTAAAGCATAATACAGAAATTTATAGAAATGTTATAGAGTTTCTATATATAGAAAGATGTGAATCAAATTTCACGTTTTTCACTTCTGGGAGTATCTTATGTTCCAGATGAGCAAAGATCTTTTTGTCTACAAAATCTTCATGTCAGCCTCATCTGTCCTGTGTCCTGTAAATTTGTTACTGGGGATTTCTGTTTATTTGAATTTTAGCTTGTACTGAACACAGTTGGCCAGAGATGGTGCTGAGTGCTCGGATATTGCAGAGTGAAATGCAGTAGCAATTTGAACAGAAGTGATTTGGGACATTAATCATAGCCATATTCGGCTGCCATGAGTTATGACTTTGAGTGAATTTAAAATTAGAAAAAAGCACCTCACTTTTAATAGTTAGCAGAACACTGGCAAATACAATTATTTTAGAAAATGAGAAAATGGTTGGGAAGCTGTAACACAGGGAAGAAGATTTATCTGGTTTTTTATCTGATTTACCTGTATTTGCTGATATTTTATTTTTCAATTAAATAAAGGTAATCTTCTGTAAGTGAATTTATCTAGCTTTATCAGATGGGTGGTAGAAATAGAAATAAGCTCAATTTACTAGTAGCCCCTGTAGGTTGCAGCTAATTTCTGGCTGTCTTTTCATAATTGCTCTCTTATTTCATCTCTGTCCTTTATTTCAGTATGAAAGTCTGTGCAATAGTGAGGCACTTACATGACATGAAGAGCTGCACTGTAAGTGAAAGTCAAACTGTCCTTTGTGATGGGTTCTTATCCAAAACCAGCCCTATTGTAGTCAGTGCCGGGGTTCACTGGGGTAAGGATCTCTAAGAGTTTCTGTGATGAGCCTGGAGAATTAGCCTGCCATGTCATGGTCTTTTCCATCTCTTCTATGATGCTTTTTTCTCTAATGATACCTTTTCTGATTTACTGAAGTATAACCACCATGTCAATACAAAGAACAAACAAAACCAGTTGAAAAGTCCTGTTCACACTCTGTTTTTTTCAGTTTTTATTCTGTGTTTGCTGCTGCTAGCAGCTGAGTCAAACCCTTCTGGTGATGGACCTAGGATGTTCATCTCATTAACCAGTAACATGGCCATGCTGAGTGCAGCTGGAGGGTGTTCCAACAGATCAGAAAGTTCTTGTCCCCACTGAGCTCTTCATTGTTGGCTCTGACTGGCTCCAGGATCTCCATCCTTCAGGGACAAGCATAAAATCCTGGAGTAATGTTATGTCCTGGTTCCCTGTCTGTACAGACAAGGGATTGTCCTGAGTGGGCCAGGATGCCTTGGCCTGTGTGACAGCCAACTTGCCATGGAAAGCAGTGCACAGGGAGAATGCTGTCCTGACAAAGTCTTTGGCTTGCTGCTCAGTCCCATGGTGTAGATATTTCCTAAGCACAACTTACAAGGCTGGTACATCCCAATTTCTTTCCACAAATTCACATGGTTTTTCATGTCTGTCCTGCTCTTAGTAAAGCATCAATTCCTTTTTACCTTTTTTTACCAGACTACAGGAGTAATACTTTTTTTAAATTAAAAAGATTTATTAGATTTAAATCTTAGAGTCATGATTTCTTCTTCAGTTTACCTTCCTTTTCCTGTGGAGAGATGGATCTCCCTATGGGCAAAGCTTTCCAGGTTTGTGGTTTTTTTTTTTCTTTTCTTCAGTACAACATCAAATTTTATCCTTTCCCATCTCCTGCCATCCTGTGGCTTGGGATGCTGGTCCTGTGGAAGCACGATCCTACATCAGGTGCTCAGGTACTTTGACTCTTGGACTGTACTAAAACTGCCCTTGGACTGTGAGGGCAGTTTTCCCTAACCAAAGGATCTGGAGTGCTATGGAGTCATAGAGTCAAATAGAACTGTCAGGAAATATTGGGTATTGCTGCAGTCAGAAATAAAGGGAATGTTTTCTCAGTCTGACCTCCAGGATATTTAATTTGAAAAGTATGGGCAATTTCCTGCTATTTATGGAAGCCATTAAACAATGGGATGGGTATGTGGGAGTAGCATTTCTTAGGAGGTCACTGGCTATGGAAGTGGTGGACCTATCAGCACAAACTGTATTGACCTCAGCTGTCAACGTGAGAAGCAGTGAACAGGGGCTTCTCTCCCATTCTAACAAAGATTTTTGTGGATTGTTCCTACTGTTCACCCTTTGATTTGGTGCTGGGGATTTTCCAAAACTGATGTTTGTACATGTTATTGGGAATAGAAATCAGAAGCATTAGTTCAGGAATATACTCTTTATACAATATGCTCTTTATGAACTCAGTGAGCAGATGGTGCTGTCATTAGTACATGATCTTGAGCTTAGTGAAGAGGCAAGCAAAAAGAAAAGACAGAAACTGGGAAAACCTCCCCCTACAGATTATGTATCTATTCTTAACTGCTGGTGAAGAATTGACCAATATTCATAAGCAGGTTAGTAAAAGTTAGCAACTCAAAAGCAGAGAATAGTTTTTAACCTTTTAGTTAATGAAGAGTGGTGTTTGTTTTACTTAAAATGGGCTTTATCACTGAAAATTTTTGAGAATCATTTTCCTAATTATTAAGGCAGGGTTCTTATAATGGAAATGAAACTGCTTCCTACACTTCCTGTCAGTGACTATTTTGACTGAGGGAAAGCCTATACTACATTCATGTTGCTTTTGAGAAAATGAGAATTTTAAAGCTCTGTGGAGCATTAAAAAGGATTAAAAAGCTTTTCAGAGCCTTAAAATCTTCTTCCACCAACCCCTTGCCCATGCACATTACTTGTTAAAAATACAGAAACTGAATTAAAATAAGCCATATTCTAACTCGAAGATCTGCATCAGGGGGACCTTAAATTGGGAAATATTGGATCTACTCACAGTGTCTAGAAGAGCAGAGATCAGTATGCATGTCAGTCCTGAACCATTTACTTCACCTAGTAAAATGAATCATAATTGGACAGATGAGTGGAAAACATGATAATGAAGTGCCTGATTTGATCACATTCTTTCTGTTGTGTATTTTGTCCTGCACACCATGTACACACAAATAACAAGTTAGGAGGGGGTAATTGTGGTCTAGAGGGTCATGTTTTGTGGGCACAGTGTGGAAAGCACTTTGATGCTAATGAGTAATCCAAATTATTTCCTACTTTGCCAGATAAATTTAGACACCTTTTTAATCCAAGTTTGCATTCCTTGACAGGCATAGTACTTGGCAACATATAAACAGTGCATGAATCACTCATGTTATTTTGACACGTGTGAGAGAGATTAGGATATGGAGGGAAAATTTCTATGAATTAATATATTTGGTGATCCATTACATCCAAGTAATAGTTAGAAAGACCTTCCAGCTGTCTTAAAGTATGAATTAAAAGCCTACTCCAAGAACTTCTGGAGTAGGTGACCTCCATAAATTCACTGTTTTCGATGTCCCAGAGAAATTCAAATATACCACAGACAAAGTAGTAGTGGACTGTGTCACCTGTCTCTCTGTTTTTTAAAAATTTCATTACTTTACGGAAATGTTGTACTGAGCTGGCAGGCAAACCTTCAAGTTGTTTGTTGACAGCTATGTCACTTGTCAAATCTTCCCTGATTTTTTTCTCCACTGCTTATCCTGTTGATTGTGTCTCTGACCTTTTGTCAATGCAGAATATAATCTCTGACACTTGGGACTCTTTCCTGTGTAGCTAGGAAATCACCTGTCATCAGCCTTACTAACTTGCCTGTTTTTTTAAAATCTGAAAATATATCCTTTTCCTTTGACTAAATTTGTGTAGGAAAACACACGGATTAGATTCCTAGGTAGAATCTTGAGCTCTGCTGGCACCACTGCCTTCCTTAATTCCCAAGGTGTATTTTGGCTATGCATTTTCTTTCACACCCACCTCTAGCCTGTTTCAATCCAGGGTAAATTGTTTGAAAGGCATTAGCAAGGACTCTTGGTTGACCAATGTCTCTTTTTCTCCATGTGGTCTGAGGAGTGCTGACAGAACTCTGACATGCCCTTTCTTGTAAGAGCTCATTGCATAGCTGCAGGAATCGTCTTGTTAACACAGATTTTTCCAAAAGGCTGTGAAAGGCGTGTGGGAGGATTAAATGATATTGTCATGCTGACCACAGGTGAAATACAGGTGCACAAGGCTACACAGTTTTGTATTACTGGGAAAAGTGATCAGGACTCAGGTGTGCAGAACAAATGGTTTCGGGGGAGTTGTGTGGCTTTTCCTTTATTTGCTAGTGAAAAGCCAGTACAGTTCCAACTCATGTTATCAGGTGGTGGTTAAGGCCTACATTGCATTAAGGAACAGCAAGTGGATGGGAAGGGTTGAGAGGAGCAGCTCAGGCTGCCCGTGCCCGGCATTATCGGCCGTGGTGAGTAACTGCCCCGTCCGTGCTCGCAGCTTTGCTGACCCACCATGGCCAGGGGCAGAAGCAGCACACAGCTACCCCTTGGCAGAGCACAAGGGCAGGTAAGCTTTAGCAGCTGTGCTGCCATTTCACACCCTTGTTTACCACCCTTGTTTGCCTGAGAGCACCTCTAAGACATCCGAATTTCGTCACTTCCAGAGAAAGCAGAATCATTCAGTGTCATATGCACAGAAATTAAGTGAAGTTCTTATTTTTTGATGGAAGCTGGTTTAGAAAATGAAATTAAATTTAAATTTACATTCCATTTAAATTGTTGCTTCTGTTTTAAATTTGGTTTGGTTAAAGCTATTTAGGTAGCCATATGTAATAAAACTATTATTAAACTCCTTTATTATGCGATGTCAGAACCTGAAGTCAAAGTAATATTGGCTTCCACAGCTGTGGATAGATATTCTGCTTTCAAAACAAAACAGTAATAATTCCTCATGTGGCTTGAAGAGTATTTGTATCAGTAAGATTTGTTTTAACAGCTTTTGCATAAGCAGACCTTTTGAACAAAAGTGTTTGAAAGACAGTGTTTCAATCTGGAGGAGAAATAATAACATGTTGTTCAAAGCAGTATGATGGTTTTAAAACTGTATTAGCCACACAATAGCAGAAAGGAAAAATATGTTCTGCATTTATATATTTTTTAAAAAATAATTTTTGAGTGGAATTAAAATGCAATTATATGCAAAATAAAAAATAAAACAGAAAAAAACATGCTATTATCTTTTTGCCTATGAACCAGTTCCCAGAAAACTCAGTGAACTCTTTCTTATGTCATATTGTGAAGCAAAGAGATTAAAACAAGAAATGCAAGGAAAGGCTGTCATTACAGATGAACTAGATAAATGTCTGTTCCTCTGTTTTCCATTAGAGAGGATGGCTTTATCACCTCTCCCTTCTCAGCACCCTCTTCTACCTTTAAAATATAAGCCATATTTTGTGCAAGATTGTGATAATTTAAGATGATCATGTTAAATACAAGAACATTGTTCTTGTATTTATATTTAAAGATTTCTGCTTCTCATTAATTTCTGAAGTAGATCTTCTGCTTTCAACAACTTATTTCTTTTTCAGCAGTAACAACTGGTAGAAAAACAGATGTTATTGCTTTTCATAGAATTTGTCACACTTCTAATATTTAAAATGTTTTGGAAATTAGTTTTATCTTTCTTTGGCACTCTGTATAATAGATCTAACACTTTCCTGGTTGAATATCCAAAACTAATCTGAATCCTTTTTTGTGTTGGAGGAGTATGTTTGTTTATTGGCATACCCGACTTTCTGAGACTGGAATCTTGAGAAAGAAAGATTGGATTTGTGATGGACCCAATATGATTTTTAGAATAAAGAGGGCAAGATAAGCAAGGATACACAATGTCTAGGTCCTGTGGTAAACTTTAAGCCTCATATGTTGGCCGTGCAATTATACCCAGTTGACTTTCATTTCTCCAAAGCCATTTCTTATCTCGGTTATATTTGGTTCGTTTTTTTTTTGTTTGTTTGTTTGTTTGTTTGTTTGTTTGTTTTTAAGCTGTCTGGGGCCCTTATAGCATCACCTGAGCTTGACACCACTGGCACCCCAAGCAAATCGTGGTGCCACCCCTGGAGGATGTGATGTCTGACATATGAGCAATGTCCCATATAAAATCTCCTTGCAGGAAAGTAGTTTCCTTACTGTCCTGCCATCAAGTGCACCTGAATTTTCATGCACAAATACATCCCATGGACCCCATTGCTTGGAGCTTATTCACACATCACACTCACCTGTGTGACTCAAGCTGCATGGTTCCTGTCCCTCTGGGTTAAGGTGCAGCTGGGGAAGATGCAGGATATCTAGCTTAACTTTTTATGGGAGAACTATATATACCTGTCATTTTCTTCCCTGTCTAACTTTCATTCCCATTTTCAAAAATACAGCTAGTTACAGTTTAAGGGAATAAATGTAGTTAAAATTTGGACAGAAGGGATTGTTTCTTTTTGTGGTATAGTAGGAGAGGAAGTAGCAGCATGCCAAACACCTCCCAGAACAAAGGTATTTCTGTTATCTGTACCAGGTAATTTGAGGTGAAAGACAGCAAATGGGAGAACTGAGGGCTCTGTTAAAGCTCTTAGATAAATGTTACAAAATCTCTTTTGTCCTGAAAGTGGGGAAGAGGTGAGGTTCTTAAACCACCTTGGATTTTTTGCTAGACTTTTGGCTTGTCCATGTGCATGGCACGGGTTTCTTTGACACAATGAAAGAAGAAATTCTAATGATTTGATTGAGTAACCTGTCCTACAGTAAGTCAGTGCTTAGAGCTGGTGGAGGAGAAATGGAATTACCAGGAATCAGATATAAAGAGCATCCTGATGCAGTTTGCATGTATAAGCCCAGTTTCCAGGAGTGTTTATGCAGCACATGGCACAGGGATCGCTGTGGGCAGAAGGAAATTGCACGTATGAGTTAATCACGGTTTACATTACTGGGAAGACGAATGGACTCTGATAATTAATGAAATGTTTTTTCTTCAAGTCTTCAGCTTAACTTGGATAAGTAAGGCTTGTTATAGGAATTCAGTTAACATGGAAATCGAAATATGTATCACTTGGGTTAGGAAATAATTATTAGGAACAACTCTACATCATCACTTATGCATGAGTGCCCCAAAAGGAGGAGAAGAGGGGCTCTGAATTTCAAGTGGATATAATTGCTCTATCTGCTTTGATATGAACTTTCTACAAGCACTCAGTTTCTGGAATTTTAAGTTGTCTTGTCTTAAAAATTAACATTATATGAGTGTAATAGTAAAATTCAGCAAAAATTCATAGTGGTGATAAACTATCTTATTCCAGAAGAACACATTAGGACTCAGACTAACATTTTCTTTGAGATTTTCTGCAGTTCTGTCCCTCAAATGTCTCTCAGAAAATCAATAATTTTCTTTAAAGAAAATAAGTCTCAAACAGCAAGTCTCTCCCTAGAGAGCCTATTAGATGAGTAAAAAAGTCTTTCCAAAGTGTGGCAATCCTGGTTTTATTAAGCTTTCAATTTTTATGATTTCACAGTTTTCCTCTTTGGGCTTACATGATTCTGAGGTAGACACCTTGATGCAAATTATAAGATGAAATTTGCAGAATATAATAAGCATACATTGCACATATGCTGACGAAAGCTTTCTGCAAATACCATTAAACACTCCAGCATATACTGCTCAGCAGAAGGGAGTGGCGAGCTTTCATCCCTGCTTCCCTGTTATTGGGATAGAACAGCAAGGCTGTACAAAAGTAGGCAATAGCGCTGCATGTATCTCTATTCATGCCAAGTAGATTTCCTTGTTACAGAGGATATTTGTGCTCTCACTATGGCTATTAAAAGGAAGGCCATAGCCACTTGCAAATACAGAACTACTAGTATTTTTCACCAGAAAGACCAAATTTCAAAGTGAAGAGTTCTTGGCTGCCTGGCTGTCGTTTTGTGCTCTCACTTGCATGGTTTATTCATTGAATAATATCAGTAGGCTGTGTGAGTATACAAGTCATGCTTGTTGTCTTTCTCTGGGGGATGAAGAGAGCTTGGGACTGCTTGGAGTATGGTTCATTGGCTACTTTGTTTATGGATTTCACTGGAAGCTGTGCTCACAGGACAGGTGTAGAACTTTGGATGTAAATCATTTATGGATCTGTTGGGCCAAGAGTTAGTCTGTAAATGTTGGACCATCACACCTGTTCTCTGTACATAAACCACTAATGTACATAAAAAATAGAACCACAGAACTAAAGCATGCTTCTCAAGCTAGGCTGCTTAATTCAATTAACACTGATGGATCTGAATGGCCAAAACATTTTCAGAAATTTTGTTAGGTGAATTATTCCCCAAATCAAGTACATTCTCTGAAGATTACTGAAAAAAAATATAAATTTTTCTTAGTAGATCATTCCCAAATAACCTATTTTGATCCTTGATATTCATCATCTCAGCTGTGCTACTTGTTATTATTAGTTAGAGTCATAAAGTTAATTTTCATTACTTGGCTTGTTCAAAAACAAACCTAACATGTAGACATCTTACAGCTTGTTTTCCTTTAGTACGCTGTAAGCTTTCCTTCACAGTCATTAATTGGGAAATCACTGATTTTGCTAACAAATGTTTATTTGTAAAGTTAACCAAAAATCAGCTTAAGCCAGGCAAACTCAACAACAGGCATAGGCAAGCTCAACAATTCGTTTATCCAGTTTACAGACATAGGCAAACATTAGCCTCCCCTACTCCACCATTAATTATGTCTTTGGCTGCAATATCACTGTGCACTGTAGCATACTGAAATCACTTTTACAAATTTCCTTTCAGAAATTCTTGATCATGGAATCAGATGAAAGGCCTTTCAGCGCAAACAAGAAAGGAATGAAAAAGATGTGACTGATCAGAAGGATTGAAATGGCCCATTATTAAAAAGCAGTACAGAACAGGTACTTTAATTGTCAATTGTAAATGGACATGCTGACTGTCACATGATATATATTATGTATGCAGGGACAAAAGACATAGAAAGTTAAGAGGAACTGAGAAAAACTGTTGCTATAAACTTGTTATGTTTTCTGAGATACAATGTTGCATCCAGTGTAATCTTAATTCAAGGCCCTCTTTAACACCTCAGAATTTCCGTTTTAGTACCTCACCTTCCTCTAGAGAGATCCCTTAAAAAAAATCCAAACAAAACAACAGGACATAATCTGATTTTAATGACTCAGACACAGAACATCCTGCCTCTGAAAATTACTTAGACCTTGGAAATACTAACAACTTTATATAAGTGGTCAGTGCAGCTTGTACTAAAAATGTTAATATGATCCTTGGGTGTCTAAATAGGCAAGCAGTGAGGTGATTTTTATGCTGAGACTGGAATACTGGGTATAAACCTTCTATCATCATTATGAAAGGACTAGGAAAATCCAGAGGGAAGGCAGGAAAAACAAAAAGCCATGTGTTTCTGGGATCCAGGAGACTTGCCTCTGACAGTGGAGTCTTCTGCTGCTAAAGGCAGTGACCTGTGATTCCTACTTCGGGGTGTGTAAATATTTTCACTAAAGAAGATATGAGGATCTAAAATGCTACTTATTATGGCCTACAAAGGCACAATGTGGGAACTTGTGACTGGAGTCTGCAACTTGAAAAACTCAGAACAAAACTTGAGCAGAATGAGAAATCCATGTTTGACTTTGACAATGTTCAGCTGGTAAAGCAAATGATCAAGGGGAGTACCAAAGACATGTTGGTATACAATACATTTTTTTGTTAAGTAAAAGGAAAATGACTGTAAAGAAATTTAGGATGTGTGCTTCTTAGATCATACTTACTCTGAAATATAGTTTCTCTAAACCAAAGCTGCTTATAGAAATATTGTCCTTTGCTACAAACTGATTCACTATATTTATTATAATTTGGCCTGTCTTGTTTCTTTATCAACATAAATTTTATAATGAGCAATACAGATCCCATAAAGTCTTTTTGCAGTGTGAGGTATAATCTGAACTTTACAAAACTCAAGAGAAAAAAAATGTTATCAGTAAAGAAGTAGATTTTTCTGTTTCCTTCATAGGGAAGTCAGTTTGTTAAAAACAGAAGCTCATGTAACAATGATGAAAGAACATTAAGTAGCTGAAAAACTGCTGCACATCAGAGTTTTAGCTAGAGCCGTATGGAAGTTAACAATAAATCAGTTATTACTTTCCCCTCTGGTAGTTTTACACAAAGCAATAACTTGGACCAAATTAAAAGTCATTCAGGTATCCATGAGTAGAAAAGATGCAGCCACTCTCATTCATCATTTTTGCCCTGTGGACACCTCAAGTGTTTCCAGTAAGGACTGCATGAAGTGAAGTAACAGCCCTGAAGTTCCTTGGGCTCAGGCAGCTGCACAGGGAAAGTGCTTACATGCTCCCATGAGTATAGGTAGGAGAGATCATCTCCCACACTCCTGACCATCCTCTCCATTGCCACTGACTTCACTGACAGCAGGTTTTATTCCAAGCATTCTCCAATATCTCAGTGCAAAGACCAAGTGTAGATCACCATGGGCTTGATTTTCTAAGTGTGATTAACTGTCTGACAGGCAGGATGTAACATGTTACACCAAGCTGTTTTGATAAGAGTATTCTACAGAGATTCCTGCACTTACTAGATTCCAAACAAGATAACTGGTTATGGTGTTTTTGTTTTTGTTTTTATTGCTTGGTTGATTTTTTTTTTCTATTTAAAAGGGGAAAAACCACCCCCAGAGCAACCTAGAAGTACAGATTACCATACAGATTAGTCACTGGTTAAGTGTCTTGCAAATCTTACACAGTAGATTAGCAACTGGTCTTTCAGCAAGATGTCAAGGAATAAAACTCTTTTCTTAGTTTGCAGCAAAGAACTTAGATCTGTAATGTCAACAATTTATGGAATGGAAGGAAGCCACTTAATCACTGCCAATGTGTCTATTTATTATGCAGCATGTAGACAGCATCTATGAATTTTTTCATAATTGCCTTTTAAACTACCTGTTACAGAATAAGCTGCGTAATTAATTCTTAAGGAGATAAAGTGCTCAAGAGCTCATTATTCCTGGAAAATATATCTTAAGAGTCTTCAGTCTTCCAGAAAGTTTTCTCATATCTCACACAATTACTTTATTAGAAGATCAATTAGCATTTATCAACTGTGTCTTGTCATGATACCTTCAAGATTCTTCTATTGAATGTCTAATGGCTGCCACTACTTCACCTTAATGAAGGTATGTGGGTCATGGCAGTAGTAGACACCAAATGTAGTACAGTGCAAGTACCATTATATGGTATTATTATGTAAATAAGTACTGTATAGTGCCTTTCAACTGCTCTTCAAAAGAAGTTGGAGGAAAAGCTGATAGACTTGAGAAGAAAGTGCGGGAATATGAGGCAGGAATTTGTGCTCTCGACATGTGCATATGTCAGTGTCTTGCAAAGGCACTGTCAGGTTGTCTAGCTGATGTTCTAGAGAAAAATAACAGGGAGGTAAGAGTGCTGTATCTCAAGTAAGTCAGATTATTTTGAGGAGATTACTCTCTGATTCGAAGAGGATGTTCAGAAAAACTTACTGAAGAATTTCACTGTGAAAGATCTCCACAAAGTAATTCTGTGCAAACTGCAAGGGACAGAATGGCTCTAAGCATGATTTTATAGGGCATTTTGTCCCCAAAGTGAAAGTTAGCTGAACATAGTTCATATTTTAAACTGTATCCAGAAGAATCTAATTAATTGAAGTTAGTGTTTTGACAGCTTGTCTTTGAATATTCAGCAATTATTTTTACCCACACCGACTGAAGAGCTGAAGTGAAAAACCAATTATATTTTAGCAAACATACAACCACTCTTACCCAGCTACTTCCTTTAGTCAGCATCTGAGAGCTGAACTAATCTTGTGCTAGCTGTATGCTTTTGACATTTTGCAGTGTTTGACAGGAAAATGTTGAAACTCTAAAGCTGAGAAGGGTCAAGGTGAACTGCAGCATGTGGTTATGTACTTATAAATTCCAAGAAACCATTTCCAGGAGAACAGAATTGGATATGTGGTTTACTGGTTTTCCATAAGGTGGTAGATAACCCATGATAATTATTACTGCCTCAGCAGCCACCTGTTGGGGAATCACAGAATGGCTTGGAATGTACCTTAAACATCATATAGTTCCAACTCCCCTCTCCATGGATAAGGACACCTTTCACTAGGCCAGGTTACTCAAAGCCCCATCCAACCTGGCCTGAAACATATCCAGGGATGGAGAATCCACAACTTCTCTGGGCAACCTGTTCCAGTGCCTCACCACCCTCATTGTCAAAGAATTCCTTCCTTGGATCTAATTAAAATCTATCCTCTTTCAGTGTAAAATCACTACCCCTTGTCTTGTCACCACGTGCCCTGGTAAAAAGTGGGCCCTCTCCACCATCTTTCTTCTAAGTTCCTTTTATGAGTGAGTTAAAATAAGGTGCCTGCAGAGCCTTCTCTTCTCCAGGCTGAACCACCAAAACTCTCATCTTTTCTTCATTAGGGGAGGTATTTCAGCCCTCTGATTATTTTTGTAGCACTTGTCCCGACCTGCTCAAACAGGTTTGTGACTTTCTTGTGCTGGGTGTCAGTCAATACTAATAATATGGGCAATTATATTTATTACTGTTTTATAAAATTATACTTTTGTCATTATAATTGCAAACATTTTGAAAAAAGGTTGATGTTAATTATAGCAAGAGGCAGGAAACTCTTGGAATGACAAATGTTTTCTATATTCAGCCTCCCTCCCTCTGTCCTCATATTTTAAGCTATAAATATTGGCGTACAAAATATTTTATAGATTTTTTTTGCAGTGTTTTCTGGTCCTAAGGCTAGTGTTCTGAAAAGCACAACACCAAAATATAAGCATGCAAAAGTTGTGCTGGCACTCTATGTAACAGCAGCTAATGGAATGATCCTTAAGACTCGGAAGAATTACTTTTCTAATATTCATCTTTAAATATAATCCATCCATATTCTGTCACCTAATAAAAATGTCTTATATTAACATTAAAACCTTAGTGAAATTGTTTTTACAATGTCATTTAGCTTGAATTTAGAAGTGGTATTTTAGTGATGAGGTTTTCTCATTGTGATAAGTCTGTATGTTGTTGGTTAATATCTGAAGTTTTATTTAAAAAGACTTGGCTTTTGCTTCAGCAAATGGGTTTTTGGGAAAGAAGGAGAATTTTTATTAATGCTATCTAATAATTTCCCCTAATTTAACTAATCTACAAGTTCCTATATTTTCAGTGCTTATTTACAAATATAAACTTTTTTTTTTTTTAAATATAAAGGTATTTTTGCATTGCCTTTGAAGGACAGGAGGTTGACAATATTTGTGACAAATTAACAAGTCTGGATGCTATTTTCTTTTTCTTCCAGTTAAAAGAAATTCAACAAAATATCTTGCTTCCACCTTTCAGTGGAATCCCCATTTCCACTATAAGTCTTCCTGCTGGATTATGGTCCAAAGTATAATAATAAAATTAAAGAATCATGATAGTCATGAAAACTGTGAAGTCTCTGATCTGCTCATTTATCATGAGAACTGTTACATCATTACACAATTCCCCAACAGTTCAGAGTTTACCTTTCAGACAGCAAAACCCAGTGTGGAGGAGAGCTGAATTTAGGGTCTAAATCTATGATACCCTTCTCTGAGATTCTGCTGTCAGCTTCAGTGCAAATGAAAAGGGCTGACAGGAGTCTGCAAGAGCTCTGCCAAATATAAATGTAGCATTACAATAGCCAAGGAAGCTCTTGAATGGTGTTTAAGTATCACTCTAATTTTGGGACAAGGCAGTGAAAAACATTTGAATGCATCCCAAGTATAATGGATGCATACCTGTCTAGTTTTCTTCTGAGGGCAGGCTGGAGCATCGTAATAATTTCATTTTGCTCAAAATGGTCTGTATACAAAAGTTATGTGGACAAGTGGCATTGCTGTCTGATCTGGAATTTGTGTCAAGGGGGCAACCCTCCAACCTGTGGCCACTGTCTGAGCAGAGTAGCCAGTCTATTAAAAGGACTTGCAAATGGTATTTTCTCAGGTTCGTCCTTCTTGTTCTTGGCGATTTCCCACTGTAGCAAAGAACTAAATAACACAAGAATTGAGAGAAGAAAGGAAGCTCTGCAATGACCACATACTTCCTCTAGACTGTACCTTTCTTCACAAGTGCTTCCACTCCTGCTGACACTAGTGACATCCAGCCTCAGTTCCCTCTTTCCTGAAAGGAGGACAGGGTAAAGGACAAGTTCTGGGAAAATTTCCCCCCCAGGAGTGCTGGTGGCACTCTGATCTCGCTGTTGAGTTAGGTGATACCGCTTTAAATCATAACATCTGTGTTTTTTCCTCATTTCAGTTTTCTTAGGGCCCTTTGAGAATGCCTGCTGGGGCCAACTCTGTGGTGATCCTGTGAGGTGGGGCACACTGCCTGTGCCAAACTCTGCTGTCTTGAGGCAGACACAAGTGCCCCATGAGCTCAGCAGACTATACTGTAGACACCCAGAGGACTTTACTAGTCCACAAGTGGTCACTGAACAGCTCTTCCTGATTCCCAGCACTTCCCAGAGCACCTCATCCTGCTGTGTGCCCCAGCCAGAAATAGTTTGAGTGGGGCAGGCACTCAATGTACCATTGTATGCAGTATGATGGTAGAACTCCAATAATCAGGCAATTGGTTCTTTCCAGTGATTAGCACCAAACACATCAAAAATAGGCTCTTTATAGGAGATAACAGTTTGAACTGAGAATATAAGCTTCAGATTTTAAATACTGAGCAGTCTTTTTCTTGCCTTTTTGAAGAAGAAAAAAAAAAGAAAGAATTGCTAGAAAGCAGTGTTTTTCTTGGTTTTTCCTTCAGGACATTTAGGGATGTACTGGCAGCAGCAATAAGGTACAAGAAGTATCTGCCCTGTGATTCAAGCTGTCCTAGTGCATCACTCCACTTCTCCAACCTGGCAGAGCCATGTGACATTGCTTTGTATTTTCTGTACATCTTTCAACTTAGGAATTACCTATGGCATGGATTCATTTTTGAAAGGCAACCAAGAGGTCTGCAACATTTCAGGCAGGCAGTGTCCAAAGTAACATAACAAAACACACTCCTCCACCTTCTCACCTTGACCAAAAAAACCCAGAATTTTAGATGGGTCTCACAACTGCTGGAGCATTGTTGGAGGAGACCTGACCACATAAAAAAGGCCATCTTGAGAAAGAATTTTTTCATTTTTCTGCCTCTTGGACCAGATTCTGGGTACAACTTGACACACTGACTTAAAGCACTTCCAAATTTATTTTAGCAGCAATTTTGCCAGTGACAATTGCTGTCTTCTGTGCAGATTTGATATGAGCAATCAAAGGCACAGCAACATCTGAAAACAAAGTTAGATTTGTAACTGCTGCCAGAGCAGCAATTCCACAGGCTTCACTGCAACTCATATGTCCTTTTTTGCTGGCATTTTTGCCAACAAAATGAGTGCAACAGAAGCAATTTCATGACTATAACGTCTGCAGCATGATTGCAAATGGAAATATTCATCTTTATATCCATTATGCTTTCTTCCTCATTAGCTAATAATGGCATAAAGTCATTCCTATTACAAGAGATTTTAGGAAGATGGAATTTCAGTTTTTCAAGTTTCATAATTTGAGAGATGTGATTGACTGTTGAGGAAGCATTTTCTAACTCATTTATTTGGCCTCAAGGAAAGAAAAAAAAAAGAGGAAAAATAAAATCTGCATATTTCTAGCTATCTCCTGTAGAAATATCTTTTATCCTTCTGTTTTTGTGCTTCTCTTTTCTAAATAAATGTTTGAAAATTTTGAAAACATGGTGATTTGAAATCACTTGGCCAGGGAATACTCTGCAAGCTCTCTTCATGCCTCTGGTCAGTAAACTCTCTCGTGCAGGAAGGGGAGCTCCAAATTCTCTAAGTCTGTCTTTGTGCCTGAAACTGGTGGACTTCACAAGTAAATCTTCGCAAAGATTGATATGATTGAAAATATATTGATATTGGTTTTCCCTCAGTATTTCCACCCCATAGGAAGACCCAGAATAGTTGAAATTTTAGCCTTTTGATTGTTTCAGTGAATTTGTCATTTAACAATGCATGGAAAGCTTTTGAAAGGATGGAAATATTTCTTCTGGAATGGTAATTAAAGCAGAATCTCTATCTCTGAAATAATTTATTTTTAAGTTAAAATGTTCATGCTTAAAGTAAAAAATTTAAATTCAAAAAAGAAATGAAAGAAAGAATCTGTTTTGTTCTTTCTGATCTTTGATTAAAACTAGACATTCTGTTCCTCAATTGTATCTTTAATCTCTGTACTGGAAATGGAATGATTTCTGCAGCTATTTTTTGTGGCATTTTGTGTTGTGAAAATCCAATTTATTTTGAGAGATAATAATAAATACCACTGTAGTTTCACTTTAAAATGCCAAAAAAATTATGGGGAAAGATTAAACATTTTACTGTATATACTATATTCTGAAGTTTAGTGAATGTGTTCATGAGTTCAAAAAGATAATGGAGATGTTTCTAAAGCAGTTTTGTGGAAATCCTTCTCTAAACATCTTTTATTTTAGCCTACACATCCCTTGAAAAGGTGCTGAAAGCTGAAATAAATCACAAGTTTTCTTCTTTAGTGAAGAATACTCTTGATCTCAGTTTTTGCTGGCCTCTCTATGCTCAGAAAAGAACATAACAAAAAACAGTGGGGTTTTTTTCATCCTTTCAGTGAAATGTTTACTTTAGTCCCAGTTCCTCTAAGCATTTCTTTATGCAGGGTAACTCCATCAGGAATCCTGCAGAAACAGTGAAGTTTCTGGTTACTCAGTTGGATTCTAAAGAATAGGAGTTTGGCATAGCTCCTGTACCCCACACTGGATTTTTGGCCATCCACAGTAGCCCAGTGTTAATTTAAAGCAGTACATTGAATAACTCTTCCCAGTGTGAAGGTAAGTGGTGTAGAATGCTTTGTGTCCATGTCCTCTAAACTGTTATCTTCCAAACTGGACATCAAAATGTCCTTTGGGAAGTCAGCCTCAGCCAATGTTCATACCCAAGCAGGTGTCAGAGCCCTGTGGGTGAGTATTAGTTAGCTAAAGCTGAAATTCAGCTATAGCTAAAAGCAGATAAGGGTCTAGCAATTTTACAGCAGGGATAGTGGATTTCCATTGCCCTGGAATATTCTCTGGCATGAACTCAGATGCTGGTTTTGGTGTGGGGAAAGGGGATGTGCCCTAAAGCATAGGATAGATGGCAGTACCTTTGCCTTTGGGTGGAAACTCACACAAGTGCTTTTCAAATCTTCTTGTGGATAGCACTTGCATGACTGCAGATGGCAGGGCTAGCAGAGATGTGGTTTTATTTAATTTGCACTAAAAGTGTGTGTCCTGTTCTGCACAGCTGAGAATGAAGTACTGGCTCAAGGCTATGTGTGCTCAAATCATCATCCTAAATACAGCCCACCTGGCCAGCACGTGATGAATGCCACACTGACCTGCTCTTAACTCCAGCCTCAAACAACTACACTGGCCCCTGTGTGATAAGATACAAGTTTCTGCACAGATCCATTTGGGACTTTCATACAGAGTGGTGATTAATTGTGGGGAGAGGTGGTTAGGGTGTACTTTGATGAGTGTGCAGCCTTCTGGATGCAGTCTGACCTGGAAGTGTGTGTGTCATGCCTTGTTCATGAACTAGCTGGAGTTGTTAAGCTGATTCTTTCTGCCTCTAGTTTAGGCTGTTCACTTTTTTTCTTTTTTTACATCTCTTTTGCATCTCTTCTTTTACTGTCTTACCTGACATTTTGTGGCAATTCTCTCATGATACCTTTTTTTGCTTAAGTTTGATAATTTTTATTTTATGAGCCTTTCGTTGGCCCCAGATAAATAACTTGGCTGGCATTTACTCTTTCTGTCATTCTGATGTATATGGCATGGTTATTTTTGCTGAAGGTTGCTCATTTAAGCAATCATAGACAAATTATATGAAACTCAAAGACCCAGGGAAGATTGGAGGAACAATGATGGGCAAAAGAACCTTACAAACCCACGCAGTAGAAATGGACAGCTCAGCTGCTCCCTAAGACCATCCAAGGGATGGGAGAAACATTGGCTCTGGAGTGAAACCCACTGAGATCAGTTGGTGGGAAAGGACAAAACTGGGGAAAGAGAGGTGGACTGAGGAGAAACAAAAGTAGATAAAAAGAAGGAAAAGGGTAAGAAGTGGTTAACAGAGTAAAGGTCAGGCAGATTGTCAGACAGAGCCCTGAACTTGATGGGAGCAGTCTGTTCTCTTTTACTTAAATCTGATTTCTGACGGCCTTTGTGGCTGTGCTCTCTGCTCCAAATGTGTGTGTGCTAACGCTGGCAAACCTTAGCCCACACAAGCTAGTGAACATGAGAGGTCTATGCCCAGCAGCAGGAATGAGCCTTGAGCATCAGGGCCTTGTGGGTGTGGATGCCAACAACTGGAGCATGTCAGGAGCACTGGGGGCTGCTCCTGGAGAGACTGAGGAGGCTAAAAGCAGCCGTGGCCCTTATACTGTGTGTGACACATGGCACCAGCAGATAGGTTCCACTCCTGGTGAGCAGGAGAGAGGAACAGGACTGGGCCACCTGTGCTCTTCTTGTTCATCTGAGGGCTGTGTGCCACTGTGCTTTCTCTTTGTGTCTACCTGCGTGGCTGGATGGGTGGGCAGTGTGAGTGCACATGTGTCAGGAGTGGGTGCTCAGCCTCTCTTCTGCCTGCGGTCAGGGAGAGGGAACAGCAGCAGCCCCACATCCCTGGGGCTGAGACAGGAGGACAGCCCCTGGCTCCCACTGCCCATCAGGTTCAGCTACCTCTAACACAGATGAGTTTTTCACTGTTAACTTTTGTGGATTCCTCGCCACTTTAGTAAGTTAACTTCTGTCACTCATCGCTCCTAACCCTGTTTCACCTGCCCCCCTGTGTGCAGGGGACTCAGTGATCTGTGACTTTCTTACTGCCCTGCTGAGGTGTCTAATCATGCCTTTCAAATAGTTATTGGCTTAATCTTCTGCTTGTTTTGTCTTACTGCTTATCTTTTTTTTTGTTTTCCTTTTAAGAAAACTGCTATTGCTAAGCATACAAGTAAATGAATACATTTATTAAGAAAGAAGCATCTGCTGAGGCAGCTGGGATAAATTCTGGGTCTACAACATTTTCCTGGAACAGTATAGTTATTATATTTTTATTTATTTGTGTATTATTTTTTTTTAACTTGTGTCAAATTCTCATACAGTAGATGTATCTCATACTGGAGATATGGTTGTACTTTTGAATTGAATACTACAATGTAAAGAGAGAATACCTTAAGTCTTGAAGACTATTATTTAACTTTTTGAACAGCTGGCTCCTTCCCAGCTACTCAAAAGCCAAATTCTGGCTCCCCATGATCAGTAATGTGCACATATCATCACAAATAAATGTAATAGATTGCCTCTGATAGAACACAATATCTGAAAGGTAAAGTTAACATCTAACAATAATATCTATTGTCTTTAATAAAAGCTGGCCCCTGCATACATATCTGCCTTCATTAATAGATTTCTTCACAGAAAGGGCATGGCATAAAAATGAAAAATATGTGAGTTGTGACTAAGTGAAAAAAGGTGTTTTGGATGTGTTCAGAACACTTACATGTGATAAAAACTTCTTTCATGCTTGACCATTTAACCCAGATGCCATATATTCACAGGGAAGTGTGAAATTATTTGGTGAATACACTGAAAGATGTGGGGGTCAGTTAAATGAAGTAAAGCATGTCAGGCTTCTGTGAAAAATAGTCAGTCAGACATAAAAAAAAATAAAAATCTGCCTGGAAGCTAAATTGCAGCATTTTGGTCCAGTTAATATTTCCAGTGACTAGAGAAAAGTAGTTCCACCCATTTAGATTGTAACGTCCTGAAGGGAATGAACAGAAGGCCTTGAAACCCTGCTGGATCTGTGGGAGAATAAATAATTGCAAGACTCTGGGGCTGCACCACAGGAATGTAATTGAATGCATCAACTTATCTCAGAAAGGATGATGAGAGTCCTTAAGAAGATAATGCCTTTCAGATACACCTGTCAGAATTTCTAGAACAGTAAGATTGCCCCTGGCTATGATTTGCTCTTTATGAATAAAAGTATATGTAGGCATTCTGTTGACTCTTTAAAGTGGTTTTAACTTTTCTGCCTTTCTATTTTATAAAATTCAACATGAGTAAAGCTGTCAAAGTCATAATCGAAAGCAATTAGCTAAAATGCTCCAATTCAGCATGTTCATAAATCAACTCAGTGTACTTTGATGTTGATACTGTGGTCTACACTTTTTTACCTCTTCTGCTTAGACTAAGAATACATTTTGCTTATTATTTGAGGGTGGTTATTAACTTGTATTTATGTTTCCTGAAAGACTTATTCCATATGCAATTACATTCAATAATTTAATTGGAAAAATAAACAGAACAAAAAAGAGATGGAAGAGAAAAATGGTAGAAAATGAGAAAGGTAGGCAAAAGAGAGATTCAAAGAAGCACAAAATAAGAAGTGGAGAGGGAAAACTAAGACTGAAGAAAAGAAAGAGATGAAGAAAATCAAGATCAGATTCCTTAGTAAGAGAAATTTAATGAAGTGGTCCAAGCAGAGCCAGTGAAATAGCATCAGAAAGTCCAGGAAAACCCCTTGAGAAAAGTCTGAAAAGATATGCAAAGATATAAAAAACCACATTTAAAACAACTTTCGTGTGAATGCTGTAAATGTAAGGTTTTGCATAAATTCATCTGAAAGACTGCTAAAACCAAAAGGTCTGGTCTGATAGCCTTGATAATCCCTTAATATAAATTGATGTTTTTCCTGAAGGAGTTCCTGGTTTAATAATTTTATGAGGCTTATTACACTTATTTTTACATGTTTTTCAGACTCCAGTGATCTAACTTCAACTTCATCTCAAAGACCTATCAAGCAGAATGAAAAGTCCTCTGTCAATTTTCTGTCCTTATGAGGTACTTAAGCACAGATGGAGTAATTTCTACCATAATAAAATGTTTCAAGGTTTCTGAGTCTTGTTATAAGGCATGTTTTAGGATCTATGTCATAACTCCCTTCTTGTCTCCATTTTTATCCTGCCTGTTTTTTAATATCCTTCTTCAAATGAACACAGTAGGCTAGTAGCAGGCAGAGATGACAATCTCTTGGGGTTTTTGCTGAGCATCTCCCAGTTTACACACCTAAAGACAGCATTAAGCTTTTGGGAAAGGATTTAGGTGTAGACCAAATGCTGCTGAAGACAGTCACTGGGTCTCTAAGATTTGGGTTACAAGCTTGAGGCAAGTGTGGCTATTGACCAAACAGAGAAGCAGTTCATGTTCATTTTCATGTGCACCTGTGTACAGTACTGCCTTCCCATCCTTTACAAGATAATTTTGAAGTGGCAATGCTTGTCCTAGGAGCATGGCATCAGGACTTTATCCCCCTGAATTAGATGCCTTTTCACTTGAGTGTTCCTTTATTTTGGTGTCAGGCTGATGAGTAATTAACAGCAAAGTATGGCATTGTCACTATTCTCTTTGTCAACAAACTTTGGACTTCAGAATTGATTAGTCAAATTAGTTAGACCATAACTTTCATTTTGTCCCTCATAAGCTGTTGCAAATCTTTAACTTTCCTTTGATGTATTTAGCTGGTCTGGTTTCAGCCATTCAATTTATTTTTGTCAGAATTGTCTGATATTAATCTGAAAGACAGAAAATTGAGCCACCTTAGCCTAGCTAGGTTCTAAAATGGATACCACAATTGTCACATACTCCAGTGCTCTGGATTCTCCAGAAGGCCTGGAAACCTACAGAAGGTTCCTGTTCCTGGCTCAGAAATCTCACTGACCACCACTTCAAAACCCCTTATATGGTGTCTCATGTCTTAATCATCATTGCTTTTATATCCTACTGAGTTGTTATTATTAAATTACTGTCTTTGTCAAATATTTCTGCCTTTCATTTAAATGCCAGTTTAATGATTTCTATTTATGTAGCCATTAACATAAACTGAATCTCATTTACTCAAATACAAATGTCTTTTGTTTTCTTTAGCTTCATTTGCCTGAGATTTTGTCTTTCAGGGTTTTTTTTCTGTGTGTGAGTTCACTACAGTTGCAAGACTTCAATAGTTCTAATTTTAATTCCCAGTTAAGTAGATTAAGCAAACTGTTACATTTTAAATTCTGCATACTTTCATGTCCTGTTAGCCACCACTATCTTCTTTCTTCGTGCCAAAATAAATCCTTCACTTAAATATGATTTTGCTGCAAAGATGTGTATTGTATTTGGTAGCAAGATTAGTCCCTTGTCATGCATTCCCTTTGTAGAATATCCAGAGCTGATGTTTCAGCTGCATTTAATAGAAAATTAAGGATGGAAAATGGCTCAGGTTTGTGAGCTAAACAGCTAAACTCCCAATGCCCATGAAAAAAACCTATGGACCTAGCATCCTCTTACACAATGAAATCATGGGGTTAATTTCAGGACAGAATAAGAAGAAGTAATAAGGCGCTTTTGCATAGAAACCTTGCTGATGGAAGTGTACAAACATGTCCTGTGAGGTGAACAAAGGTTCTTGGGCTCGCATGACAAGGGGCTTAGGTGTGTGTTGTGTCTGGGTGAATATAGGAGTTATTCTTCTCTGCCCACCCTTAAAACACTGTGGTGCCAGACTCAGTGAAAAGTGTCTTTTGAAGCTAGCATGGGAAGGGTAGGGGCATGAGGAGCAAGCTGCACTCTGCTCATTGCTGCCAGTTTGCTCGTCATCTGCAGGAGGGAGAAGTTGCTTTGTGTGTTGCTTTTGGCTACAAGAAGAATTGAAGGCAAGTCACTTGGAGCACAAAGTAATCATTTGCACTCAGCAGGATAGTGGTATGTTCTTACTGGCATGAGCAAGGCAAACCTGAGGCAATTCTTCGCTTCTGCTGTGAGATACACAGAATGAAATGCATGAGGAACTTTGAGGTTTTCTTCTCTTTCCAACACTGGCATCAGAGTCTGCTAATGTCCTTATCTGTTTTTTAAATAGAAAACTTATTGGGGTTTCTATTAGTTTTCTATTTATTTTATTTGTGGTTTTGACCAAAAAAAAATCCCACAAGACCAACCCACAAATGAAGAGATAGATTATAATTGTAAGGTTCCTGCTACTTGATATTGCTTATCTGCAGAATAATATTCCCACTAGTGAATCTCACAGGCAATTACAGAATGTAATAGTAGGTACAGCTGAATGTCCACTCTGCAGGAAACATCTCCTCCCTCAAATTCCAGAGTAACTTCTCAGTGGCAGACTGAGATGGACTGACCAGGCCTTCATGTCTGTGCAGCAATTTTCACCTACACAAGTTGGGGTCTCAGATCTCCCAGAACCAGAAACAACATTGTTGTTAACTATTTTTTCTTGGCAGATTTGTCTAAGAAGTGAGATCAATAGAATACAGTAAGCAAGTTTCATCCTTGGATAGACATGCAGCAAATAACTTCTAAGTGTACAGCACTCCAAGGACTCATGGACATTAAAATGCTGACAGAAAAGATGGGATGACACTGTATGTCATCCAGCTTTGATAAATAAGCAGAATACCCTTAAATGATGATAGCTGTTGGCCAGGCCAAGGTAGCCAGTTGAGGCCTGACTGCCAGAAGTTCAGCAATCTATCACTTGATGAGATGGCCTTGATCACCAGATGAAGCTGATTAAGCAATCATTGACAAGGTTATAAAAGAGCCCCCTCCTTTAGTAAACCCATCATATGGAACAGCCGGAAGAGAGCTGCAGACCTTGTGCAGAGACTGCAATTATCTTTTACTTGGTGAAGTGTCTTCAGAATGGCTGAACAGTCAGAGGTGTGTTTATCTTCTGTTTCACTGTTTAGTTTTTGCTGTCTCTCTTAAAGAAATAATAGCTTTTCATAAATACTATGCAAAACATACTTGTGTGATGTGCTTTACCTCCTGTCTCTTAGGAGATAACCTATGAACTTATACTCCTTAAGATTCCCAAGTATCAGGGCTGGACTCTTTTGACCCCTGGACTCTTGGAGGTCAGGCAGGAAGAGCACCCCACCTGTGCAAGTTCAGACACTTCCACGTGGTTATAAGGTCTGACTCCTATAAATAAAAAATATAACAATTTCAGCTGCTCCTTACCTATCTTCTAACTCCCACCACTGTCTTCTGTCTCATTAGCTAAGGAGATCCGAAAAGGATCATTGAGATTTAGACTTATTTGACTTCATTGTGAAAATGCATTTACTTCTTAATTGAAAAGGCTACGTGGTTTTGGTTCCCTTTCTCAGTCAGCTGGCTATAAATATGAGGCCTCTTTCAGCTGGAAACCAGGATATGTTTCTCTGAAATGATGATGGTTGAAATAGTTTAAATTTCTTTATAGAAACTGAATTGTTTTAGCCCAGATTCAACTTCCAGTTAACATCACTGAGAGCAATACTAAAGTTAAGTATATGTTACTATGAGATTAGCCCTTGTGACTATCCCTGAATAAAACACTGCTGAAAGCATAGCAGTAACTCAGCAGGCTTGGATGAGCAAAGCCAAAAATATGACAGCAGCTGTCCCATTGATCAGCATGTACTTACTCAAAACTGTGCAGATCAGATATTTTGAAACAACCATTTCCCAATTCATTCAGAATTACATGAGGGAGTTGGGTAAACTTTGAAATGTGTGCTTAAAAATGAGCTCCCTTGTCCCCAAAGTGCAGCATTCCTGATAAGTAATTAATTGAAGATTAGTTCCACGTCTTGAAAATATGATGAGTTTGCAGGAGCCAACCATTATACTTCCTGAGTTACTTCCATGTTTGTGCCATTTGCTTAAGCAGTCACTGTTTTGAATTCAGATCATGTTATGTGTTCTGGGATCAGCATCTTTTCTAACCTTATTACGCAATTACCTTCTTGACTGACACACAAGGAAAAATAAGTTATATTTTTGAGCAGAGGCTTGGAGAAAAATTTGTGGGATCTCAGGATTTAAATATAGTCCTGTTATTACCAATACACTTTGCATTAATTTTCCTTTGCTTTTCTTTGCACAGGGATTTTTGTCAGTCACTGGGCATTTTATTCCTTCTGCGTTCTGATCACAACTGATTTTTGCATGTAACTTCTTTTTGAACATCTGTTTTTAACATCTGTTTAATCTATTATCTGTCCAAAGTAGCTCTTTTCTTAGCTGTTAGTCCGTAGTGTTTATTACTTTGTCTATTGTTTCTGCTCTGCCTTTATTTCCCTTGAAGAATCACCTTGTGCTTGAAAAGGGAGGGCAGGATGGTCAACTACAGTATTTTCTCTTTCATTTATTTGGTCAGAATGTCCTCTTAAGCTTTTTTGTGTGCCCTATAAATATCAGTTGTTACAAGGAAAGTACAGGCTGTGTGATGCTGAAGACATGAACATGTGTTCAGTGGCCTCCGATAAATGATCAGGAAAGTATTTTGCCACAGGTGCTAAAAGAACAACCCATCTCCCATTAGTAGTGCCTGTGGGCTCAGGTTTGTGCACTTCTCCAAGTTTCTTCTTTTTTTGAAGTCTCTGATAAAAACACAAAAGACAACCCATGATTTTGATAAATCTGCTGCTTTTTCTTTTCAGACAACTGTCCCTTAACCTAAAATATTTTTGCATGAGTCTGTAAATCTGTCTCTGCCAACAGAACCCAGAGTAAAATTGAGGGGGAGATCTCATTGAAGTCAGCAGGGCTGTGGTATTCAGCATCTCAGTTTCTATGAACAAATGACTATAAACACCCCAGTATTACATCCAAGCACTCCTCAGGTTTTACTTAATCTTTTTTGTTTCAAAAGATTGAGTCTGTTCCCAGCTCAACTTTATCAAAACCTTTAAGATGCTCATTTTAGAACCCTCAAGCACCTGAAAGATAGATAGCTTTTCGTTCTGGTAACTCAAGGGTGATGATCCTTCAAAGACTGTCTGTGACAGTGAAGAAAATGTCTTTATTCTGTCAAGTCCAAAATTATCTGCTTGCCTGGAAGATAAAAAACAGCCTCTAAATGTCTTAAGAAATAAAAAACTTTGGGTAAAATAGAATAAATGATGGATTCAGAGTACAGTATGGTCAGAATGTTTACTCAGTAGGGCTGTCCTAGCGTCTGAAGCCTTAAAACTACAATTTATATGCAATATTGGTGCAATTTATGCACTGCAATAATGTGTGAAATAAAAATATGTGCAGCATTATAAGAGAAATTTTCCACTTTGCTCTTAGTAAGCAGGTAAGTTATAGACATAAAGAATCTGTTCATAATAGTTTCTGGGATTTCTCAGCTTTTAACCTGAAAGACTGTGTTTTCTTGTAAAGGATTTTGAAGAGCGAGGCATGTATGTATCACAAAAGAGGGTAGCCATAAAGAAAGGGGCAATTTGATTAAATGACAGAAAAAATTCCTGTGCAATCAGAAGACCTGATATCCTTATTTATGAAGTACTTGTTTTATTCTGACTTAACTTTTTCAATCTTTCCTGACTAATTGGTGTTTGCAGGTACTTATCTTTGCTCAACAAAGGCATTATCCAAAAATAATATTATTTTCTCTCTGCAAAGCTCCCTCCTTATCCTGAATGACCCCATTATTCTGTCATTGACTTAGAGATGTTTCTTCTTTCCATTGCTCATTTATCTCTTAAGTCAATTTTCTTCTGTTTGTTAAGACTGGTATGGGTATTTTGGTGCTGTTTCTTCAGAATTTCTGCCTTATGTCATTTGTTTCACCTTCTTGAGCTGATGATTTCTGTGACCAGTCCTGGAATCAAGCAGTCAAAAACTATTTTGCTCTCTACCTAGAAATATTTTTCTATTCGCTTGAAATTTCTTGAAAAACTAAATGAATTCACTGGTTTTCCCAAAAAGCATTTCCTTGATGTGTCCTTCATTCCTAGTTTAATTAAGGCTTTCCACAGCAGTGTTGTGTAGAGCCTCTATGGTACAATACATTATGTGGAGCACAGCAGTGGAACCAGAAATCATTAAATTTCTTGGGGTTTGTTTGAAACTGTTCTAGCTGCATGTGGCCCGTTCAGGACTAGGGAAGGGTAGCACTCACTTCTACTGAGTAGCCATGCAGCACGTGGGCACAGGCCCATGTTCTGTGTCCTTTTTCTGCCTCTGCATAGCAAATGTGTGCTCTGACATATTCTTCAGGCTTGTTGCAGAGGTACAGAACAGCTGTGTGTTCATAGACAACAGGTCTGCTTGCTCTGAGTGTGTGTGGAAATGTTCTCTTGCCATCTGTGTACCTTGCTGTGGTGTCTTCTTATGTATCCATCTGCATGGGCTCCAGAGTCTGTGCCAGACTCCAAAGGCACCTATGCTTTCAAAAAGAAGAAATAGTGCCCATTTCCTTCAGAGGGCTGTAAAAGTTGCAGCATCACCTAGGAAGCAGAAGCCAAGCCTATTATCTTCCTCTGGAAAATTCAAACCCCATTTCTTTTTTATTCAGGACAGCAGGGTATCTGTTGGCACGGATGACAACAGAATCTATTTTTCCTTTGTAAGTCATCTGGGACCATGACATAGTTTGGGACAGAGTGAACAAGGTAAAGGAAGGTGGCATCACACATTCCCCTGGAAAAGATTTCCAGGTGTTAGTCCCTGCTCTGATTAAAATGTCCATTTAGTCATTGCCAGAGAAGGGAAATTCCCTAACTTTTGAGGATTAGAAGTTTATGCTTTGTTTATGCTTTGCTTTTTACTGTTATGGCTAACTGCACAGGAGTATTCAATCCACTGTATTATCCACAGAACCCAGAGGGAGAAATTGCAATTACTTGAATCCTGTTAGTGGGTGCTTTTGACACTGTGGTTGCCATAATGTAGCAGGCAGACTAGACAGGAGACCTGCAGAATTCACCTTGTGCACAGCAAAGGTAGAAGACCTCTTTGAGCAGCAGTAGTTAGTCTGAGGCTTGCATGTGCTTTGTAGGATACCCTGCCCACAGTCCTCTGTATGCAGATTGCAGATCTGTGGGATCATGGGCAATTTTTTCCTTTCCCACCTTCTGTGGAAATGAAGGTAAAAGAGGGAGAATTATTATGCAGTGAGATTTGCCCAACTGTGGGATGAGGAGGAGTCAGGCATGCATCCAGGTCCCTGAAGCTGGGATGTACCCAGCAGTCATAGCTGTAACTGCAGGAGATAATAGAGGGCTATAGCTGTGACATGCTGCATTCAGTTAAAAAAAACCCCTTAATTTTTAATAAAATGTAAATCTCAACACATTTTTTGTCCTAAACTTCTCATTTTCTAATGACAGTTGTTTGGAGAGACACAATTTGTTCCAGTCTGCCCTGACCCACTGGCTCTGTTTGTAATTTCTTAGAGGAGTTCTCAGTATCCCAGGATGTGCCTGGGATGTTGCACTTTTAGCTTTTCTTCCCACAAAACACCAGTACATACCTAATCTTCTCTGCTCACTGTTAAGCTTGTTCTTGGTGACTTATCTGTCCCTGTGAGAAGTGGAAACCTAAACAACAGCAGCTCAGTCCTTGTGCTGTTTTACCCTCATCAGCCCAGAATCTTTGCTGTCATTCACACCACCTCATTTTGCACTTTGTCAGGCTAAACATACAAACTGCACCTTGAACACAGTTTTGGGGGAAGGAGAAATGGTAAACAAAAAAAAAAAAAATCAAACTGAGCTGCTATTATGCCACTAGAAAAAGTTTACAGGGGGGGAAAAAAGGGCAAAAGTAAGTGTGTAACGGGTTTGTTTCCAAGATCCACTCATACTAAGAAGTTTCTTTTGAGCCTTAGAGAAAGAGCAGTCTAACGTGTCTTGAGTTGCAGCTGTAATCACAATTATAAATAACTGCTTGAAAATCAATTCCAGGAAAATCTCACATATTTAGAGAGAAAAAAATATTTTGCACTTTTATCTTGCATGGGAGTAGAACTGAAATATGAACAAATAAGCAATTTGTAACATTTCGCCATGTTGGTCGGAAAATGTCTAAGTACAGGGGGCTTCTGTGTCACCCAAAAAAAAAATCATCTTCCATGAAAAAGAAAAATCAAAGAAATGCCAAACTGAAGATAAAAAGAGCATTCTAATAAAGATTTCCAGGTTTCTGAGGGAGATGGATGCCTGTAATATGTGATTCTGAACTAAGAACAATGAAAAAATGAAGGAGCATAAAGCAAGCAAGCAGATGTTCTGCAATACCAAAGAGAAGAGATTAAGAGTATTTAGAATTTGGCTTCTGAATCAAGTCAGAAAAGGGCTCCTGGAAATGGTACATATCAGTACTGAAGGGAGAGCTTCAGAGGGTGTCTTAAAGATCACAGCTCCTTTTTGGAGAGGAAGAAAGGTGATGTTTTGGGACATGTAATTTGATTCACTGAGAAATACATCCCTGTAAAATTTCCTCCTCTTAATAAGTAGAATTTATTAATAAATAGCATTAGGACAGTGAATTTCTGGTGCCTCTTAACTATTTATAATGGAGGAAAAAAATAAGTGCATGAAATTGATTTCTGTAAATAAGACAGGTTGGCAGGTGTGAGGACTGGCAAACATACATGTTTATATTTGGTGTGGTCTTTAAATGAAATTATGAAGTAGGACACGCATGCAGTTGTAAACAGTATGAGGTTCCTATCTGATGAATAATGTAATGTGTATGGATTCATTTCCTATAAATACTTTTCATAGCTGCTTCATCTGGGTTGTTTATAAATTAATCAGATTTTATATAAAGACCGTAGGCATCAGGTACTATCTGTCCTCCTCCAGAGATTTCAGTTAAGAGGTCTGGATCTAAAAAAAAAGGAAATTGAAAAACAGATTACATTTTTTATCACAGCTGTAATCAAAAGAGAACTGCTTTTCTCCTGTATTAACTGGTCAGCTTAACCTGCTTTTCAAGTTGGCAGCATACACAGGGCCTATATGTGCCACCATTTCTTTTTCAGTAACAGATACCTAACTGCAATGAAAACAAAGCCAGACTCTTGGAGGTTAGTATTTGAAGAGCAAGAGGCAGTGGATACAACCTTGGATTTAGGATGTTTTATCTCCCCTTTGCCCAAGAATAGGATGCTCCATCTTCAGGTCTTTTCAACATGCAACTGTAGAGTATCTTGTGCAGCCTGCTTTTATTAGACCATGTGCCTTTACCGTACCCAATATGAGCAGAAGATTGGATAAGTAAAGGCAGTTCACTTACAAACTGCACAGTTCTGTAATTGCCAATATAGAGTTAACTATGAGAAAGTTACCATAATTTACCTGAATAAAGTGATGGAACTCCTTTTTTAAAACATTCTCTAGCATCTGAAAGATGTCCTGTTTATTATTGTACTGAAGCTTTCCTTTGTAAATAGCAAGTAATTAATTTTATTATAGTGCAACTTTCCATTGTAACAAAAGAGTGAGTGACAGCTCCCTGGAACGGGGAAAAGTAATTAAAGCATTTGTTTTTCTGGTTAAAGAATCTGAAAGTCACTGTAATGACTAACAAATGAGTACTGTCTAGCCCTGCACTGCTGTACTGAAAGTGGTGAATAACAAGAATATGAGGACAAGTGCCTGCAGGACATTGGAAGGGTATCATTGCTTAATGCAGAAGTGTTGCCTTAAAAGTTTTGTTTTGTTTTTTTTTTGTGTTCAGTCAGTTTCTGAACTCATGTAAATCTTTAGCATTTACAGTTTCCTGGAGTGAGAATTTACAGCTTATTGCACAGAGAATTACCTCTTTGGATGTTTTGGGCACAGTATCTGAAGCTTCACTAAATGACATCTGATTTTGATGCTATTTTCCTTTGGGTGACTATTTCCCTCTCACATAACATGTGGTTTTATAGGTCTCTCTTTTATGTAGCTTATCAGCCATCTTCGCTTCCGGCTAAGTTGTTCTAGGCTATTCTTTATATAAATGTTCATATGTGAGTGTGTGATAGTGAAAGATGGGAAAAAATGGTGACCACAGCTGTGGGCTGGTATTGATGTCTACTCAACAACAAAAGACTGATTTGAGTAGGCTGAATTCCCAGAAGTCAGTAACTGCCAATGGATTTGTATTTATTTTTTGAAGACTGCTAGGAGGTATTCTCCAGCCCGTGAGCCTCCTAATTTATTGCATTGTGAGAGTTCCTCTGTGTTAGTGCAATCTACCATCTCTGAGGAATCATTAAATAAATTCATGTGCTGGTTTCACAGTGGTGATCTTTGCTTTACAGCACCAAACAGGCTTACCTGTAAACTAAATAAATGCTCGCTTTTCATGAAGTAAGGAATCAGACAGTTTTTCTAAACATGGTTCTTTTGCAGCAGCCCTTCTTAGGGATTGGGACTCCAGTTTAGATTTTTCTCTTTCTATCCCTGTGTGATGGATGCAAGCAGCTAAAACATACTAATGAGTTGTGGGCAAAAGGCATGCCAAGCCTGTGATCCATTACAGCTTTTGATGAGCATTACTGCTTATACTGCAGTAAGCTGAAATGTGAAGCACTATGACTCGTGAAATAAACAGGTTTCTGAAAGGTTTTTTCTTGAAGAAAAATAAAATAACTCTGTGAGAGTATAGCACATAGCAGCTATGTGCCTGTCACAATTGTGTGTGTCCCTAAACCAGGACAGTGATTTTCTCTTAGATCATGAATTTTATTTTTCAGGATTGGACACATAATTAAAAAGTATGTCCTTTGGTAGATAATGATGAAATATGGACTAGTTTTCTTGTTTTGTGGCTTTTTTTTTTTTTGGGGGGGGGGGGGGGGGGGTGGTTTTGGGGTCAGTTTTTTTTTTTTTTTTGAGAAAAAAAAACCTGTAATAGTCTTTAAGAGAAGAGGAAATATAATTTATTTTGTTGGCTCAAGTTCAACAAGGGAGTTCCACAGGACAAGATGGATGAGGGGAGTAGTAAGGAGATATAGGTGTTTATTTCTAGGTCACTTACTTGAGTCTGATCCAAGTCAATACCACCTGAAATTTCTTGCAAAGTGGTAGCTGTTTTGTTCAACATAAATTGTCTTGGCATTGCCTCTCCTGCACTGTAATTTCTTTATCTTCTTTAATTTTTGAAGCTGGAATTGCACACATTGGAAAAATAAAAGCAACTTCTGGTGTAAGTTTTCTGCAGTTGAATGGATGCCAGAGTTTTATCACAGAAGAAAGTCTCAGCAAATGCTATCTGCAAGACTGAGCCTGCAGCCAGGTCCTAACATCCCTGCACAGATGGGGACTTTTTTAATTGCTTGGGTAAACAACTCCTAACTACAGGTGGAGACATCATTTGATGTGCAGGGTTTTTTTCAAAAAGTGGCTAGATAAGATCCTTAGCAGCTGCAAGTGCACTCTCTGTGTTGGTGCTGCCTGGAGCATCCATGTGAACCCTCTAGAGTCACAGCACCCTGACACAAAGCTCTGTCCCTGTTTTCATATCACAAAGACTAGCTTTTCTCAGTCTTTTTTCCAAACTGTTTTCAAGACTTCCAGGTACCCAAGTGTTCTTTCTCTGGGCAGGGTTTCCTTGAAACCCTATTTGCACTCATCAAAGGGTTACCAGGTTGGCTGTGTATGGAATGAAGTTTCACTTCACTGGAAAGTTTCTGGCCAGCTGTTCTCCCAACAACCTCTGTTTCTAAAGCTGCCTGTATGAAACTCTAACCTCTCTGAAACCAAAGGTCTCAAATGATGGATGAATACAAAATGGTGGAACTAATATGGTGCCTGCTGATCTTTTTGGCTTGCACACTAGTCATTGACATATCACATCCTCTAGCCATCATCTGATAACTGCCTAATTTTGCTGGCTGTTTCAATTGTCAGCTCTTTCAGGCATAGATGTCTTGCTACATTTTTCACACTCAGCACTTTTTAAAACTTTAATAATTGCCCTTGCTACTTCCATGGAATTCTTGTGACTAAAGAGAGAGAAGACTTTGTTCTAACTTTGTGCTCCAACTCTGGCAGTACTCTGTACATTGCATCCAGCCATATCCTATTTACTCAGCCTTAGGTGGATTAGATTGCAAGAGAGTTAAGAGAATATCTATAACAGATGATTAATACATAATGTTCTCCTGATCTGATATGGAAGAACATTTTCTTTAAGGTCTTATTCAGGTACAATTTAGATTTGTTGGATTGCTGTTTACTTTCTGGAGTTGTTGGAATTTGCTCACATCTATGTGATGGAGTTCTTTCTGTGTACCAAAATTAAAAAAAAAAAATCACAGGAGATTATCAGTTTAGAAATTTTCAGCTCTGGTAGTGGACAAAATGGAGCTGGTCTCCTCTATAGTATATCTAAAGATCCAGAAGTGACATCTTTTCCTTCACTGACATCTTTTACAGCAGCCCAACCATGATGATTTTATTAGGTTTGCATGTAATTTACCAAGTGTTTGTCCTTTCACAGGGCAGGCTATGCAAGCAAACTCTAGCTTTGTGCTCATTCCTCAGTTCACAGGCAATGTGTAGTACTGATTTGCAAATGATTTCTCAGAGGGAATCTAGGATGAATTAGTTTTTGGTGGAGAGTTTACAGGGCTAAAGGGCTATTAAAGATGATTTTGTGCATGCACTGAGAAAAATAACTTTTGTTCTCCATTTTAATTTCTTCAAGTCCAGAAAAGCTCAACATTATTTTACTTAGTACAGACACAGCAGAAATCTTATTTATGAAAAAAGACTGTAATAAATCAGAAACCTCTGCATTAAAAAAGCAGTTTATAATTTGAAAAAATGTGTGGGAGCTTCCAAAGCTCCAAAGAGTAGCCCTGTGTGGATTAGGGAAGGGGAACTGCCTGTGATGAGGACCATCACTGGGCACATAGGTTTGTGCCATAAGGTTTATCTTCCCCAAGATAGCATAGTTGAACTTTTAAGAAAGTGATGGCCAATTCTAGATGCCCAAGGTCTGGCAGAGAGTATTTCAATGCTACTGCAATGCAGCATATGGAGCAATTTGCAATACCCCACAAGTTCCTTCATTAGCAGAGGTGAGATGCACTTCAGTGGTACTGCCAGGCTGTCTGATCAACTTTGTACAAATGAAAGGAGAAAGCAGGGTGATGCCCTAGTTTGAGTGAAGACCTTGTGGCATTATTCAAGGTCTTGGTGTTTATTTCAGGACAAAAGCTGTTAAAGGTGTGTTGGCCAGTGACCTGCTACAGCACTGCTCAGTCTCAAACATGGTCTGGTCTAAACCAGTGGGCTAAGCTTTATATAAAGATGTTGAATCTGATGAAATATCAGATACTCACCTGTCACTTCTAATCTGGAGTGGTTTACATGATTTTGTAGAACAGTAAGAATCACACTGCTGGGAAAAAAATGTTGAAAATGGCAGAGAAGAGGGCAAACGGAATGTTCACCTTTTTTTTCTTTAAAGTATGAACTGCAAATTTTTAAAAATTTGCATGTGTGTCTTAAGCAAATACCAGAATATTGTCTTGTAGATTGCTTGACTAATTCATATAACATAGGAAATAAGCATAGGACAGAAATCTAGTAACTTGTTCTCTTCCACCCTCTGTAGGTAATGCAGTATAATTTTTTGAATTTTATATAAACTTCAACCTGCATATAAATTCAAACACTTATTGGAAACATCAAACTTGAATCTTCTTATTGATAAATACTTTGGTTAATAGTCTTGCTGAAGTGAAGGACTTCACAGTGTAGTTGTGACCAGAGTACTAATTTCCTCATTAGCCATTGGCTGTAATTTACTGTAATATCATAATTTGTCTTCAGGAAGAAGATATACATATTTTTTGAAGAATAAGGGGAAATTATGTTTTGCAGAGGTAAGTTGTTGAAGTCAAAGATAAATGGTTCAAATTATTAGGCCTCAGCTCTTCTCACTTAATGAACAAACCATAAAAAAAAAATGAGAAAGAATAACTCAATCTACTGAAAATTTGATCCTTGTAAACAAAGAAAAAAGATGCCATAGTGCAATAGGCACTGTTCTTCCTTGCATATGAATTTTTGCATTTATCAAACTATCAATATCATACCAGGGCATAAGGAAGATGCATTCCTCATGGTATTAATGAGTGTAGTGTAGGTAATGAATACTTTCCTGCAAAATAAATGCAGTAATTATTTTAATGAATTGTTGAAATTTTTTAATTGCATGAATCTACTGTGTGTCTTTTCTGTTGTGGCTGTCTTGCTGTTGTGAAGAAACACTTTCAGAAGAAAGACTGTAGGAAAGCTTAAATCAGACAACCCATTTTATTTCAGGAGAAATTATTACTCATTTCACATCTAAATAATGAAGCAAATAGCTGATGAATATTGGAACCTGCTGGGAGGATACTTGCATGTTCAAGCTGGTGAGTGAACACCAATGAGTAAAGTAATGAGAGGGGCAAAAAGGCCTTTTATTGGGAATAAAAAGGAAAAGGACATTATTTTAGATTAAAATATTCAGTCCAGGCTGCAGCTGGGCAAGGCTTTCTTTTGCCAGGGAGTACAGCTTTGGCTGCTGGTCCCATGAGCCATGCCAACCTGCTGAGCAGTCTGAAGCCACCTCAGTGGCCAGCCAGCAGCTGGCTTTGTCTCTTGAATTTTTACCTTTTTTTTTTTTTTTAAGTTTGAGTAATCACTGTCGAAACATTAAACAAAACTCCCATTTTCCTGCTGAACTTGGTATTTCTCATTGGTGTTTCTGTCTCTGGTTCTCAGTATAATAACAGATCAATTTGACTTCTTAACATAACATGCTATCTAGTATTTCAGAAATCGTCCTGTACCTATTTCAGCCTGTTAAATGAATACTATTCATTCATTTAGTGATCATCCTTTACTTATTTTGTCTTGTAAATAAATCTAGAAAATATTTTGAACTTTCCAGTTTACTATTTTATCCCTCTCAACAAGAAGCAGGAAAGAAAATTTTATATTGACTTTTATATTATAATCTTTTCCTGTTGCTTATCTGCTGCTTACTATTAGTTTAAGAAAATTAATATAATTTTGCTTGTATGGAATTGCTTTGCAGATTCTTCCAATATTTTCAGAAATTAAGTTTCCTATTACTTTTAAACAGGAGGGAATATCCATCTTCTATAGCCATAACAAATGAAAACTTGTGAGAATAAATATCCCTGGAGAAGTGTATGGCAGGTGAAAAGAGTGATTATGGTTTCTCTTTTCCACTGTTTTGTTTTATATATCAGCACTCCAGCTTGCTTAAATCATTTTTATGAACATTCAGATGTGTTAGTGCTCTACATTGTCTGTGCATCTGAAAATGCAAACACTGTATGATGGGCCCAAAGGGAAAGCAAGTGTATTGCTCCACTGACTTTTGAGCTGGGATTTAAGTCCCAGAGATGATGAAAGAGCTTTGCTGTCTTTTATACATAATGCAGTTCTTGCTACCAAAACTTTTGATCAACAGGTAAACTGAAAAAGCTCTCTGCTGTGGAGCTGGGAGACAGGACAAGCTTGGTGAGCACTGGTTAAGGTCTGTGATAATGGGCACAGTGAACTATGTCAATGTTATTGGTTGGTGATGTTGGTTGTTTACCTGTTTTCACAAATTCAGCTCTGAAACAAAAAGTGCCTGCCCCAAAGGGTGCCCAGAGAAAGGACAGAGGGAGGATCCTCCAGTTAAATACAACTTGTCCTTGAAGGAAATGGAGATGACCAGGCAGATTTTAAAGAGAGACTTGAATTACCCTTTAGGAAAACTCAGTTTGGCAGATATTAGTGAATTAAGTAGCTGTGCAAATAGTGTGAATTCTGCCACAAAGACTGAGATTTTCACTGAAACATGTAGAACCCAAAAAGTGCTTCTTTGTTGTCTACAAATGAGATACAGAAAATTTGTTGAGCCCAAATTATAAACTTTTCTTTGTATAAGTGAGTAATGTACACGGTGCATCAGCAAATGCTGGATAATCCTTGATTTTCATGTGTATTGAAAAATGCATGGAAAGCACAGTCATGGTACCATCTTTAAAAGAGTTTGCACAAATTTAATGTTAATAATTTATTATTCTTATTTACCCACCTGGTTACAAGAGTGAAAGGAATATGAAGGAAAGCCTCTCTAAATCCATATAATCTTGTTTTTAAGATTTTATAAGATTATATAAGGAATCAAGTTAACTGGTGATTGAATTAAATAGAATAGTTTATTTTTAGTTCCTATTTTCTTCCACTGTGAAATTCTGTGAATTTTAATTGGCCTATAAATTTTTTTATTTGACTAAAACCATGTCTTAAGGTGAGCATATAATTTTCTGTCATTTCTGTTATTCATGAAAAAGTATGATAGGAATACTTAAGATCAGAATAATTATGGTTTTAAGAAATGATTTATTTTCTTGATTGTATGTTCATATGTTTAATAATTTTGCAAGTTGAATTTTAAAACATAGCTGAATTTATTGACTAAACAATTTATAGTGGAATTATGTTGGCCACTAATTAGAAAATACCTGGAAGTACTCTTCTACAGCTTGACTATTTGAGACCCCTTTTATTCATTGCAAAAATATTGATCGTGGGCTGAAGGAGATGTGAAGAGGCAGATGCTGAGCTCTTCTCCCTAGAATCCAGTGACAGGATGCATGAGAATGGTTCAACACAAATCCAGGTGAGGTTTAAAGTGCACTTTAGGAAGCATTTCTTTACCACGAGGATGGCCAGGTGCTGGAACAGGCTTCCTAGAGAGATGATGTCCCAATCCTGTCAGTGTTTAAGAGATGTTTGTGTAATGCCCTTTGTAATGTGCTTTAGCTTATGGTCAGTGCTGAAGCGGTTGGGAAGTCTATTCTAATAAAGATAAACAGAAAGGTGAAATAGCTGGCATTCGGTGAAATAGCTGGCATTCAGTGAAATGATCCCGCCTTTGGTTTTGGTTTAACAGTAGGAAGGGCTTTGCTTTCATGTCCATCTGGGTAGTTCAGTCAAATTGTTAAAAACTGAGTCTTTAGAGCTCTGTATTCAGTCTTAAATATAGAATTGCATCTGTCCATATTACTCAATGTGTACAAATATTGTACCTAGATTCACAAATTCTGTAAAAGGATACAAAAATGGTTTTGGCTGCACATACAGAGAGTTATCTGATTTGCACTAAAATCACAAGTACCATTCTGTATAGAAAGTCTTCTTATACTTCTCAGATGATATTAGAAAAGTTACAGGTTCTCTATAACATCCATAATTTTTGGGGTTTGTTTTTTGTATTGGTTTGGTTTTTGTTTGGTTTTTTTTGGTTTTTTTGTGGGGTTTTTTTGTTTGTGGTGTTTTTTTTTTTTTTTTGTTTTGTTGGTTGGTTTGGGTTTTTTTGGGGTTTTTTTGGTGTTACATTTTTCCTTTTCTTCTTTGTGAAGAAGTTTCCAGGGACACAAACAAACAAACAAAAAAAAAAAGGCAAAAAACCCCCAAAATTTTCATCTTAAAATGTCAGAGTGTATTGATTCTTCCTGAAAGCCATCCCAGGTAGCAGGGTGTCATATATTATCTCTTATTGCTTTCTTACTCCATCCTTATCTTCAGTCTGTCCTAGTAGAACTGTACCAGGTACTTCTGTGCTCATTATTTTACCATGTATTAGAACAAATAATTACATTTTTTTTTCAGAATTTACTGTGTAAGTTAATTACAACTACAGCCTTGCCTGGGGCTAGATGAATCAATGTAATAAGATTTCTCCACTGGGGTTTCATTCAGACATCTTTCTTAGCTTGTCGACAGTTTTAAATCTGAGAATATCTCATTAACAGTTGATTATATGGACTGTTTTCACCTTTACTGAATAAATATGGCATAAAGCAGGCCTGGGTCACAAGCTGGAATTCTCTATCATCCAGAAAATCCAGCTAAAAGGAAGAGATTTTTGCAAATAAAAGTTTAGTGACTGCTGGTAAGTGAGTTCACATGTTAAAGCTCACTGTAAGACTTCATTATCTCCACTTCTGGATGTAATCACATCTTTGCCATTTTGCATTTTATCTTTTCTGGGAGATGCACTCAGGAGAAATACTGCTAACTCTATTTTAAAGCCAGCACAATATTTCTCAGTGTAAGAAGCACCACCCGGTCATTGTATCAGAGCTGCAGGGGGAGAGGAGGAGATGGGTCTCGCTTTCAGCTGTGTTTAGGGCTCGCTTTGCTTTGGGCCAGGCTGAGGAAGCTGACAGCCCCTGATCTTTGCAGAGCTCTTGGGGTGCAGTGGTAGCTCTGCACAGCATGCTGCCAGGCTGTGTGGAAGCTGCTGTCCCCCCCAAACCCACAGTGGTGTGCAGCAGGTGAGGCCAGGAGCGCGCTGCCTCCTGGCAGGAGGGGATGAGCCAGCTCTGCTGCTTCTTCCAGAGCTCCCCTGGCTGTGCAGCCTGCAGCATTCCTGCACTTCATTAAATCTTCATGTGAGGTTACAACTGGAGAAAGTTTGAAGTGGAGTAGCAATGGTCTGGCTTGAGTTTTGCAAAGTTGTTAATATTGCACAACTTGTCTGAGTGTTATACTTTCAGGTGTTATATTTTATTTAGCTTTTTTTTTTTTAAGCCAGCAAAAGCTGAAAGAAAAATTGAAAGAAAGGTTACTCACCATCAACAAGGGCATGTTTACGTATATTTGTTCCTGGACAAAAAAGAAATGAAGCCTTGCTAATGAAAGACAAACAAGCTCTTACAGCAAGTAAAATTAAGACATTAGAAAAAATATCACTCTGGAAATTTACACTGTGCTAGCAGAAAACTGATGGTAAACTAGAATTGTCCAAATCCTCTAACAGCTGTTAAACATACTGTCATGCACAATTCACTTTCCTGAAGTGTTTAAGTAATTTGTTTTAGGTGCTCATGAGACAACCTAGTTGTACATGTGTCCATCCAGTATAAGAAGGAAAAACTTTACTAGAAAGGTAATTCATATTGCAAAGGTAATCCATCATATAACAAGATTTATATTATTTATATTAATAATTATTTATATTAATATCTGATGTTTTCTTAGCCAACTGCTTTGCTAAGACAATCTGATGGCATGAGCTAATCACATTTTGAAATAGTTTTTGAATCATTTTAGGTCCATTTTTTAGCCATAAGGTTTTCTTCTTAGGAAAGGTTCAAAGAATCATAACATTTATTCAAATGAAAACTACCTGTGTGAAACATGGTGGAAAAGACTAGAATCTCAATCCTAAAATATAAAACTACAGAAGTTACGAAAAGAGACAAGAAGCAAAATTCGAAATTTCAGAGTGAGTTTGCAGACCTAATCACTTCCAAAGACAAATAGATTCATGACCTTTGTTTCCCAAAGCTCTTATCATAAACCCAGTGTGAAGGGAATAGTTCTCATAAAAACGAAACAGGAAAGAAACTCCCATGTTTGCTTGGGTTTTTTAGTTGTACTGTTTATTTTGAAACCAGGAAGCAAGAAAAGGCTGGGTCAAATCATTAGATCCAGGTGCAGTGAGGCTGGAGGTGATAATCCCTGAATGGAAAATCACAATGGAAGACAATTTGCCTTAGAGGTCCTCAGTTGCCTGAGTTATGGGTGGGCTGAATTCTTATGGAAATGAATGTAAATTTCTAATCCAAACCTCAGGACTGTCGTTTTTAAAAATATCTCAATATGTGCTTCTGCAGACTTTTTCTAGCCAGTGAAGGACTGTCTTTTCTACATGCTAGTAGGTGATGCTGAGCTGAGGTTGGTGATGCCTTCCCTGCAGGTCAATTGTACTTTAAAAGTGAGGCACAGGTTCTGTGTTCAGCCCAACAGGGTACATTTTTAGCAAGCTAAGTGCCACCGTTCAGGCATACAGAAAAAGCAACGAGTCACTTTTGCCATGTGGTGCCAGGAGTTAAAATACAGCTTTTGAGAATGTCAACAGCTGCTTAGAGAGGTTTTGTTATTTTGCAGAACTATGATTGTATGAAATGACACAAACCCTAATTCTCAGAGATGCACCCTCAGCTGGGTAGCAGTTTCTAAAGTGTCCATGACCCAGTGCCTTTGAGCAGGGCTTTTGCTCTTAAATCATCCATTTGTTTTTGAAAATACAACCGTATGGTGCCTAAATAGAACTTCAGGAGTTTAAATTAACTCTGTGGACTTTAAACACCTGCCTTCATTCCTATAAGCCTTGGCTGAGACTACTTTTTCTTTTAGCTTGAAAGCATAGACCTGTAGGGCTAGTAGGTTCTTCCCCTAGATACCCTCTCAGATTCACAGGGTAATTGTGAATTTGTTTGTACTCAGCAGATTTTGTCAAATAGCTTGAGATGATAGCATGCTTTTTCAGTGTCTATGTAAATGCTTTAATGTCAATTAGTCAGTATCTGCTATCCCAGCTTTAATATGTACATTCATAATGGCTCTTCTAGTCATTTAAATAGCCAGGGGCCACATCACTTGAGATCCTGCTATGCAGAAGGAGCATAGGAATAGAGGGGAAGGAACTCTGGGTCAGTAGCTCAAGTCACTGCCAGCACCTCCTAAAATGCCCCTAGAAAATGTTCAGGCTCTATCTTAAAGCCTGGATAGATTTTCTTGTTCTTATTCATTCTGTTAGGAAGCTGTTACAAAATGTTGTGTTTGAAAAGTTATCCTTTTAATTGCCAGTTAGAAATTATTTATGGTCAGTTGTTCAGCTGCCAGTACTGCAAATACACATTTGCAGTGGTGTTGATTGATATTTTAAACAATTTTTTTTCCTGTCTGGTTTGTACCTGGATATGTTTACAGAGTAATTAAATGGTTCTGTTTTATGAGACTGAGCAAGATTCTTCTCCAATAATTCTATACCTTATTCCTAGGCTTATTGATGGATTATATGCCTATTCTTGGGATGCATAAGCTATGATTTTAAGTACATAGGAATGTAGAGGGCATAGGACCCAAGCTGTCTGGATAGCTGTGGTGCTGCCTAACTGTTGGGCTCTCATAGGAAGAAGGGAATCAGTCACTGCTTTTCTAAAGAGAGAAAGGGAGCAGTTTTTTTAAATTAAAAAAAAAACAAACCAGTGTATAAAATAATGGTTTTGAATACTGATTTCTCCTAGGTGTTAGGGTATAGACAGCAAAATGGACAAGGAATCACAGGGGTGAATTGCAGGCACATTCATTCCTCCATTCATCATGATGAGTAATGCAAACCTCCCACTGCTTAGCTGGCTGGAATTCAGAATCACATCCAGCTCCCTTATCTTTCAATGACCAGAGAGTTTAAGCATTTATTGATGCCTTGTGAATTCAATTTGTGGAGTTGTTCATGCAATTTTGTCATTGTATCAGACAAATATCATCAAAATGCATTAATTCCTGTTTGGAAATCACCTTCTTGTGTGGGGCCTGCACTAGGTTATTTAGCCCATCTTTGGTGAAGGCTGCTTTAACATGTTTCTTATTGTCTGTGTGTTAGCATTTGAAAAACCTTTCTATGTTACTTTTTTTCTTTCCTCTTACTGCTTTTGCATTTCTCATCTATATGGCATAATTCGCAAAGAAAAGCATTTATTATTTTGAAAGAGTACTGTTACTCTCTTATTTCCCAGAATATTCCCTCAGGGGAGAATCTGTTTAGTTCAGTCTGTAGCCCTGTTTACAGACTGAAAGTGGAAAATGATAAATTAATTTGAAGAGAGGCAAGGAGTTTAGCTTTTGAATTTTATTATTTAATTGAATATCTCTGCACAAATTGCTCTGTTCAGTGAGAAAATTCTCTCTCTAAACTTGTGATAATGATGTATGGGAAACAGGGGGAGTTGTGACACTAATGACTATCTAAGAATTGGCTGAGAAACTGCAAATGCAAAGGACTATATGAAATTACCAGGAGTTATTTCTGTGGGATAATTATGGCTAAAATTTGTTTTGTAAGAGAATTTATTCATATACTTGCTGTCATTTTTCTTTTCTTAGTGTTCTAGGCCTTGCTTATGATGAAATTTGAACATGCTTAGAAAATTTGTACCTATTTAGAAAAACCCAGACCAATTTCTACCATGGAGAGCACTAAGGCAGTCTTCTACAATTCTGCCACTCCTGGACCATGGAGCGCTTGTCACTCCATGGTTAAACAAATATCTGTTACATAATAAAGCAGTTTATTCTAGAACTTCTGAAGTTTCTCTTTCTTCTGTCAGTTTCAGTCTTGTGGATAGAAATTATATTAGGAATAAAAGGCTTATGTGGAAAACACATACCAGAGTGCAGGAAAAGGGAAGGGTCTCTTATTAGAGTTACAGGCTTTATGCATTTGTATGGCAAAACATAATCACTCAGGGGTTACATCATTGCAGTTCAGTGCAGAATTCATCTGATGACTGCTTTGAGTCTAAGTGCAAATTTATGAACCTTCAAAAGGCATTGCAGTGAAGGAGAGGTTAATTAAATGATGATGAGACAATAGTATGGGAAGATGAGAAACCTTGATTGCTGTTTGTCACTGGTTATAACACTTAATTGTCTATATGTTGTTTAAAAGTAATAAAAATAATAAACCATTACCATAAAGATGAATCTCATTGAGGCGGTGCTACCAATGGATATTGACAATCTTTATACCAACAAAATTCATCAAAACCTGAAAGAGGCCATAATAGAATTGATGTGAAAGCAGAAAAAATTCAATTTACTTCCACTAGGACCACAAATTTACAGTGTGTGGAGGTTCAGCAGCTGCTGCTCAACAGTACTTTGTAGTCAAAGCTGTTCCTTTCCTCTAACAGTCTGAAAGATCATCAAAGGCTACCCATGTTTGAGCTGAGAGGCTTCACTGGAACCCAGAGAAAATTCACAGAATCTAAACTAAATGAGAATATCTCAATTCACCCCTACCACTTCAGAGAGCTTAATTCACAGGCATGACTATTCTCTGCAGGGAAATAAAAAGGCTGTTACTGGTTTCTCTGGTTCTTTTCACCAAGACAGCTAGAAGCATCCCTGGGTGAGACTCTTTACAGCACATGAACATAATGATGCTGCTTCCAGATGGGTGCCAGCATTGCTTCATGGCACTACATTGTGCTGTGGTGGGTAGCTCAGTCTGTTTCCTCTTCTGTATTCTACATTGGTGCCTATTTTTGTGACATACTATGTAAAATTCTTTTATTTTCCTTCCATCTTCAAGCAGCAGTAAAAGGAAGAGGGAAACAGCAAAATGTTGCATAGTTAAGTCCATGTAAAACCTACAAATTAAATACTTCCTAGAAAAGTAGGAATTAGAGGTGGGTTCTGTGTAGCATCCAGAACCCTAAACTTAACCCTAACCCTAATGTCTATTGTCCAGCTTTGTCACTTAATTAAAATTACTGACATGACTCAGTGTTGGCTCGAGCAGAAAACCCTATGGTATAGAGGAGTGCAAGACAGTGTGTTCAGAATTAAAATCCTGGAGATCAAGATCCTTTAACTTGACTAAAAAATTTTAAATGCCATCATGTTGTGATGTTGTTGCAAGCTCTCTTCCTGCTTCCAAAGTCAAAGACCAGTTTTTAATGTTACCCTTAGTATTAAGGGATACTTTATATATTAAAGAGTTATGTGATCTGACCTTATCAAACTGGCTGGTCTTTTAATCAAAATAGTATTCAGCTCCCCATGTTCAGCATTTCCACTTTATTAATCTTTTCTGCTGCCTCTGGAGCCTGGTATGCTCATTGTTATGCATTTGAGGGCACAGAATATTTGACATGAATGCAGTAGCACTCTGGTGGAGATCAGTCATTTTAAACATTGCCTCTTAGCATAACTTAATTTCATGCTGCTTTCACACCCTACTGTCAAATCTGCTTAATACCTGTACTTTAATTTTGCTCACATTTTTCTCCTAAATATGTTTCTGCCAAATGTACTCTTGCCATTAAATTGGTAACGCATGGTATAATCATTGCTTCTAAAAAGCAGTATGAAAGATTTGCTTCTGAAAGGGGTTATTATTTCCAATTTGGATACATTAACATATATGGGACATTGATATAAATTTCAAGCAACCAGGGATTATAAAATTTATGGAAAATCATGTGGACTTCTTTTTCTCTTTATTAATATTATTGTTTTATCCTGGTCACTGTGTACTTTGGTCTGAGGCTTATGGAAGCATTGGAATAGTCAAACTTGTCCAGATCAGGGCTTTCCTACCTTCATATGTCATGTTAGTGGCCCACAGCCCATTCTCAGGGAGGAGTAGAAGAGCAGGACAACCAAACTTCCAGTTTCAAGATGCCTGCAGTTTAAAGGTTTGGTTTTGGGGCCCTGGGCAACCTGATCTACTAGGCAGCATTGCTGCTTGTGGCAGGGGAATTGGAAATTGATGATCTTTAAGGGACCTTCTCATCCAAACTATTCTGTAACATTAATGTTTTGCTTTGTTTTGGTATTTCTTAGCTATTTATTTGTCTCTACATTTTTCTGTGATACCCTTGTAACTTCTAAACTTTTAAAATGGACTTTTGACACCTGTGCAGTTTATGACAATGTGTTACATGATTGACTGTCCCATAGTGTGAAAAAGTCTCTTTTGATTGTATTCAGCTGTTTCCTATCATTGAAATGGCCCCTAATTTCTCTTTTGATGGTCAACAGTCATTTTATACTCTCTCCAAGCTGTGATTTCATGAGCTCCTGTCATATATTTCATTCCCTTCTGTTTTCAGGAACTCAAGACTTCTGTGACTTCATGGTCTTTGATGGCAAAAAACCCTAATAATTTATACTGGAAGGATGCAGAGGAGCAGCAGACTTGGAAGAAGTATGTACTGTACAATGTCATTGAAGTCAAATTATTCAAACAATGAGCTACATTCTGTTGTTTTCTGTTATATATTTATACTCTTATCTATCCAGAGGTTTTGCTAACCTCTGGATCTGTGGCAGACTGTGAGAAATAGCACAGTGGACATCACTTTTGTTTTCTCTCTGTCAGTGAATACTGTTTCATTTATCAGGTTCATCATGTCATTAGATAATTCTGATCAACAGTTTTTAGTAATTTCTGAGATGTCTTCTTTTGAAGACTTTGTGGAAATTCTTAAATATAGTGAATGTGTGCACAAGACTTATCTGTGGGATTGAGTTTAGATGGGAAAAAAAATCACTTAAATAGCCATTTGACTGTGTGTATGCACTTTTGAAAATCGATTGAATGTGTGCTTTAGTGGTACAGGGACATGCACCAGAAAATGTATTTTTGAATTCTCTGTTTGTTTGATTTGGGCTAAAATCAACCTGATTAGAAGTGATAAGAATTTACTTAAAATGGGCTTAATTCACTGCTTTTACTAGGAAAAAAAAGCTTTTTTTTTTTTTTTGTTGTAGCAATTTTGCTTGTGATAAGCTAGCAGTTTTGCTTGTGATAACCTCACCAAGGTTGGGATAACACAAAATCCAGCTGACTTGCATCCATCCAGATCAAGATACTACAGGTATACCACCTCCTGATGAAAAATTGAATGGAAACATGCATATTTATTCCTAGATTCATGCATCAGTCTTCTGGCTGAGCTAAACAATGACAATTTAATGGCACACCAAGGTGAAAATTAGCCTTTATAGCCTCAACCTTCCAACAGACAAGGTATATTTTTCCCCAGAGAAGAAAGTGCTGGCAAGTTTCTGCAGTGCCACCATGTTTCTGTTAACTTTCCCTCAAAGATTTAAAGCCTTGCAGCTTCTTGTTTTGTTGTTGTTTTTTTTTTTTGGTGTTTTTTTTTTTTTTGCAGAGTACTTTTCAGTCTTTTGGTATTCTGCAATTGATGTAATCAATCCTAATTAACTAGCATAGCTTGAATGTCAAAATATGACTATCTGTCCTAAAATATTTATGAAATACCTTGCTGCAGAAGGGGAAAGCCATTTATGAAATGCTGTTGACTGCAGACATCCTGGATTCAGCTTTTCAGCCAGGTGTTAAATTCACAGAAGAGCCCTGCACCACTACAGGAAACAAAACTAACCCAGACAAAAATGTTGTATGCACAAGTAGTGCCTAAGAACAGATGAGAAGTGCTGTTAAATTAATATATAGCTTTCTGTGAGCTAATAATTTGGTTTTACTAAAAAAAAAACTGTAGACAGTCTATAAAATTCTACACTGGGAAGGAAATACGACAAATTTAGTTACCAGCTAAGTATTCGTTCAATTCCTGTCAAACAAACCAATTCAGCCTGTTTTAATATAACTTTACAACTGAGGTAGTAAAGTTAAATTGTAAACTGTTTTTGGCTTATTGCAGAGCTGCTTGAAAATAGATTCAAGATATTTCATATTTATTGCAGCAAATGTCACAGTGAAGCAGTTATTGAAGCTATAATTAACAATATAATTCAGAATTATTTACATTAACAGATGTTCATGCATATGCTGTTTATTTTCATAAAGAAAAACAACAGTACAACAGTTCTAGTACTTTTATGATATTGATTTCCAAGGTAGTGAAGAGGTACACACAGACAAGTGTACAGATGGTAAATGAGCCATCAGTCCATGCTTCATTTGTTCCCTGGTGAAATCAGTGGGATTCCCTTCTGAGACTGGCTGTTTCCCTGTGGCTTTAAACAGAGCCTAGGCTGGGTGACAGAGCTGTGGGCATGTCCCTGTAGGCACCAGAATGCCATCCCTGGCATCTATTCAGTGTATGACATTAGAGTCTCTTCCCCTTGAAGCCTTTTATCTCTGAAAGTTAAAGATATCTGACTTCTGTAATTGTTTTCCCAATAAAATCAACTCTTCGTTCTGCACCCTAGAGGATACTACAATTTTGTCTCCAGGATGTTTTTCATTCTCCCTGGTGAAACAAACATTTTTTTCTGCTCTTCAATTTTCTTGTTGTTTTTATTGTTGTTATTGTTTAGAGATCTATATATTATATATGCTCAGCAAACTATTTGAACTCAGGGCTATACCAGCAGTTATGGGTTTCATATTAGCAGATAATGTTTTACGAGCCTTTTCTGGATAAAATTGCACAGGGATTTTAAATTTAATAACAGTCTTTTGTTGAGGCAAGGATTTTTAATGAAAGATAGGAATGATAGACTTGTTCATAAGAACAAATACCTAAATCTTCGATTTGCATAAAATCTAGAGTGTTTTGATTTTATTATTTTTATTTTTTTCCTTTGAATTGAAATTTTGAATTATCTTTCACAACTGCTTCAAACACTGGTTGCTCTTGCAGCTGGAATTTGCTAATTTGAATAATTTTCCTTGCATATCTGTGTCCATGCTAGTAGTTTTCATAAACTATTGAGTGTGTCTTCTGAGTCCTGAAAGGCTGCAATGGTACTGCTACCTTAGTGCTGCCTGAACATTTCTGGTTTTCTTCTAATAAACGAGCATATGTGTTTTAAATAGGCCTTCTGAAGCTTTACTGAGTGAGCTCCCTAACATGTGTCTCTCCTCCAAATATTTGCAGCTTCCTGCTGCACAGCACTGTGACTTTTGCCTGTGTGTTTGTGTCTTTTTTTTGTTTTGTTTTGTTCCCCCCCCCAGTTTGCTCTAGCATAACTTCGCAATTGGCCATTTTAGCAATGGAAATCTGTGGATTCTTCTGGAACTTTTAAGGCACAGGCATGTAGGAAACTCGAGCATATTATTCTTTAAAAAGGATTAATTTTACTCAGAATGCCTGGTCATACTGCCCTCTCAGGCTGTTATCCACAGGTTTTTAATATCTAGAAAGCAATGTGCCTTTCCCTGTGTCACTTGTAAAGATTTAAATCTCTAGAGATTATAATATGGAGGCATATTTTACACATATACATAATGTAAGAACTTGTATTTTAAAGACACTTCTCTCTAGCATGTAATGCAATGTTTTCAGAAACCATAAGTAATGGTATCCCTTTGCTATCTGGTTTTCTTTTTTCATTTGTCCAGCCAGCTGTCTCCACAGTAACCTGCATTATGGGTGCTGAGATTTCCTGTGTTGATGTGCCAGCCCGAGTTCCCTGCAGACAAGCCAGAGAAGGGGGGTAACAGGTTCAGGACATCCCTACCAAGTCAGTTCTGTAACCAACCTGCCCAAAGGGCCAGCCAGCAGTTTCTCAGGAGGTAACATCAAAAGATCCTAGCAGAACCGTTGCTGGGATAATTGCTAACATCTTTCTGCACATTCATCACACTTTTCAGTCTGGGGAGAAGACTTACAAGGAGACAATAGCTCACTGAAGATTTTACCAGTTTTAGTGGGTACAAGTATTAGCTGTCTCCAGATATTTATTCTAGCACCACTAGAAATGGGTTTGAAAACAGTGGGAAAGAATTGCTTTTTCCATAATGGAGGTAGTTTCTGTAGATATGGTGCCACCTAGATATCACTGTGTGAAGTTTACAGAATATGTTCTACTGCCGATTAATAGAAATTCAATCTCCTGCTTTCAAGTAAATGAAGAATTGCCTAATGCTTTCTTTTAATGGTCTCTCCTTACATGGAAGCTGAACAACACCCAGGAAGAGATTTTTCATATTCCAAGATTAAATACATAATTGTAACACCTAATAGATATTTTAGATATTGAAAGGCATCAGCGTGTAAATACAGCCACTCAAGTGCATTTCCAAATGATTAATTATTATTGGCATCTCTGGGTGGCAGTCCTGTGTTCATAACATTACTTTGCTATGAAATAAAAAATGCCCCATTTTTCTGTGTTTCTGAGGTAGTAGGAGTGCTAACCAAGTGGCTGAGGCAAGGAAATGTTGTCTCTATTTCCCATAACTGCCTCCTTTGTAGAATGGGCAGACATAAGGAGTGGTAGCATTGGGTAGCATTTCTTGCTTGAAAGAATGTTGTCCCCAACATTCTGGTGCAGGTGACCCCATGGGCTGGATGGCCCTTGCTTGCCTCGCCCACGGCTCCCTGCCCTGCACATGGCATTTTTTGGGAGAGCTCACCTTCACTGGTGCTGTGGTACATTCGCTGTCAAAGTACATTCCCTCAGGGTAGGGGTTAACAGTGTGCTAACATCCTCCATGAGGCAATACAGTAATTCATTGCTGAAATTAAAGACAACAGGGAATAAAAAATTACAAGATTAATCTCTTGATTTAAAAAAAAAGCATTCACAGATAGTATATCAAAGTATTCTCTATATATAGTCAATATATATAGTACCTACCTACAGTCAATTCTGTCCTGCCTCTTCACTGTTCTTCTTGTATCATGCAAGAGGAGTTTGTTGAACACAAACATGTCAGGATAACTTCCCTTTTTATCTTTCTCATTGACAGTCCCAGTCTTAAACAGTTTTTGATAAATGTACTCTGTAAATGTTCATGGGAAGTGTATATCAGAAAACCAAACAAACATTTTTAATTTCAATTTTTAGTGTCTTTATATAGCTCTTATCTTTATTTAGAAATAGTTTTGTTATACTAGCCAAGAACTAGCTGAAATCATCTGCAGTTTATTTCAAGTAAGTATCAAGTATTAATCATCCAGAAGTCTTCCTTGTGGTCCTTCACCAGCTGGAAGAAGCTAAGCTATTTATTTTTACATAATTCTATTTATATTACACTTGCAGTTTTGAATTTTCTACATAATAATTCCTCCATTTTTGAAACAATGTTGCAGGTCCACATGCTATGCATATGGTCTCTTGCAATCAAGTGAGGTTTTAAATTATAATTGCTTCTTGAGAACAGGGGAGGAAAATTAAGTGAAAATGAAGAGAATGTAATATGGTATGTTTGAAGTTGTTTGCTAGCTCAGTTTCTGCACAATCCTTCTGAATATTTTGTAGATCAAAAGAACAATTACAGTATATAGTAGTGATATGCTATTTTTCCACAGTGATATTCTAGGTTTGTCTATTTTTTAAAAAATGTAAAACAAAAACAAGTGACTATCTTAAAATGGGCAATGCATCTGTAACAGATGCAAAACATGGGCTGGTCTCATGTTTTCTGTGGCTGAAGAAAAGGTAGGAAAGTTCAGAGTTTCCTCTGGAGCCTCACAGGCCAGTTGCTCTGCGTGCCACAGAAGGTAGATGTTTCCATTATGGCTGCAATAATATTGTAGATAGGAACTTAATGTGAGCCAGGACCAAAACAGAGTTTTAGCTCAGAGAGATCTTGTGGCAGGAATTTTAATAATAAAAGTAAAGCAATTAAGTCTTCAGACATATTCTCTGTGTTTTATCCCTACAACCTGTGTTTTATCCCTACTCCCCTTTCCCTCACAGTAAATCTTCAGAACACTTCTTTCTTCTTGCCAGAATTTAAGGTCACATTCACTGAATTTGTGTTCATCATTAGGAGAGAAAAAATTGTAGAGGTGAATTATGGGAAAAGATTTATGAAGCAAAACCAAAAGCAGCTTGGAGCTAGTTTGTTATAAGCAACTTTCTAGCCAAAGCTTAATATCTTTCTCTTCCTCTATCTCTCTGTGCAAAGGGAAAGTTTATATAAAGATACACTTAGGCCTTTTTTGTGTTACTTAGGAGTCTCTGCATGAGACGAAAAGTCAAAGGTGCTTCACCAAACCTCTGTGTCTCTTGAGTGTTCCTAAGAGAGAAGATTTCTAGGTCTTTAGTCTTGCCCCATGTCAGTGGCCCAAACACTACAGAGTTTAAAGGGTTTTCATCACAGTGATGCAGAAGAGACATAGCTCAATATGTCGGTGATTTTGTGTACAAGGATGCAGTTTAGGGCAGCGGCTGCTGTTAATAAATACTTCTTTTGTTCCTACTCCCACTAACATTTATGAACACAGAGATAATAAGCAAGATTAAATCCTGAAGTTTCCTGAAATTTCCTTGGCTTGCTGCTAAGAAGCTCAGTTCTTAGTGGCTGCTCTATGGTACAACTTACTGCTTCTTAGGATCCTTCAAACAGGAAGAAATAATTTTATAGCACTGAGAAAATTTATGGTGAGTTAAATATATAGGGTTATTTTTTCACATTCCTCAAAATTCTGCATGTGATCTGACTTGTAGCATCTGTCCTAGACTGTGGTGTTTGAATGGTGCAATCAATGAAACCCCAAAATAAATAGTGGAAATAATCAATCCTAGAAATAACAGACTTTAATCTGCAACATCTGCAGGACTTACTTGCTGACCACAGTCCTTGGATTGACATAATTTTAGGAAGGAAAAAAGCTGGTTTTATGATATTTTCAACATGTTGATTAAATAATAAATCCAAAATACAGCATGCCAGACTTCTAGACATGACAATGTTTTAATGACTACAAAATCAGAAGTATGCTGAATGTGCCCATCAGCTTACCCATAGGCTAAGGGGACCTGTTTTGGTTAATGAATATTTACAATTTTGTGAAAAACAATGTTGGCATATATAACACCTTATGTTTCAATAACTTGTGCAAATAGTCGGAAATCCTATTCCTTACTGTTTAGGTTGGGCCAAAATCCTTTCAGTTTTTCACAAAATCAAATGGTGTTATGTCCACAGCAGTGGCAGCCCACATCAATTTCCTACATTTCTGTCAGCCTGCAGATGACACTCATTATTTTATGTTCCTTCCCAGTTTGTGAGTTGTCCTTCCTGCCCTGGTTATATTCTGGGATGGCAGGAGACTTGCTCAGCACTGAAATTAAGTAGTGTGGGGAGTTATATTGTCAGTGTGGTTTACTTCTTATTCTGATAATAAGAATACTCTTATTAACTCACTAATCCCTGGAGGAAGCAACATCCTGTTGGCTTCTGCAAGTGTTGCAATGACACATCCAGTTGAGGGCCCCTTCAGAAAAGAGCCTGGGAGTGCTGGTGGATGCTGCATTGAAACATCAGCAATGGGCCCACGTGGCAGAGAAGGGCAGTGGTGTCCTGGGCTGCCTTAGGAGAGGTGCCACCAGGGTGAGGGAGGTGACACATCTCTTCTAGTTAGCATTAGTGAGGCCACACCTGGCATGCTGTGCCTGGTTCTGGGCTTCACAGTATGAGGCCTTAATGAGAAACACATGATAAATACAAGAAAGGAAAAACCCATACCAAATCAAATAAAAGAAAATAATAGTGTGCAAGTTTAATAAAAGCCAGTGGGAGTAGCTACCATGGGGAACTGCCAGTACACTCTGAGGAAGAAAAACATCGAAACAAAGACCTTTTAGAACAAGAAAATTAAAAAATCAGTGACAAGGTGAAATTACTTTTTTCTCAGGGAATTACAGTTCTCCTTAAGCTAAAAAATGCCACTTGGCTCTGATTATTCTTGATACATAAAGTAAAATAGTGAAATTAACCCTGCAACTTCTGTTTTAGATTGTATAGATTTTTGAACATCAGAAATTAATAAAGATCAATCTCTTGCCTTTTTAGGATGTGTATTTCTTAAAAAACAAAAAAAAAACCAAACCCCCCCCCAAAAAAACCCACCAAACCCAAGAGTTTATAGTTAAAATAACTGTGATATTTGAAAATGCATTTAATTGAGTCCTAATCATGCTGTATTTATATCAATACTTAGAAACTCTGAAGCCCATTAATGTATTAGTGGGATTTGAAATTTAATATTAATTTGTGGCTATTGAATCAAGAATATGAGAGATAGTATATGAAAATTTCTTTTCAGTGTGCTAGAAGCTGGCAAAGTGAATGTTTTCCACCAGAAGGAATTTGGGCAGGGCATGAATGCAGTGCTCTCCAAACCTAATATTAATATTCTGCATTCTTACACCTCCAAGGGATAATGACAACTTTAGTTACTTGCCTGGATGAAAATCAGATAAATGAGAGTAACTGCAAAGGTTTTAAATTAAGGTGACCTATTAAGGAATGCATTTTACGTGCTGTTGCTATGAGAATGTCTGTGAAATTCCCTGGCATATTGCAAGTAAACTTTTTTACCTCTTTCCCAACCGTGGCATTTACAGAAGAGGAAAAAAAATGTTGTAGAGGGCAAATTTTAGGTAATGATATAATAGAAACATTTGTAAAATGAGAAATAATTTTTTCTTACACATTTTCTGCACACAATCTTCTCTTGTGCTTGTACTTTCTCTACAGCTCATCTTTCTGATCCTAATGAGCTTGTATTTTTTCTATATAAAAATTGGTTTGATCTTTGCCAATTCATTTAATACTTTAAATATACTGTTGTTTTAATTACCTTCCCTTTCTACTTTCTAGAAATGCACTTCAAACTCTATAACATAAAATAACTCTTCAATCAGAAAAGCTTATTTTTGCGGATAACTATGATGGCAGCTCTCTCTCAGATGAGTCGCCACACTTCTTCCTCAAGATTGATGGAAAATCCACAAAATAAAAGTTTTGAAATGTAGAGAAGCTTCTTAAAAGTATCAGAAAAAATGGTGGATTTGATAAACACAACAATATTATTTGTTCACTCACTTTTGCAAGTCAGTAGAGATTCGATTTGATTGTGTAAAGCATAGTATGAATAGGACTCATAAATTTCATTAATGCTGCCATCTGTATGAAAGTATCTCTGTAGACATTAAAAGGCTGTTATCAGCTGCCCTACATAAAGACTTGAGATTCATTCTCCTGGGAGAAAAAAAGTTGTCATACCACATTAAAGGTGTAGGCAATCAGTTAAAGGCAATAACCATGACTAATAGGAGACTCATAGTCCATTTTTTACTAACTTTTTTCTTGGAGAGATTTCCAGCTTTCTGCAGTGACAGAAATAATGTTTAAGAGCAAACTGCTGATGCTCAGATGAAGACATAGATGTTAAAATGAGACTTGGAGCAGCAAATAATTTCACAGGCTAGATCACTGCCTTTTCAAGAAACTGCACCATGCTGATCTACAGATGGTTTTACAGGCAGTAATGGCCAACATTTTAACACTGACTGAGCTAAATGAAAATCAAGGCAGAAGTTCATTGCCTTGCCTTAAAGTTTATAACAGTTCACATTCACAGAGAGAAGATTGATTCATTTTTATGTATATATTATTTAGAAAGCATGACCTTTCAAACAGAGAGCACTTTTATGTGAGAGCAATGATCTAGGAAATGGGTATTTCCCAGTATTATAATAGTGACTCAGGGAATGTTAGAAAAGGTCATTGATTTCTTTATTCTAAGCATGAAAATTTCAGCCACAGCTGAAAGAAAAGTAAAATTTATCATGTTGATACTTAGCAGTGCCTGCATGTAGAGTATAGGAAAAAAAATCAAATACTTAAAGATGGAATAAATTTAGACAAAGAACTTACAAACAGTTCTGGGATGACTCAGCCTCCTGTTTTTGTCAAAAGCATTCAGTGAATTTCTCCCCAAATGACCTAGCATTGATTGCCTTGTTTCTGATAATCACATTCTTGCACTAGTAATTTTGATCATCGGATGCAGTGATGAGGAAGAGTCCCTGTCATTGAGAATGTTAGAGAATGACTGACCTGTCCCCTAAAATGTGATGCTCATGGAGGTCCAGCACGGTGCTTTCAAAAGAGCTTTTCAGCAGCCAGATTTGACTTGGCTTTCATTGTCAAATGACACTCATAATTTTTATTATAATTCTTACCAAAAGCAAATGAAGGAGCACCCAAGTGAAAAGCCACTGACTATGAAGTAAGGATTGACTAAGGGTTAGTGAGACATATCCCCACTGTTGGCTCAGGGACAATCACCACCACAGCCATTTGCCATTTGGTTAATTTGCTGAAATGCTCCCTGTCTGCTTGTTACTGCTGTGTGGAGGAAAGATAACTATAATTTAAGTAGTATATTTCTGTAATAATCTGTTACTGGCTCTTTCATATGGAGCCCCTTGGGCTTGTTATTTTTATGAACACTCATGACTGATGTCCTTGTGAGTCTGCCCCTCGAAAAACTCATAAGCCGCAAGAGCAAAATATATCTTTGGATATATGGTTTGTCAGATTTTTGTCGGAGACTCTAGATCAAACCCTGTGTTTTAAACATCCTTGAGTATCTTTAGAAATTTATCAGTAGTGTAATTTCTGAATGTAAGCACAATCTTTCTTTTTGATTCTGAGACTGGGCCCTACATCAGTTCTGAAATGCATATGTGACCTTTGTAAGGAGTCAACCAGCAGGGAATTAGGGTGAGGAAGACAACACTTCTGAAATAAATCAATACTCCATTAACACCTATACTACAAAATGCAGATATGAAAGGGCTATAATGACCAGTCAAAGTTAGCACAGCAGCTAGCAACATCATGTGCTAACTCAATCTTCTTACACTGTTCTTCTGTCTCTCTCCTACTTTTCATTTCCTCTTTTCTTTAGCATTTTTTTCTTGTATTTCTTGTACAACTGCATTGTTGAAAATGGAAGATGTCCACTCCAGGCCCTTTCCTCAACTGTATCACTGCTTCTGTTCTTAGCAATCACACACTTTTTGTGCCTCAAGCCATCTCCTACCCTTTAAAAACAGCATACAGAAAGTGGGCAAGGTGAGATATGCACAGTGACTGCAGAAATTCCTGAAAATGAAATTGCACTCTCCATGAAAAGGAATATCCCATTAATAAAACTGCTTTTAAGCATTCCTTGGGTCCCCCTCCAAGATGATGACAGCAGTGATTTCTTGCTGCAGCATTCACTATGGTTAGTTAGGAGTGCTTCTGAGTCACCTTGTAGTGTGCATGGACATGCTTCTCTGCACACTTTGTGGCACACAATGTTCCAGTCTTTTCAACTCCACTTTTAATTTCCGAATCTATGAAATTTGGTTCTTGATGGAGGATTTCACGAACTAAAAGAGAGAAAGGGGGTTTGAGAGACCAGCTGGCCCCACTGCCAGCACCTGCAGTCCTGTGCCTGATATAAAATAGTAGTGCAGGATGCAAAAGGAAGAGCTAAGTGCACAGAAAGGCAACCATTTCTTAAAGTTATAAATTTTTCCTACAGTAGGAAGGAAGACTCTGCTGAAGATTCCACAGTTCAAGCTCTTAGGACTTCTCCCATTTCCAAAGGGAAAAATGCCATGATGTAGGAAATCCACAGTAAATTCAGAAGTTCTCTTAAAATGGCAATGACTCGCCTGTAGGTGCAATTTTCATGCATCCCCACTCAGGAATTTTTACTTTGATTACTCATAATTAGTCCCAGATCATTCATTTTTGGCTAGATTTTATACCAATCCCAAGCTTTGATTTTCAGAATATTTGCAATAAAAAAAAGTTGTTCATACTATATTATGGTGGCTGTTCTTGAACTCGTGTAACATGGGGATTCAGCAGAGCTTCTCTCTCTTATAAACCAGAGTTTAAGTTACAAGTCTGACTTGTAAACCAGATGGAGCCCAGCTCGTAGCTATGTCCCAAAGCACCTGAGTGTTTCATGTTAAGTTTCAGAGCAGTGCATGGGCCGAAGCAATGTCTAGGCTGATGCTTTTCCTTTCTCCAGGAAATGCAAAGCTGCATGTGTAAAGGAGATACTTGGCTCAGGAGAGCTGATTAAATTTAGTCTAGAGAGATATCCAGAGAGAAACGACTGAAATTTGGAATGTGTCGTAGTTCATGGAACTAAAATGTGAATGTTGGAAAGTGGAGTTCTTTCAAAATGAATATCAAATACTTAATTTAAAAAATGCTAGAATAGAAACTGAGGTGCTGTTACAAAGTTTTTATTGCTTGTGTTATTTTTATGTATGTAAAAATAGATCAAATATCTGTATAATAATTAATATCTAAAATATCTATGTAATATCTGCATAGATATTATCTTAGACCAGATTTTTAAAATGAGTTGACTTAAATCTGTATGTGCTATCTAGTGGTATGTAACTTTATCAAAACTCATGCTTTCTTCAGCCAGCTGTGAACCAGTAGCATGAGGCGCAGATAAAAGGTTTCTAGCTGTGTCTCCTATTTGATTGTCACTGGTCATTCACTCAGCAGCTGGGTGTTGTAAGAATCATGGGAAATGTTAAAAATGAGGGCGTAAGACTGAAATAGCTTTTTTCTTTCACATATACTAAGTTGAAAAGGAGTAGATGAAAGAAGTGGAGAAGGTAAAGGAATCAAAGGATAATATGGGATATTAAAAAGTGTCAAAAGACAGTATGAAAAAAAGACAAGGAAATTAACTGAGGTTTGTTTGACATGGACCAAGCTGTTAGACTGCCAGTGAGTATGGGAGACATGTGAATGGTATTAGGAACTCCCTGGTGAGATAATCACGGTGTAGCTGCTTTGAACATGTGTCTCCCAGGAACTGATGGATCACTGAGAGGATATCAGAAGGATAGATAAGGATGTCTGGACAGTCCATGAGGACATTTATTGCACTCCATTTGGTGGAGTTGTGTAAGCATCTGTGATTGTCTAAATATATCAATTGTTTTCTCCAGGATTTGAACTCTGCCATTTCCTACAACAACTGAGCTGCAAAGTGCTGCTGCTGGGCAGCACCTTTTCAAATAACTTCAAATTGGAGCCAGAGATAGCTAATCAAGAATGAGTAATCAGTGACATCTCTAATCTAGTCTTAGAGGCGTGCAGTAATGGAGCCTTCAGAGCCATTCACATGATCTCTTCTTATTCTTCAAAAATCAGTATCAGTACTGTGCCATATTATCCCCACAAAATTTTCTTCTTTAGGCTAATTTACCTACACTGAGCCAAACACTCTTCATGTGTATCCATGTTATTACTACTTTTCTCTTCACTATAATGGTTTTGCTGTATTTTCCTAAAGAATCCAGTAACACAGCTGCAGGATTACAGGTGAGAGTTCTAAGTACTCTGGGAGAATTATTTCATATGTCTTGTTTCAGCATCTCTTCCTCAAACGAGCTTTACCTTTTTCTCAGTGGCATTTTTCACTTCTGCACAGCTTACAATTCACCTCAATTATCAGATTTTTTTTTAAGGTTTTACTACACACCATCCATTAACCTATCCTGTATTTTCACAGTTTATTTTTCCTGCTCAATTTGTAAATAAAATCTTCTACCACAATTTTCCCCTGATGCCTACTGAATAGAAAAAAATTTCCATGTATTTTTTATATTCGAATTTTAATTACCTTTCCCAGGAAGCTTATTGTACTCTTCAGCTCCATGCAATCTACAAATTTTATATATATATATATATAATGGGTGTGTGTATATATATGTATATGTATATGTATATGTGCATATTTATAGATGCATATTTACATGTGTGTGCACTCTATTCTGATGTCTTAAATTAAATGAAAGTACTGAACAAAATTGTATCCAGAATGGACTGTGCAGAACCCCATTCATCATCCTTCTGCTTCAAAGAGAGTCATTGATTAATATTTGTTTTGGTACAATTATTCATCTGCCTGGTCACTCACCATTCATCTATATTTTATTTCACTAAATAGCTTGTGAAAATGTCATCTCCCACTGCATTAAAAGTTGCATGACAGTTACAGTTTCTTTCATCACAAGTCATGCTACTCCATGATAGAAGCAAATTATTTTGAAGAAAATGTTTTTCAGAGATCCATACTAATTATCATTGTTTTCTTCCATATGCTAATTTTTCTTCATTTAAAATACAGATACTATCCTGTCCCCTTCTCTCCTCTGGTAACTCTATTTCCTTTATGAATTCACACATGTGAAATGGCCCTAAGAGTAATTTTAATAATTTTAAGCTACTAAGAAAGAAACTAATCAGGACTGAAGAATTTAATAAAATGTATATTTATTTCAAATTCACCCTGATATGCCCTATCCCAATTATACTATGAGACTTTGTGTCTTTAATACTGATACTAAATTGTACTGCTCCACTGAATTGTAAATGATCCATTAAAGAAAATGGAAAAATGTCCATAACTCTTTGGTCCTCCTATCATCTGTAGTCAGTTCTTCATCCCTGCTGTACTTATACCCCTAAATGATTAACTTCTTTTTGCATCTTAACACATTCTGCTTCCATGTTCTTTATTTTTTCCTTCAGGTCATATTTTAGTGTTTCTGACCTACTGTCTAAAAAATCTACTTTTTTGTATAAGTCTCATAATCTACCCAGTTTCCACTTTTATAGCATTCCCTTTCTGTAGCTAAAGTCACAGTTCAGCCAGTCTCCGTGCTTTTTTCTGCACTGGGACCTGCTTTTTTTTTTCTGCTTGTACCTGCTGTGTCATTTATTTCCTTGAGGAAATGTCACCTCTTCTCTAAGGTTTTTTCTTCCAAGACTTCTCTAGCACTTCTCTCATGAGATCCTACACAAAAAAAATCCTGAATTCAATTTTAAAAAAATTGGGTATGTTTTATGTTCTTTATATCCTTTCTCTTAACCAGGCACTTTTTCAGTTCACAGTCACCCTTACTGAAGCTGCACTCTGCCCTGACTCTTTTCTCTGCTGGTAAGACTCAAAGCCACCAGAACCTCAAAGCCACCAGAATAGACCTTGTAGCTGCTTTCTACATTTTTCTATCAAAGTGTTTTTGAGTGCATGCCAAAAATTTGGCAGACATTTTTGTCTGTCATTTGCCTTTTAAAAAATGTTTTAATGCCCAATCCTGCACTTTAGATGATTAGTTAAGGTACTCAGGAAAAAAAGACCCAACCAACCAAAAGAAAAATCTATTTAAATTGAGCAATATATAGACCAGTTTCCCAAAAGCACCATTTGAATAATGTTCTTTCTCCATTTTTCACGATGTAAACAGGTTAACTCTTAGCTTTCATCCTTCATATAAAGTGTTTGCAGTGTTAATATGTGAGAGAATCCTGTATCTCTCATTCATTCCATAGGCAGCTCTTCTTGGACATCTGTTATTATTCCAAAAACAGCTACATATGCCATCATCTGTTATACCAATTAAATAAGAATTTTCCTCTGCTTGTTTATTCCCCATACTCCTTGCAACACTACACAGACAGCTAAGATGTTTGGCAAATAAATTAGTGCTCTTGAGTGACATATTGCCCCAATCCAATCCACCAGATGCCATTATTACATAAGATACAATCATACATGGCATGGGGGAATTGCAGCATTGCAGGCTGTGTATCTCCATAATGGGAGGAAATGCTGCTCCTGTTGTATTCAGGACTTGCTGTTAGGCTTTTTCTGTAGAGAAATTTCAACAGATTGGCTTCTCTTTGTTGTCTTGGAAAGGTAGTCCAGTGTGATGAGGGCACTTGAAGTAATATGGTGATCTGCTGGAACCAAGGGTCTTGGGGGTTTCTCCATGGCTTTTGCTATATATAATTAAAGAACTTCTGCTTATCAGTGAGCTGCACACAGATGTCCCATCTCTCTTCTCTAAGTGCCCCCTATACTCAAGGTATTTGTTCTGGTTCAGTTCACAACTCAATTCCTCTTCAGTAACGTACTTTGGCTTGTGTTCCTGTCCTCTATACTTCAGTAGGAGTCGAGCATGTGCTTAGAACTAATCAGAGAGACATCTGACCGAATAAAGAGGGTTTGCAACCTTATTTCACTCATGTGCTGTTCAGAAGCCTGCCTGGTTTAAATTATTCATTTCGTTTTTCAAAATTTCTCTGTTGACTCTTTCTCTGAGGGGAACAGCCCGTTTCACAGCCTGCATACAATGACCTGTTTTTACCAAAGCTGCACAAGATTTCTGATGTCCTTGCCAGGCCATAGCATGCTCACCTACAGTGACCAGAAGCTTGTGATATACAGGACACTCTTGTGAAGCACGACAGTGCTTGACTCAATAGCATGTACTCACTCTCCCATACTGGCCCCTCTCTCTGGTTACTGCTTCCTGTAGTCATACCCATATACCATGTCTATAAACTACCAGCTAATGAAGTGCATATGTACCTTAAAATTTTGAGGGAGATATTTTTATGGCTTTTATTGCTTGGCATACAGATAATTGAAACTGACCTGTTTAGACTGTGACTAAACCACTAAAAATCTTTACCTATTTGAAAACAACAACAAAACCAAAAGAGTGCTTGTTCCAAAGTTACTTTCCAATAGAAATTAATTGCCATAGCAACATGTAGGCAATGTGGTTTAAGAGATATTTTTATATAACCTCCAGATTCATTGAATCCCTTAAGTCAAGAATTTTAACCAGAGCTGGAGAGTAACATAGTTATGTGATTTTGTAAACTTTTATCTCCATGGGATTGCAGTTACACAAAATGAAACAACTTTTTTTCAAAATTACAGTCTTGCAATGCTGTTTATTAAGTCAAATGTAAGGAAAATATGCTGCAATGGAATGAATTCTTGTTTATATAAAAAACCACAAAGCTTCAGCCAGGTTGTTTATTGTACAGCTTAAGGCACAGTTAGGTATTTAGTACTCTTTCACTGTGAGTAAAGAAACCAATGAAAATGATCCCCAACACATGGGGATGGTTTTGATGTTTTGTCTCTCTGTTTTTAATTTTGCTCTTGAGAGAATGATACTGTAGTACACAATAGAAAATTTAAATTCAGTGGTATCCAAGCATGTGGAGGTTTTCTAATTGTGAAAAATGCAATATGCACTATCTGTTCCTATCTGGTTTTGAATGATTTTTATTAAGAATTCTCATGCAATTCTTTCAGATAGCCACAGATAGCTGAAACTGCATTACAAATGCATTTTGGTATACATTCTTCCTCACTTTATCCTCAATTACATGTTACGTGGTCAGTGTGAACAGGTGGTGGCTGGAGGTTTGATAAGGACTTGATGCTCATCCAAGACTGGATGGCTTCTTCAGCACTACTGCCCAAAGTGATAGAAGGAAATGATGGGAGGAAACAAAGAGCTGGTTTGTATTAGAAAACACATCAGAGGACGCTGTCTTTCTATACACAATGGTTAAACCCAATCACTGAATTTTATTGTATTTCAAATGCTGAAGAGACTCAAAGGACATATTTTCTAGGTTGAATTTAAATCCTTGAAATAACATTGAATGTTTTAATAAAAGTCAGCTTCTTCATCTATATATCAATTTACCAGTTTAACTGATCCTAATTTCATCATCTTTGGAAGATGATGGCTGAGAAATTAAGGTGTGGTCTCAGATTATTAATTTCACTAGAGCAACTTTCACAGAATATCCCAGGTAACTGAATATCACAAAATATGCTGAGTTGGAAGGTACTCACAAGGATCATTAACTCCATTCATGTCAGATCCCTGACAAAGTCTGGATCACTATTTAATGTATCACATCAAATTGCTGAATACACAATGCATTGCATTTATTTTTAATAGAACTTCCAACATCAACAGAGGTAATGACAAGTGTATGATAAACTGGTACTGTGTGTGCTGAACAAAAGTACTGGTGGTGTTAAGTCTCTTCTCTACCCTGTGTGTCATATGTGTAATTGCTGTTCAGGCTAACAGGAATGGCATCCAAACACTTCATATTAGTTTGCAGAATGCATTTTTCTTAGAAGCCAGGTTTTTATACCTGGCTACCTGGATAGGTTTTTATACCTATCCTTTTCACAGGATCCAATGGAAGTCCATATTTTCAGCAGTAGTGTCACAAGCAGCAAATTTTAGGTTGTATACCTTTATGTAATTCTGTAAATAATGATTTCCAGTGTTCAAAAGAGCTTACAAAATGGGAATTAAAGAATGGCAAACTTGGTCATGTTTTAAACTCCTAGTGTGTTTGCAAATATTTGCATTATTTTCAGAAAGCTATTGTTCCCCCTCATAGAGTAGTCAAAAATCACAAAACATATCTTGCCTTCTTAGTACACATAAAATGGTATAAAACCTTGACTTGTGACTCTAGGAGCTCAGAAAATGAGTTAGATATTTACGTCTGTACCAACTAGTCTTAGCATTGCTTTTACAGTCTGAATAAAACTTCCACTCAATCCTCTAAGATCCTTTTAGAATCTTGTGATACACTCGCTACTACAAGTCCATTTTTCATCAGTAATGTAGCTCAGGTATCAGAATGTTCCACTTAATCACAGTAATAGTTTGTTTTTGCTGAATAATATTACTGCCACATACTCTGTCACAGTTTGCTTCAGTTAATGAAAAATGGCTTGAATCTTACATGTTTGGGAGAGAACAGAAAGAAATTTACTGCTATATCTATAATATATTGAAACAAAAAGCATGAAACTTCTTTTGTCTTGGAGGTTAAATACATGTTTAAGACTGAGAAAACATCATAGGTTTTAAGCTATGTTATGTTCCACTTGATAACCAAAAGAAAAAATATTAGCCCATGCTTTTAGTTGTAAACTCACAGCTTTTTGATAAATTGAATAGGTCAAGAGAAATTACAAATGGCTAGAAAAAGTTATCTCATGCGTGTGAAAGGGCTAATATATCATTCAAACCAATATGAGAGAGTTCATTTTCCTCTGTTTAAGTTCTGTGCATTATATGTATTCATGATCTCATAGACCATTTGATAGAAAAGGAACTTAGGATTTGCAACTATTTTTCTCTTGTTGCAAGGCATTAACATTACCTTTTGTTTCTGGCAGTTGTTTGCTTAACCTGCTTTTAAAGATTTGCAGTGCTTATTACTCCACATGACCCATCACTTCTTTACTCAAATCTATTCTATCACTGGCACAATTAGAAAGGATTCTCTTGTGTTTTTCTTTGCTACTTCAGGCTGCATTCACACAGCACAGTGAAAACCTGTGTTCTTCCTGTTTGCAGCAGATATTTGTCTTTACTGGTATTTTGTGTTCACTGAAGGAATCCCCTCTGGCTTAGATTTACCTGCTCCTTGCTTCAGTCATTGTCCCTAGGTCATGTTTAGAAGCTCCAGATCATTCTTGTTGCTCTCTTCTGTGCACTCTCCAAGTGGTGAATGCTTTTAAAATGCAGAACACGGTTCTCAAGCTGAGACCTTACCAATATTAAACCAAGTGAAAGGGTATTGCTTCATGAAATTGTAAATTACACTTTTCTGCACTCTGAAACAATATTTATCTTTTTTGCTGGGTTATTATTGATGTGTTTAACTTGTGGTCTGAAATTACCAAGAGCCTTTGCCTTTGCAATGTTTGCTTCATTATTTACTTTTCTTTTATTTGTGTTGCTGACTGTACTTGCAAAGATACTTTACTTGTACCTAGCAAATAGCATAGTATTTAGGTTACTTTTTCACTTTCTTAAGAGCAAATTACTCTCTAACATACCTCTCATGTTTTCAAAAATAATGTCCCATGCTAAATCAGTAAGCATAATATTTATTCTTTAGGATGTTAATGAAAATGTTGCAGATTCTGGAGTGACTAGAACACCTGTACAAACAGGTAGTGTCTGTACTTCAATTTTGCTAAAGAATTATATATGATCCCTTTTCAACATAACTATGAAACCTGTATCCTTTCTGTAGTTATGGAATCTAGTGCATATTATCTTAGGTTGATACTGGAATAATAAGGATTGGGCCAAAGGTATGAAGGGCAAAATATACTACATTCTTTCTACTTCTTCCACAAAAGCAGTTTTTCTGTTGACAAAAAAAATCATCAGGTTTATCTGAAGCAATTTCTTTTTGGCATCTCTCTTGATTTTAGTACTTCAGTTTTATTTTGGTTAGTGACAGTAATTCTCGTTCAGTATTTGTGTGTATCTTTCTCTGAGTTTAAGTCAATTGACTGATTTATAGTTCTTATCTCCTTTGTCTTAATTTTTTTTTTTTTGCAATTGCAAAGTCCCCATTGTTATCTGCTTGTTACCTCACCTTTCTTACATTATGCTGATGGTAACTTTGAACAGCTCTGAGATTTGTTCACTTCTTTAATTTTCCTGATATTGTGCCTAGAAAACCTGAAAGATTTCACTTCCATATGAAATTTCCTACCTATGTTTATTTACCTTAAGCTAAAATTTCTCTTTAAGGAGCTGTCTAAAGTTCATTTTAAAGATTCTGTTTTCCATGACACATTCTTATAGATTTTCCTCTGTGTTAGGTAACCTTTTCTTTAGTATGTGTAACTATCTCTTGATATCTTAAATGCCACCTGTGAGATGTGCATCAGTTTGTCCCCTGCCCTTTTTGGTTTGTCTCTGTATGCACACAGTATTTATCTGTAAGTTTTATGTAATCTACTCTACTTTCCACTTTTTTTATTCTTCCTTGAGTTTGAAATCAGGGAAGAGGAGCTCTACACGTACAACCGAAAGTTCTTTCTCTTTGGTATGTCCTCTTTGTAGGAGGATCCTTCAGGTTATTAATAAAATCCTCAAATTCATATAACCTTGTAGTTGTGGCAAAACTTATGCCTTTCTCATGCATTCTCATTACTCCTACAGTTCCTACACTTTGTAATTGAGTGGAGACCTTTTCATGTCATGTATTTCCTCCCTTATTGACCTCCATCTCCTGTGGAGATTAGATGACCTTTTGTGTTACACTGTGTGAATAACCTCACGAAGCTGCTGCTATGCCAATCAGATAAAATATTCAAAATCTGATCTTTTCTAGTCTTTCCCTCTCATTCACCTTCTATTTATTTTTATATGTCTACACATTTATAAGATCTTTAGCAGATTGACACATTATCCATTTTATTCTGCCATGATACTTTTACAATTAATCCAAGATCTTTCCTCTACTTTTTATAATCTGTGCTGTCTCAACATGATCATAGTATCTCTGTGAAATGCAGCATGCTGGTACAGAATTTAGGCTTATTAGCTCGGTCAATATAAAGAAATCTCTGTGATATTTTGTTATGAAATTAATTGCATAACTTTATGCAATACACTTGTCTGAAAGTGAACTTGACTCAGAGTGAACTCTCCTAGTTTAGTTGATTGTCTTCTTGTGGCTCAGGCTTGTATTTTAGCCATTTAAATATAGAATCAGCCTGAAATGTCAATAAGTAAATGGGCAGGATAACAAGCACAAGTTATCTTAATGTCTTAGAAATTTTAAGTAAAACAAAAGTCAGGATTTATTTCCTGATAAGTGCACAAAGAAGAAGCCTCTTTAAAAAGTCCTTGAACACAAAAAACCTTTGCTCATTATGAATCAAAACTAATTAGTTTTATAACTTCCAGTTTTATTGAGAACAATGCAATTTGTTCCCAGGAGCTTCGGTAATAGTTTTTTCTTTCTCTCTAAGCCCAACAATGTTAATGTTGCACCTATTGTTTCCTAATTTTACTCTCATCTTTACGACACTGACTAATCATCCAAACTCTATCTGCTACTGTGCCAGAGCCTCCTGGGTAATAACAGTGCCAATGCTTGATAAGTGGCAGTGTTGGTTCAGGAGAATCTGTGCCAACTGTAACACAAAAAGTAATGAGTAAAGACAGAAAAATTATATTAAAAATATGTTAAATTTTTGGTTATTTAAACTGTGCATTATCAAGTAACTGTGCATGATTGAGTGTCATGGTTAATCAGAAAGAGCTGTTGCTCAGAGAGAAAATTAGAGTCTGTTCTAAAAAAGCTTTTCTTTGGAGAGAGGAGGGATATGAAGGGGGCAGTGAATTGCATTCTGTACATGGACACAAAGAAGATAACTTCATTCACAGGATCTTATGAATCTCTTCTTTTTGACAGTTTTGCATAGAGTTAATGAAGCTTTTTAATTCAGTATATATGCCTTTGTTAGAGAAATTGCATGCACTGAAGCCACATTGCATCCTGTGCATAAAGGTCACTCAGTTTAGGACATTTGTACATTTACATCAGGACATGTCTCCTGTATTGACAGACTTGAGAATAGGTAGCAAAACGAAAGAATGGAGAATGATAACTATGAAAGAAAAAAGTTATTTTTGAAAGGTTTACTTTAGACTTTTACTTTACTCTTCAAACATGGGTGTTAATCAGTATCCTTTTAATAGCTGCTCTGCAGTGTAGGAGGGGATTCCGGGGTTAGTCCCCCTGGGATGCCCTGGGAGACCAATTCTGTATAATTTTCCCGCCTCCCTCGATGTCAATCATTTATCCCTGTTCCTGTCCATCATCGTTTGAGCTATCCCTTTGCTCTGGAATGTTCCTTGCTTTTTATGCTTCTATTGGTTCCCCAATGTAAGCTACTCCTTCCCCCCTGTCCCCATCGGTCCTCACCCTGTTGGTCACCCTTACCCCTCCCCTGTATCAGTCCATTATTGGCTGGTTTGTACCCCGACACTCCGACCCCGTCCCTGTTATATTCCTCGCCCCGCCCGCGGGTTGGCGCGCTCAGAGCTTGCTCTCCTACTGGGACGGTGTCTCTCCGCATCTCCGACTTCGCTCTTCCCTAAATAAACCCTCTGGGAAACAAAGTAGCCTGAAGCGTCAACCCGTCACGGTGGAAGCCTCCTTATTGCTGTCCAGCTCCGGGAGACCGCATCTCCCGTGGCGTCTCCGGCGGGACGCAGGTCCCGGACGCGGCGACTGGCACCCGAACAGACCGATCCCTCGCCGGTATCAGTGAAGAGCAGCTCCCCAGCGTGCTCGGCTCCGGGAGCCGCTCGCCCGAGGACAGAAGGCGCCGTTCGAGACCAGCTGCACTTCACTGTCGAAGCCCTCCTGCCTCGTGGGCTGCGGACGCCCTGTGTCGTCAGACCTGCGGCTTCGCGAAGCTGCTGGCACCACAGGACCCGCAGCGCTCCTACCGCCACTCCAGAGGTCCTTTCTTTTTGACAGAGGTCCTGTTTGGGTGAGTTTCTGGTGCCCTGCTGACACCCGACCCTGTCTCTTTTCTCCTTTGCCTCTGGGGATTTTACTGCAGTGAGAATGAGCAATCGCCTGTCTCCTGCAAGACGGGAATTTTACTCCCAAGTTAAGTCGTCCCTCATTTTGGGAAATGTTTCATTTAAAACGGGTGATTTGAAAGCTTTTGTTACGCTTATCTTCGATCATTTCCCGGATACTTGCCGGGATGATCTCTTTTCTTTTGTTTTCTGGAGAAAAGTTGGGAAGCTATTATGCCGTTTGCAAGTGCAACGGAATTTTCGGAAGGGTCGTTTTTTGCCGCTTTTTCACTCTATTTTTTCTTTATTTAAGGGAAAAGGGGAGAGTTGGGTTCCCGGTTCAGCCACCCCGCGTTCCGCCCCCCCCATGCCTAACCCCGCTTCCCCGCAGGGTGGGTCGGGCGGCAGACCCCGCCGCACCGAGGCACAGGGCTGCTGCCGTCTCCCTGCTGCCCCCCGTCCCACTGTGTCCTTCTCTCGTCCTGGGGCTGGCCACCCCAGCGCGAGCCTTTCCGCTCCCCCAGATCCTCAAACCCCTGTCCCCAGTTTAAAACCTTGCTGTTCTGTTCCCGACTCGTGCCGGCATGGCACGCAAAATGGCGCCGGCCACGTGGCCGGGCAGCCTCTTTCAGACTCACAAAATGGCGCCTGCCCTCCTCCTTCTACTCCCCGGGCTCCCGCCAATTCTCCTCCTGCCCCACCCCCGCCGAGTGCCGCTCTCGCGTCGGGTCCCGCCCTTCCCACCTTCGCGTCGACAATGACGTCATCGCGACCCGCCCCCTCCGTCCCCATGGCAACGCCCCTGGGCGGGCTCCCGAGGGGAGGGGCCGGCCTGCAGGAAGGTCACGCCCCTGTGGGTAGGAACCCCCTGCCGGGACGCCGCGCCCCCGTGGGCGGGTCTGTCCACGCCTCCCCCCTTCCAGCCGCTTCATGTTCCCACGTGACCGGAACCGGAAGTCGGCCTGGCCGGAAGCAGGCCATCTTGGCCAGCCGGGTTTCACAACACGGAAGCCCAGCGGCCAGGGAGAGGATCAGGGCACTTGCCAGATCTGTCTCATCCTCGAAGGAGGATGAGGACAGCAACAGCCCCCGACCCACACCTAGGTCGAGAGGCAGGTGGGCCCAGATCAGGGCGGAGGCAATAAGGGATGGGAATCTGGAGCTGGCCAAAGACCTAGGGCCATTTGCAGCACCGGTGGTGAAGGCGAGGGGAGAGCAGCCCAAGTGGGAGCAATTGCCATATGTGGAGGTGAAAGAACTCTGCGAGGCTGCCAAGGATTATGGGAGAGACTCTCCATTGTTTAAGAGTGTATTAGATCTCACCTTCTCGGGCCACAATTTAGTCCAACATGATTTAAAGTATATTGCCAAGTCTCTATTTACCCCTACCGAGTTGCGTCTGTGGGAGATTCAGTGGAAAAAGCTGTTGAAGCCTCTCATAAAGAAGCACAGTCTCGGTCAAGTATTCGGTGAGGGGGAGGAGGGACTTGAGGCTTTGGCAGGGGAGGGAGAGTTTAGCCAGCCGGAGGACCAGATCTTGTTACCAGTGGACCTCCTTGATGACATCCGGGAGGCTGGCCGAGTTGCACTTTTAAAAATCCCTGACGGGAGGATCCCCCTCCAAAGTTTTTTTTCCATCATACAATGCCCAGAAGAGACATTCATGAAATTAGTGGACTGTTTAAAAGAGGCAATAGATTGCGAGATTGATCATCCAGCAGCAAAGGAGGAGGAGCTCAGGAAAATGGTAACAACCAATGCAACAGCTGAGACCAAGAAGATCCTGCGAGCACTGCCTCAGGACCCTGAGCCTACCATCACCCAGATGGTAGAGGCTTGCACCAAGGCTACGTCCAACAAAGCCACTGTCGCCATGCCTGTGAGTAAGGGGATCAGGGAGGCCATGCTGAACATGAACACTGTCCGCTGCTTCAGGTGTGGCCAGGTGGGCCACATACAAGCTAACGGCCCTCACTGGCCCCCAGAGCGGCTATACCACCCGTATGCTCCCTCCCCGAGACCGCTGCCCAGGAACCCTCTGCCATACCACCAACAGGCGAGAAACGGGCCGCAGAGCGCAAGGAGGGTCCCCATGAGGATACCAAGTGGCCCCTCACAGCGCCCCAGCCTCCCCACCATCAGGGGGGACCAAGGGCCCAGCGGCCAGTTCCGGAGGATTGGCGGAGCCATGACGATGGGCTCCGCCTCTTCCGAAGGACAGCCAGTTTGAATCCTGATAACCGCCGGGTCCTCACAAATACCATCACAGTGACATTCCCGGATGAGGACCTGGTGAGGGTTCCGGCAGGGTTCCTGGAGCCCCCTTACTGTGATCATGAGGTGACGGTGCTGGTCTTGGGCGACAGCAGGCACACACCTGACAGACTCACCATCATCCCTGAAGTGGTGTGTTTCCAGTTGGCGTCTGAGGTCATGGTCTCAGTCATCTGCCATGATCCTCCATACACCTTGGATAAAGGGCTGCCCTTCACGCTAATGTATTTATTGGACACGACAGACGGCACTGGACACGACACAGAGAAAAATATGCCTTCCTCACCCAAAACGTATATAAAGCTAGACCCACGATTAAAACTGTACTGTCTTTACAGGGGAAGTCTATTACCATGAACCTGATGGCAGACACCGGTGCGGACGTCACCATCATTCCCCGGTCAAAGTGGCCCTGCGACTGGGAGTTGGTGCCCCCTTGTGGCACAATCTCTGGAGTGGGAGGAGCTGTCAATTCCATGCGCAGCAAGTGCTTGGTAAGTGTGGAGGGCCCTGAGGGACAGATTGCCACCATTTGGCCTTTTGTTGTTTCTTCAAATACCAAGTTACTAGGCAGGGATGTATTGTCCCAGTGGGGTGCCCGCCTCGACATCCCTAGCCCTGCGTAGGATTTTTAGTGTGGGCCACTGCAGAGCGCACCTCCCCACCACTCAATTGGAAGACCGATATTCCGGTGTGGGTGGACCAGTGGCCCCTTGTGGAGGAAAAATTAAAGGCGCTCAATGAGTTAGTAGAGGAGCAGGTGCGCCTGGGGCATTTAATATCCTCCACTAGCCCCTGGAATACACGAGTCTTTGTGATTAAAAATCCTGGCAAAGACAAGTGGTGCTTGTTCCAAGATCTACGCAGAGTTAATGAGGTCATAGAGGATATGGGCCCCCTTCAGCCTGGCCTTCCCTCACCCTCCATGCTTCTCTGGGATTGGCAGCTCGCAGTGATTTACATCAAGGACTGCTTTTTTAATATCCCATTATATCCTGGAGATGCTCCCAGATACGCGTTCTCCATCCCCTCTATCAACCGGGCGGAACCATACCGGAGGTACCAATGGACCTCTTTGCCCCAGGGAATGAAAAATTGCCCAGTGCTCTGCCAGACTTTTGTAGCACAGGTCCTGTCACCGGTCTGAAGACTTTTCCCGGAAGCCATTATTTTACGCTGTATGGACGATGTACTCGTCTGCGCCAAGACTCAATCCTACCTCAACGCGGCATTTGCCAAGATTGTCAAGGCCATCAAAGATGTGGGATTCCAAATCGTGGAAGAGAAGGTACAGCTGTCAGCGCCGTGGAAGTACCTGGGCTTCATCATCACGGGAAGGAACGTCGCGCCCCAGTCCATTACCGTCAAGGACAACCCACGGGCCCTGCGGGATCTGCAACAGATCTGTGGAACCATCACATGGATCCAACCTCTCCTGGGACTCACCACAGAGGAGCTGGCGCCGCTCTTCAACCTTCTGCGAGGAGACGGCGACCTGACTTCTCCACGCGAGCTGATACCTGCTGTGAAGGGAGCCCTGGAGAGAGTTGCTGATGTCATCAGATCCCGTCAGGCACACCGTGTGGACCGACTCCTTCCCATTACCCTCGCTATCTTGGGTAAGTGCCCGAACTTCCACGGCCTGCTCTTCCAGTGGGATGCTGGGCGGAAGGACCCACTCCTCATCATCGAGTGGCTGTTCCTTCCATACCAGCTGGCAAAGACAGTATCAACCCCCGTAGAGTTGATGGCCAAACTAATAATCAAAGCCAGACAACACCTCTGGACCCTCGCAGGGTGTGATCCGGTGTGCATTTATTTACCCCTCAATTTGGAACAATTGGAATCTTTATTGCAAACAAATGAAAATTTGCAGATATATTTAGATAGCTATCCCGGCCAACTTTCCATACATTATCCTAAGCATAAGCTGTTTAAAGAGACTCTCTATTTGGCCCCAAAATCATACAAAAGCAAAACACCTATTAAAGATGCTCACACGGTGTTCACTGGTGGGTCAGGGAAATCTCGCAAATCGGTGATCACGTGGAAGGACCCGAGAGTCAGAAGTGGGAGTCTGACATCCAATTTGTTGAGGCTTCTCCACAGATCGCAGAACTTGCTGCGGTCGTGAGAGCATTCAAAAAATTTCAGCCTTTCAATTTGGTGACCGATTCAGCATATGTCGCTGGGATAGCGGAGCGGGCAGAACATGCCCTGCTCCAAGAAATTCAGAATGAAAAATTAATTCGACTTGCTCACGGAATTAATTTGGCTCATCTCCCACCGAGAGCAACTCTATTACATAATGCACGTCTGGGCTCACACCGACCTGCCAGGATATATCGCAGAGGGCAACTGGATGGCTGACCAGCTCGCTGTGAGCTTACATTACACTGCACCAGCACTTGTAACCACTTCGCCTGACATCTTTGTACAAGTGAGGCTTAGCCACGCCTTCTTTCATCAGAATGCACCTGCCTTGCAAGGCAGGTCAAAATATCAAAAGACCAGGCCAAAGCCATCTGTGCCATTTGCCCCAGCTGTCAGTCCCTTGCCCTTCCACCTGTGGTAACGGGGGTGAATCCCCGGGGACTGGGAGCATTGGAGCTCTGGCAAATGGATGTTACACACTAAATCCCTTCGGACGCCTTAAATATATGCACGTGTCCATAGACATGTTCTCTGGGGCTGTATTTGCCTCCCTCCATACGGGGGAAAAAACAAAGGATGCCATAAAGCACCTTCTTAGGGCGTTTGCCACCCAAGGAGTCCCTAAAACAGTAAAAACTGACAGTGGACCGGGGCTCACATCTAAACATTTCGAGCAGTTCCTATAGCAGTGGGGAATCACACATGGCACAGGTATCTCCCACAACCCCACAGGACAGGCCATCGTGGAGCGCTCCCACAAAGAAATCAAAAGACTCCTAGAGCAACAGAATAATTTGGCCCTGCCCATGACACAGTAGAAAGACTGTGTAAAGCACTATATGTGCTGAACTTTTTAAACTGCACAGACCGGGAGCCGAATCCGCCTGTTCTAAGGCACTTTTTGAACAGCACAAGAATACTTTTAAAAGAGCGCCCACCTGTGTCCTTGTGAGGGACCCGGAATCCCGAAACATCTTAGGCCTGTACCCACTTGTAACTTGGGGGAGAGGGTATGCTTGTGTCTCTACAGCCCAGGGCCCCAAGTGGATTCCAGGGAAATACATAAAGCTGTACCTGGATGACATCTCTGCTGCAGACCCCCTGATGCAAAACAGTCCTGAGACTGCATCTCCCTCATCACCTGATGATGCAGTTGCATGGCGACGACGGAAGAAGAAGAGGACCGGGAAACGTCCAAACCTAGTGGCCCGAGTCCTGATCTCCAGAAGATATTTGCCCCCAATACCCCATCCCCTCCTGTCCGATTCCCCCTGCCCTCCTACCTTACCCGTCGCCCCTCTACCCCTCAGTCCTAGTTTGTTTTGTTTTATTTCAACCCAAGGGGGGAGCTGGGAGGGGAGGGAACCAAAATTCAGTTATTTACACTTCTTCTGTTTTTCATTAGAATAAGGATGGCTGCCCAAATGACAACTGCCTGGTTGGAACAACAATCCCATCTCGGCTCCAGGGGGGCCCATGCAGCCTTGGCAAGCTCGCTACCGTCACTCCGAACAGAACCCAAATTCTTGATTGGAAAAAGGAAAGACAATTGGCCCGTTTGACCAAAAGATCTTACGCCCAATTTGATGAAAATTGTGACTCTGAAATTTATAATTGGGGTAAGACAAAGAGGGTCGCTGCCTCCATCTTCTTCCCATGGTGTGCTGTAGCCAAGGCCCTCGGTGAGCTTTCTCACCTGGAGTGTTGGATTAGCAAGCATGCCAATGCCTCGTCTGCCGCCATCTCTGATCTCTTGGCGGACGAGCAGGTCACCAGGCGTGCCACCCTACAGAATAGAGCAGCAATTGATTTTCTCCTGCTTGCCCATGGCCACAGCTGCTAGGACTTGTGGGGTTGTGCTGTTTCAACCTGTACTCAAGAAGCACCTCCATTCAAGCCAACATCCAGCGGAGCCGGACAGAAGTGAAAGACATCAAAACAGAGACTTGGGCTGTGGACCCCATCAATAGACTGTTCTCGCAATGGGGTGTTCCCGGGTGGGCAGCCTCCATTCTAAAGGGACTCATGGATTTTGCTAATTATCATTATCATTTTAGTTGTTACACTTGCCCTTTTCAAAAGGATTCTAGTTAAAACTCTGGGAGATAATCATTTAGTGAATAAAAAGAGGGGAGATGTGGGAGGGGGTTCCGGGGTTAGTCCCCCTGGGATGCCCTGGGAGACTAATTCTGTATAATTTTCCTGCCTCCCTCGATGTCAGTCATTTATCCCTGTTCATGTCCCTCATCTTTTGAGCTATCCCTTTGTTCTGGAATGTTCCTTGGTTTTTATGCTTCTATTGGTTCCCCAATATAAGCTACTCCTTCCCCCCTGTCCCCATCGGTCCTCACCCTGTTGGTCACCCTTACCCCTCCCTTGTATCGATCCATTATTGGCTGGTTTGTACCCTGACACTCCGACCCCGTCCCTGTTATATTCCTTGCCCTGCCCGTGGGTCAGCGTGCTCAGAGCCTGCTCCCTTCCCGGGAGGGTATGCCCCCGCACCCCTGACTTCCCTGTTACAGAATAAATCCTCTGGGAAACAAAGTAGCCTGAAGTGTCAATCCTGTTCACGGTGGAAGCCTCCTTATTGCTGTCCAGCTCCGGGAGACTGCACCTCCCGTGGCGTCTCCGGCGGGACACAGGTCCCGGACGCCGCACTGCAGTCCTAGTAATAAGAGGAAGAGAGAAGGAAGTTTCTGCTCTAAACAGTGATGCAATTAAAGAGTTGCAAAGTTTACTATGGGAAGGCTTCTCTAGAGTCCATGTATGTTTTCAGCTAGCAGAGGAACAAGCTACATTTGTTTTGGAAATGTGTTACGATATTTTCTCAGTTGAATTTTTAAATAATTTGATTTTTTTAAAATCAGGCAAAACTTCTGCACTGGTATGAATCAGATCCAGATCTATCTTTTTAAAAGAGTGTGGAAAAGTTTCAGAGACAGCATTTGCTTAACCTTTCACATGCTGTTGTGCAAAAGGATGGTTGTTTTTTACATCACCCACTGTGCTAAGTATTACAAATTTAGATACTATTAAATATTTATTTTGAATTCAGATGTCCTACCTTTCTTCAGATTAGCCACGCTGACACGTATATTACTACATAGTTGGGGCAAGTGTCATGTTGGACAGGTCAATAAAATGCAGTGAAGCATGTGACAGTAGTCCATCATTAGTTGTTTTACTACTGTATTGAAGCATTTGACTTGTTTGCCTGCAAGGATAAAATGTCATCTAGGCTTAACAGGTTTTATTTAAATGCCTCTGGGGTCAAGCGTGTGTCAGTATAGAGTTCAACATCTCTACGAAGTCATCTGTTTTCCATCAGTTTGACAGTGCTCAGCTCCCTCCACTAACACTTTTCCCTTACAGTCTCTGCACATATATTATTAAATATCTTTACTTTCCTCTCTCCTGTTAATAACTTTTCCTATCTTTTCAAAATGTATTAAAAGTGCAGGATGAAGGGTGCTACCACATTCTTCTGTAACCTCTTTTGTTGGCCGGTTTTGTTATTACAATTGTGGAAACTTTCATAGGTCATGTACCTGAAATAGCAGTGAACTCCACTGTCCTTGTGTTGCACATCCTTTGTACCATCTAGGCCAACACAAGGATGGCAAAAGGGGCCCTCGGGGCACCTTCGCTTAGTGAAGGCCCCCTTTGTGCGTGTGCTCATGCTCATGACACATCCTGGTTCGTTTATGATTGTACAAAAATGTCTTTATAGCACTTGGAAGTAAGGTACAAACTGGACTGAACATCAGAATATTTTCTATTCTCCTTGTTAAAGACTGTTTTCGCAGTGGTAAGAGGTTACCAGCTGGAGCCCCTAAAATCAAGATTAAATCTATATTTTCAGATTGTCTTGAAAAGCAAAAGGGTGGCATGACCCCATTTGTAGGTAATACGCCCTTTTTTCAGGTAGTCCAATGGAGGCAGATAATGAAGAGAGGCACAAGTTTCTTAAGTCACTGTCTGATAACATAGCAGGTGAAGTGAAGTGATGAAAAAATGCAGAGATGATGGAACACATCCTGTAGTAGCTTATCTGTTTATGAATATACACACACATTACATCCAAAGCATCCCAGTTTCACAAATTTTGTGATCAGTATTCTGTTCTAGTGTTGTGGCTATTAGGAAAAATATCAAATTTTGACAAGGCTGTACATGTTTTTCTTGGCCTTACAGAATAAATCTGATGCTATCTAATTTACTGCTAACCAGTACTGACATAATGTTTTAAATATCTTTATATTCTTTCTGTAAATTTTCAGGAATCTGAATGTTACATTTCTTTTTTTGCTCCATGCTGTTTGAACCAATGGAAATACTTTATTTAGATGAAAACCAACAAAGATCGTGTCATTTTCTCCTTTCTGCCGCATTTTCTTGAAGGCAAAGCTACTGAAGGCACTAAGTTTGGATACTCAAGTCAGGGCAACTGAAAATAAGTTGTTTGCACTTAAAAGAACCTGAATAAACTAGAACTGAAGTTCAGTTTCAACTGATTGCGTACAGCTCTGCTATCTATTTTGATCACACTCTCCCAAGGAATATGCTTCTTAAAATAGATAACATCTGTATTATATAAGGCATCATGCCATAATGTGTTTTTGAAGTAATTTAAGTGGTTATACCCATTGCTCTGAACAGGATCCGGCTGTTGCAGCCACACAAGTGCTATCTGATCTCCACAATGTCTAGTGGTGACAGATGGAAAACTGAGTATCAGGAGCTTGGTGATGCAGCCCTGACATAATTCCCAGTGGAATGTGTCCCTACTGCTCTTGACGTACGGTTTCTTACTGCCTTTGTTTTACACTGCAGTAGAAAGTTTACTCTGCTGACAAGCAAATGTATTTGAGTGATTTTTATTTAGGATGAAATCTCTCCTGTTTCTGTCAGAGCACCTAAGACAGGGTCTGCAGAGTGTGATAAACTGCAACTTGACAATTTGATAGTGGATGTCATTAAATTGTATTTTGCTGATTAATCCTCCTGTCAGTATAGAATACCTTCTCATTTTCTGTCTAATTGTCTAATAAGGCAAGAAGATTTTTATAATATAATATATATCACTTTAATAATTTGTATTCACCAGTACCATTTTAATCTAATATTCTTCCAAAATTTAGGATCCCAGTCTTCCATTTGTTCTCAGTCTCTTGCACTTTCTTTGTCTTATGAAAGCTTATTCTTTAACCTAAATGTACTGTGTACTGTGTTGTGCTGTTCCTTTAAAACTTGAGGAACACTCAAAGATGAATCATGAGAGGAAAAGAGAAAAAAGTGAAAGAGATAGGGGGAGAAGGGTAAATAGATAGCAGCTTTTCAAAATATTTTCTTAATTTGTAGAAGTATTTTGTCTGCAAAAATGAAAATAATCTCTTGTGATACTTTTTACTAGTGTCTATCCATAATACTTAGAGATGAAGCACCTCTTGGAAGATAGGAAATAGGCATTGGAAAATGAACTGGGTAAGCCAGACCACCACTGTTATCAATCTGTGGTACATGTGCTGCCTTGTCAGAGGGAATGGAAAACTGTAAGCTCATTTTCATTCAAACCCAGTAGCTCAGAAAATTACTAATATTAAAAAAAAATCAAATACAGGACTGAATGGAATTTTAATTTAAGATTATTGCAGATGCATATTCTCAAATGAATGTTTTCTATCCAGTTAGGTGCCAGGAAGCAAAAAATCTCACTGCAAATCTGTGGTCAATCAGTGTTAGACCACGGCCAGAAATACCTCTGATAATCTTGAATGCAATGATTAATGTACAATTTAAGAAGTGACATTTTATGTCAAAAGATAAGAGCCATTTTAGTGTATCAGTGCCTTTTTAATCAAATCATGGTGATTAATTCCATTCTCCTGGAATGCTTCCACCTATCTCAAGTGAGTGCCTAGTTCTTTCGGGGAAATGCTGAAGTAAATCTAAATAAAGTATCCAGCTGAAATAAAATACTAAATAAAGTATCCTATTTCAGATGGGACATAATCGTTAAAGAAAAAGAGATCATCTTGCAAAAAGGGGATCTCTATTTCAGATGGGACATAGTGTCTTTAAAGAAAAAGAGAACATCTTGACCACTGATTTTTTTGTTTGATAAACTACATAGTCTGAAATGATAATGTATTTCATTGACATTGCAGTGCACTATTTTACAAACCTGAATTCTAACCACCTAAGGGATAGAAGTATTGGGCCATGTGTATGAAATGGAGAATGCAGAAAAGCAGAAATTAGAAAGTAAAAAAAAAAAGGTTGCTGTAACGGCAGAGAAAATAAGTGGTCATTGTGTCCCTGCTGAATTCACACGAGAAAATAATCTTCATAAGGACGTGTCCTGCCCAGAGGAAATGCAGATGATGTTATAATTAAAGAAACACACGAAAAAGTGCACAATATGAGTTTATAATCTTGCTAGTCAGGATACTATGATTACTCTGGCCCTAGAAGCTGCAGTGTAACTTTTAAGAGAAAGAATGAAAGATGCTGGTGATACTCATAGTGAGCAATGTATAAGACTGGCTGTGCAAATGAATTTTCAGATATTTTTAATGTCCTAAAGGTGATGGATGAATGCAAGTATGCTGTTCTGTTACCAGAACCCACAGCCAGCAGGCATTTCTATGGCATTAGTCGAAGATCTACACAAAGTGAGCAGAGAAGGAGGTCTCAAAGATATCATTTAAGTTTGATGATTAAATGTAGTAATTCTTTGGGTTTAACCAGAGGCACCACACAGCTAAACAAGGCAGAATTCAAACTTCTAAGAAAAGATTATGAGCTTGCTGGAGAAGGAAGAATAGTGTGATGAGCTGAGCTCCCTGTATGCAGTTTGATCACTTACCAGTTCGAAGCGTGCTGTATAAACTCATGTCTTCTACATTTCAGTATTTGCATTAGGAGATTGTTCTGTCTATTCTGTGTAGACTGGGAGATATAAGAAGAATTATTTACTTCAATGTGCTGCAAAACTATGATGTTGTCCACAAAGATGTGTGGACATGTCTTTCTTGTACAACACAAGCTAAAAATTACATCCTCTAAAAGATGATGAGAAAAAATAGGCGTATGAAGTATTTATCTGTATAATGTAAGAAATTGTGTTATATTCACAAATAACAACATAAACACATAGAATAGATACAAACACAAATATCACAAATATATAATATATCCAGTCCTTCTGGTTCTCTGTGTCTTGTATTTGCATCAAGTGTTGAAAATACAGGCATATGTTCCTCTTTAAGTGAACAGTTGATGTAGCTTATAAACAAGAGAGACTCAACAGAAAGGGACTCAGAGCTGTCAAAATGTGTGGAAATCCATAAGGCCTGTTCTCACACTATGACACAGTGCCCCAGTTACAAGGGTTTTCTTCAAAATTATATTCTGGAAAGAAAAAAAAATTAAGCTCTAGCTATTTAAGTAGATAGATCCTGGGCTGAAAAGAAATTAAATAAGATTTATGACATTCTTTATGACACTTTATAAATGATGTCATCTGATTCCTCAGACCACTTGCTTGTGTCTCCTTAATATCAGGTCATAAAAGATTTGCTGAATCATGCAAAAAGCCTCTGGTCACTTCCATGAGGGATATTTTCATTTTGTCTTCCTTCTTTTTTCTACACATTCCACACAAGGAGCAAATTGGCTCTGCTGTAGGGAAATGATCACACCTCAATGGCAGAGAACATCAGGAAGGAGGAGAAATATATCCAAAGCACAATCCTATGGATTCTTTTGGGGAACAGGCAGGCCAACATGCCTGCTGAAATACAAGGAGGGAGAAAATGTGGTGAAAACATACCAAGAAAAGCTAAATGTTTCCACATTTCCTAAAATCTTGAGTGTGGGATCATGCCTTAACAAGCAGATATAGTGGAGACAGAGAAGAAAAGTAGTGACATATCAGTAAATAGTGCTGAGGATTTCCCTAGGGCTGTTTTAGCATTGAGTGCTATCAACTTGGCTTCATTTCCAGTAATGAAGTTTGGCAGGTAGAGTACATTTCAAACTCCAACACGTGCATAAATTTGTGCTCTGCTGGGTTTTGCATGGGCTGTAGACACCACAGAGGGCCTCAATGTACACAGGGTATTGAGACATCTGGGGATACCAGCATTATGATTTCAAGAGCCAAGACATGAGGTGTGACTGGATCAGCTGTGCCGCATTTCCTGGATTTAGGAGGATGGAAGATACAGCAAGCACTGGATATGTACTGATACTCTCAATTCCCTCATGATCCCTGCCGCACATCTCTAACTCACAGGCCTCATGGCACATGCTAAGGTTATGCAGAGAGAGGACAGTGAACTGTTTTAGATCTTAAATGTTAAAACATGTAGCTTCTCTAGTTTACATAACAATATGTGTTCATGGAGTCGGAAGGCAGTTTTCACACCTCCTGAAGCCATTGGAATGTTGGCTCTCAGAGAGGCTTGTATGTCTAGACAGGGGGCCATGACCACTATGGTTTAAAATGGCAACACTAGATAGTTATGACATCCTTTCTCAGATCAGCTGATACAGAAATATCCTGATTGTCCTGCTTCAAATTATATCCATCGTATAAAACTATATTGAAGATGACTGTCAAAATAGGCAGAAAGAGCAAAAATATCAGACTTGATCTCTTAAAATACATAATTGTAGAGTTAGTGTAAATCAAGAGTCCCTTATAAGCTGCAGTATAGTCACATGGTAAGCAATGTATGAGTTAGATGTCTTACCTATGTCCCCATAAAGAGCGTGTTTTCAGAATCTTTCCTGCCTTGGTTTTGGCTGACCTCTTTGTTTTCAGCTTTACTTCAATGTGGTTTAGCTGTGGATTCAAGGTCACTGGGATGGTGTATGCCTTTTGGCAGGGAAATATCAGGGGGGTGAGGTCAGTGCAGAAGTAGGCAACACACCTGATGGCAGCTGGCTGCCTTATGCTGCTTCCACATCAAGGCATCCCTGCTTGCTGCTTACCATCCCAGGCAATTAACCTTCTTCCTGTAGGGAATCTTCATGCTCACAAGAGATGTGTATGGCAGAACACTTAGCACAAGCTGGTATTTCATAAGGATGTGGTAAACCAACAGATATTAGAGGAAGAAGCCTGTGATTCTAATCACAAATATGATTAGCTGCCTAAAATATTCCTCCAAGGACAGTTCAAAATGTTAGCTTGCAGCATTACATGGCTGAATATATTTTTATTCAGCACATTACTGATCACTAGGACTCAAAATATGGAAACATTCCATTCCCCATCAGTCTAGTCATTTCTTTCTTCACACTTCTGTGTGATGCTTACCTCATCCTGCAGCTATATGTGAGCCATTTATTACAAGCAGTGTCTTCCATTTCAGAAACTGGGTATTCACTATTCATTTCCTTTTAAATTCTGCTCCTTTTCTGAATTAAGTTGAAGCTTAGCCTCATTCTTCCTACAGGATTAAGCCTTTTACAGTAACAACCTCCCAGCTGAGCAGCAGTGCCACTGGAGACAGCTAGCTGCCTTTTATATCCATCATTTCTCATTCTTCACCTGAACACTGTAATGGCAAAAGATTTCCCTTGTGTCATACTTTTCCTGAATATTTTTTCCACAGCATTTGCACTTATACACGCTGCCGCAAATTTTTACTTAGTGATTGCAGACTCAGAAGTTACTGGCTCAGCTTTTTGTTGAATGACATTTCAGTTGCTGAATTGCACATTATGGGTGTTGATGAGTTATTTCATTAATGTCAAACAGGTCATGACTGAAACACTTTCTAAAATCATTCTGTAAAATCACCTTTAATCAGATGGGCTTTTTCTAGAAGGCAGTAGATATCCTGAATTGCCAAAAATTACCATCTGTTAAATCCCAACAGTACATTTCCACCTGAATTCTGTCAACTGTGACTCTCATCTGGGAAAGTGCTTCATGTCATTTAATAAGGAGAATATGTCTTCCTGAAAAGTACCATTTCTTCAGCCCTATCTGTAGCTTTGTGCCCTCTGATGCCCATGTTACCATGCAAGATGCATTTTTTCAAATAGGAAATTAAGGTTATCAGTGTATTTAGTCCAAACTTCAGAAAATAGCCTCCCAAATATTCTGTTTTACTGTGTTTATTTCTCTCTCTCCTCCAAATAGAATTTTTTTCAATATACAAGGTGTTTGCAATGTTGATTTTCACAATAAATTTAAGATCTCCATACTACAAAATGCTTTATTTTTTTTATCATTCCTGCTATGTTTTTGTTAAATTTCTATATAAAATTAAAATATTGTTTAAGTAACTGCAGCAGCGAGAGCAAAGCAGTGATTAAGTTTTCTCTCAGGTCAATAAACCTGACCAAAATCCATCTACTAATATGTATGTGCATGAAGTGTGTGTGTTAGGTTTCAGAAGAGCCCAGCCAGTACTGCGTGAATATTTAGTTTCCTCATGAGAAATACTAGGCAAAGATATGTTGTTGTTGAAAGTTTGTGAAGAAGAGCCTGTTTTACATTCCAGCAGTAGTGTAGACTTCTGAGTATTTTAATTCTCAGCTGCTGATGCTAAAAATTCAAGGGAAGATAAAACTTTGCAGTGGAAAAATCTCCTTCCTAATTGAGGATATTTTGTAGCTTGAAACATCATAATGCTTGGAATGTTATGCTAAGCTGTCCTTTTTTAGCCAGAATCCAACCCAAAATGCCAGCTGTGCAAACTTATTAACACATCCTTTAGTTTGTGGTGACTCATTACACAGGGGCGACATATAAACAATTACCCTTGCCATTCTGTTCAGTTTAATTATGCGAGATTTGATGAGACTGGTTGTTGCAAATGAGAGCACAGGGACAGCAGGAATCTAAAACTATGAGAGAAACGTGTGCATATTAATATAACTTCCACATATGTTTTTGCTGAATGGTAAGAGCATTTCCAAAGTGTTTTGCATATGTATTGCCTGCTCTACCTAACTGACAGTGTAGTTTATGCTATCAGACTATGTGAGCCATTGGGCTGTAATGTACAGCATGCACTTTTGAGTTAAACTTGCATTAAAAAATATTAAATTGTGGATTGTCAAGGTAATCACAAGTGATACAACCATTTCTTTTCAAGAGATGACTAAAAGAGTAGGCAAGCTATGCCTACGTGTCAGTCAGACTAATTACAAGGACTTGCTGCTGGGTTTATCATGACAGGGTAGAACAATTAAGCCTCTGATCATGCTTTCAGAAACAGATAATTCAGATAATTCCTGATACTCCAGATAATTCAGATAATTCCTCAGTTGAGGAAAAAATTTTCTTTGTTCTACCTGATCAGTTCAGCAGTGATATGAAAAGACTCTGAAAATGAAATGTCAGGAGGGCTTAGCCCTTCCTGAAGAAAACTCAGCATGACTGTTTACTTCTGAGTCTTTAGCTGACATTTTCACCAGATCACCCAATGATTCTTTTTGTCCAGGTTACTTTCAACTCCTGGCTAGTTAAATGAGAATTCAATGGGCTCTTATGTCATGTTGCTAAAGGTTAGGAGGAATCAGGCTTCATTCTTTATGGCCTAGCACTCTTTAAAATAATTCACATCTGTCTGAAAGCTTTGATGAGAACTCTCCAAGATATCAGTATTTTGTTCTCTATTTTTACATGTACTATACTCTGTATTGACAGTAGGATGATAAAGAATGATGTCCTTCAGTTCTAATGTACAGGTAATTTAATGGTATGTAGGTAATTTTTACTGCATTTGTTTATACATGAGTAAAAATTCAGATGAAATTTCTATCAGCTTGAAATAATAAATTATTATAAATGTAATTGTATTTTTATGGTATTTTTCTGGGCATCAGGAGACTTAATTTCATTGCCCCATTCATTTAAAAAAGGCATAAATCCATGTGCGGTACCTTTGGGTACCCTATAGCTTTTGAACCATTCAAAATTTCTTTTGAATTACTTTGAGGAGTCGCTATTAGTAAGACTAATACATGGATGACTAATCAGACAATACATCAGAAAGAAGTTTTTCAGCATGTCTTCTCCTCCATGTCTCAAATAGAGTGGCAAAATGGAGTAAAGATCAAATATAATGTTCATATTATTACTTCTGCTCACTGCATTCCTTTCCCTCTATGTGTCATCCTTTTGCTGCACTTTGCAAAAGCTTGTTCTCAATTAGGATGTACATTGCTATATAAGTCCTTTATCCATACTAAGTCAGTGTGTTCCCTTAAATATATCTGATCCTACATCACTACAGCTAAAGAGGAGCTGTTACATGTAGGACAGTTCTAAGTTTTCAAGCCTAAGGAAATCTTTATATTGGATACTATAACTTAATACTGTACAAACTTTACACCATACTGGTCAAATAATCCAATTAAAACCTTCTGTCTATCACCTCCTTAAATTCCAGCATAAGCAAAAGTCTGTATCCATTTTAGCTCAAAATTCAGGAAATGGTTGCTGTGATACTTCAGGCAACACATTGAGTAAGAAGGCTTACATAAATCTGACAGCCTTCTAGGCATTCGAACTGTCTGTCCTTTCATTTAGGGTCAACTAAATCCCATTAAATTGCTAATCAGACAGTTTAAGTAGTTGTGATAAAATCCCTGTGCTGATGCAAAAGAAGCTACAGTCACAGAGATATCTGAAACAAAGTCAATGCTAGTTAGTGGGCAAGATGATTTCCACTGGAATAAAATGAAAAGCTAAAGCCTTCTGTTAAAAAAAAAGAGAAAAAGAAAATTTCACAGTCTAATTTTGTCATCTCCTCACTTCTGTTATTCTGTTAGCAATTAATCTCTAAACAAATGTTTGTCTGTTTATTCCCTAGACCTGCAAGCAGCCATCTGTTTCCTGTGCAGGTCAAAGACAATATGAAAGTACTTCCTAAAATATGCAAAAACATGGATAGCTTATATTGGTATAACACGAGCAAACAAACAAAAATTTTAAAAACCCAGCAGAAATACTAAAGGATCAACTAATTTTCATTTGCATGAAATTTACTTGTAAAAATAAGTTAAAGTGCCAAGTGCTTACTTGTTCAACACTGAAGAGATTTGCAATAGCCACAAAACAAGTGTGGGCCAACCAGTTAGACAAATTGTTTCCATAAGATTTGCAAGTGCCAACATGCTTAATAGTGTATTCATCAGATATTTATGAGTACTTGTGAAAGTTTCTTTTATTTCAGACACAAATATGTTGCTATACATTTCTCACATCATTTTTCTTTATTGTTATTTCAGTTTTCTGCCTTGAATGTATAAGAATAAAACCTTTAGTCTTTCTCTGCCCCTACAAACCTTTGTTTTTGCATTTGGTTCAGCTCTCTCTCTTACTTCTTTTTAAATTATATTTATTGCTTGTTATACAATGTTTAACTTCTTGGCTGTTACATGCTAATGTAGATGGTTGTGGAATTGTGATAATGATTATTCTGTGAGCAGTGGAACTGATGAAGCCTGGCTTCCTGTGGTTGGAATTATTGCTGTTTATGGAGCTGCTAATGCCGCATGAAGTTTTCATGCTGCTGGAGTGCTCATACTAGCTCTCTCTTATATGGCTCTTCAATGTCTATAATAAAATTTATACCATGCTCTTTTTCTTTCCAGGGCACTAATAGGGTCATTCATCCAGCCTATTTTCATGACATTTGTAGGTTGTTTATTATGCCTTTGAAGCTACTGTTTATTTGTCAAATCAGCTGGAATTGTCCAAAAGGTGTTAAATGGAAAATGTGGATAAACAGAGAATTATGTTTGCATATAAAAACACATGAAAAGTACTGTTTCTTGAATCTCATAACTTTTGATAACTGGACAAAAAATGCAATCTAAGTCAATATAGGGATCACATTTTCCAGAGATATCAGCTTTAAAAAACATGGTGAAAAATTAAAAAGTGTTGATCATTTGCCTAAATATAAGAATCAGATATTATTTTAGAAACTCAAGCATATCCTCGAGCAGCATATCCTCCCAACTGTCTTATGTAGCATCTGTTTACAACAGCCCTCACGGCTGTCTTTCATAGCCAGGTTATCTGAAATAAAAACATAAGCCTATGTTTGGGCAGTTGAATTACTCCCTTAGAATTCTGGTTCTTCAGGATTGAGTATCTTCATAGAGATAATGGTACCTCTCTAACTGTAACTGTTATGGAAATGACAGCAGTAGTAGTCAACATAAATAATTTTTTCCTGCATCATCCCAACAGGGACATTGCATTTGAGGCTTCTGGAAACAAGGATTTATGGATTTTATAAACCCAGGCAGCGTAAATAGCTGATTCTGTTAATAGCAATTTTCTGTCCTCTTGTGCAGTTCTTTATTTCTTCCCTTTCCATCAAGGCTTTCCTCCAAAATTTAGAGGACTTTAATACAGGAAAAATTGCAAATCTTATCCCTTAGGCTGAAAGTAAATAGTGTCATCCATATAGGATATTTCCTTATTTATTATCTCTTCAGGTTTCAAGCAACATGACTGGAGTGAAGGGACATTAATCAAGTTGTCATCCTTCACTTTTCCCTCGGGTTACTAAATCACACCACCATTGACATAATTAATGTCTTTTCTTAGGCTACGAACTTTCTTAGGAGCACTCCAAGGATGAGGTGTGTGGAGAGTCGCTTTGCTAACTCTCTCTATTTAAATTTCACCTAAAAGAAAATAAAATTGAAAATTGTTGACATTCAGATGAAAATGGAGGCATCTTTATCAGAAACAAAAGAAACTCAAACAAAGCAAAGCAATAAAGCAAGCTGTCCTTCCTGTTGAAATGGTTCTCCTGCGGGAAAGAAGATTTCCAGGTTAAGAGGGTCATCTCTGTTATCATTGCAATAGATATGTTCTAGATAAAATTTGTAATCCATAAAATTTGTAAAAGGCCTGGAACCCAGCACTTCTACTTACTCTCTCAGCTAAGTGCATTAGCTTGACACACTCAGTTCTTAGTGGTTATCTGTGCTGGATCCAGCTGACATTGGCTCCATCAGACTCAGGGGAAGCTTCTAGCAGCTTCTCAGAGAAGCCAGTACAAACACCTTGCCAAGTAAACCAAATAGACCTGTGGAGGGACACAGGCCTACCTTGAGTGCATCACTGAAGAAGCAGTTATTGTACAAATTTTTCTGAAGTAAACTCAGACTTGACTTAAAACTGTTTTTGACCTTGTTGTTGCATCGGTGATACCCAGTGATGCTCTTCAGTGCTCCTGTATCCATTTATATTTGGGCTGTCATTGCAGAGATTTTTCTTCATGAAAATCACTGAAATTCCATGTTTGAAAGCTATAATTCTCACAACCATTTTCTCATATTCAGTTGCTTTCATTCAGTTTCCAGGTTTGCTGATAAAATGTGTTCTGCTGATATTTGACCATATTACGTCATTATTCTTTACTGATGCTTAAAGAACTTCTTCAATTGCTCAAGATTGCACTCTCAGGCAATGGGACTTCCAATGCTTTATTGTAACAAGAGGCTGAAAGTTCATGAGTCTTTGTATATTTGTTCTTATGTTTAAAAGATCATGGTGACCAGGGGAGACACCTGAGGACTGGAAAAAAGCAAACATCACTTTTGTCTTCACAAAGGACAAGACAGGGGATCTGGGAAGTTACAAGGCAGTCAATTTCACCTTGACCCTCAGGAATAAAGCAAATAAGCCTGGAAAACACTTGCAAATACATGAAAATTAGGAAAAAGTAAATGGACATAGTTAGCATAGATTGAAGAATAGGAAAGCAACATAACCAACCTGAAATCTTTCTATGATAAGATGACTGTCTTGATGGATGTGAGGAGAACAGGGGGTACTCCTTATATTGACTTTAGCAAGGCTTTTTGTCTCCCATAACATCCTCATAGACAAACTAACAAAACATTGACTAAATGGAGAATGAGGTGGACTAAAATGTGCACCTGCACTCAGATAGTTGTGATAAGTGATGCAAAGTCAGGCTGGAGACAAGGAGCTATTGGTGTGCTGCAAGGCTTGACTCTGGAACCAGTACTGGTTAGCATCTTTGTTAATGTCCTGGTGAGGGGACAGAGAGTATTCACAGCAAATTTGCAAGTAATACAGAATTGGAAGGCTGTAAGTTTGTGTATTAATTTGGAGCATATTACAGATGCAGTAACAGGCAGGGCATATTTACTCTGTAGCAAACATAATTATTTGAACAGTTCTCATAATTGGCAGGCATATAGGCAACAGCCAAAGGAAGAAAAAGATCAATACAAGTTCTAACTCTTATCTTATGGTCACTTAATCAAGTACTTGAAGAATTTTACTATTGGCATTGTCAGTTTGAGCTTTGGGGCAAACACCGAAGGGCCCTAAGGACAGTGTTGTGTCCCATGATGGCTATATATAATTGCTATGGAGGCATTTTGGACTAAATGTCTGGAATGCTTAAGATTCACAAAGGATATTTTTGTATGTCATTTGCATGTCTTTGACTGCATCAAAAATGGTTCTTAAAACTGGAATAAGCAGGTTGTCTAAGGTAATTTTCTCAATGCCTCTTGAAAGTGCTCTTGGGGAGAGAGCAGGGAAATTATATTTCAGAGCCAATCAGAAGTCCAGCAGTAGCTGTACACATGCTGGGCATCAACCCTTTACTCAAGTAGTTGTACTTGTACTTTCAATGAATACAGAAACGAGAAATAAAGCTGTTATGAGAAACTCAGATTTCCATTTACAGTCTACATAATCCTGCTGTTTTCAAATAGTAATTTTAAGTAGTTGTTTTGCACAAGTACATATAGGTTACAATCCCAGTAAAAAAATCACTTAAGTGTTATAAAGTATCCTTTAAAATATTATGTATTGGGGTAACAGAGTAAAGAAGGAAAGAGTACAGATAATCTTACATCCATTTAAATGCTAAAAATCCTTAGTTGTGCCGCTTTTAGTAGCTTTAAGTAGCTTTTTAGCTGCTGTGTACACACTGTCCAAACCCTGCCCATGGGAAGAGTGACTCCATTTACTATAGGAATTTCTTGAATAACTGCATTCATGATTTCTGCTGTCAAACAGAAAGGATGCTCATGTAACGTTTTTCTGCCCTTCTGGATAAAGTCAGGAGCAGGAAGGTGTTGCAATTGCAGGTGTCCAGCAGGAGCAGCATGTGGCAATAAGCCAGCTGGTGTGATCCTTTGGCTAAGTGTTTTGTGCAGCCCAACACAGGCTTGAAGGCCACTCTGGATGTGCAGCAGGGTGAGGACTGGGTGTACTCAGATAAACTGTTTGCTGATCATTAACTCTTCCATGTATGATAGTGTCCCACTTGGGATCATCACAGTACTATCTTTTAAATATTCATCATAATTTATGCAAAAATAATTTAAGAGAATTATTATATTGATTATATTCAGGCAATGCCTCTTTAATTTTGCTGAATCAGTTTTGCTGTGTTGCCTTGTATGGTATACAAATTTCCCCAGCTACTCCTTTTTTCCTTTAAAAAGATTAGCTCTTCTTTACAAACAAAACATGTTTATGAACATAGATTTACATTCAATAAAATATCAAGTGCTCCAAAATGGACTTGATTTCAGTATTAGGTTGACATAATATGGAAAGTTGTACTAATTGCAGGCTATCTTAAACACTTTTATTTTTCAAGTAGTGACAATAATTTAATTTTAACTGTTGTAAATGAAAATGTTATTTTGATATACCAAATATGTGAAGTCTTAACCTGCTATTGAGCAATTTGAAAAAAAAATAAAGAAACAAAAATTATTAATAGGAAAAAAAATCATGGTTGCTGTGAAACATTAGAGATTCTCAGTTATTTTGAAGCCTGGTAATACAGTATTTCTGAGGTAAACTTACCCAGATCTTTTTTACTTCCCCTATGAAATATTCATGAAAGAATGAAAAAGCACCCTTAGTCAAGATGTATTAGGTTGTCACTACTAATTGCAGTAGACATGTTAGTTCTTTGTTGCATTGAGAAAATCGCTCCAGCATAAAGTCAGAGGCTTCTAATGGAAATCAGTTCATGTAACTTCATTTTGGCTTTATTAATATTTTTCTTAAAAGCTGGAAAGAGTAACAAACAAAGAGATCTAAGCAGGCAGTGGAAAGAACCCTGGGCAATTGGTGAAGATAACTTTTTTAAAACATCTCTATTTTGAACACAGGACAAAGCAAGGAAAGCTTGTGCTAGGCTAAGCTAGAGACACCAAAAGTGAGGCAAATGAGAATTTCAATTGTCACAGTTGGACTTTTTTGCCACCATTGAGTCTACACTGTAAAACCTGAACTGTGTTTAATGTTGGTTTAAAACAGAGACCTTTCAGAGGCTAAGGGAACATGCCAGTTGCTACAGTAATGGAAGGGCTCAAGCTGTGCTAAACAAGGTGAAAGCACAAGATTTTATTTGCTATGAAAGTGATTGCAGAAGTGATGAAAACAGATAAAAAATAAAAACTCTAAGTAGTAGAGCTGTTGTTGTGTATTGAGCAGGAAGTGTTATGGTGGTTTGCAAATAAAAGTCACTATAAAGAGTTGAGAGTTTACTTCAGGTCAGCTTGTAGATTTGTGGAGTACTTGTCAGTTTTGAGACTGCAACTTGCTTCAAAAAAATTACTATCTTTTGGAGGAGATAGTGGTGGAAATATCTATGTTTGGCTTAGTCTTTACTTTTTTCTGTTGTCTGAGACTCGGCAAAACAACTGGTTGGTAAAATATTGAAAGCCATAATTACACAATTGTGCTTTGGTATTATTTTCCTGCCTCTTCTGTCTTGATTTTTAAGGGCTGCAAGGAGCTTGACTGTCAGGATGTTGTCTTGACTGCAGTAATTTATCTGTTTTGCAGCATCCCGACTGCTAGCCCCTAAAGAGGAAATACATGAGAGGATACTGGTGACTAAGTTCAATCAAGTGGATGCCTTAGTTCTGAGAGCTTCAGCAGAGGTACCATTTTGCTTCATTATGCACATAAACAGATGCCTTGACTGAATGGCCCTGCCCAACTTTTGTCAGGGTCTTTGCTGGCAGGTGGATGGTATTATATCATTGGGCCTTAAGACAGCAAAGGAAAGAGCATCAAGACATCCAGAAGTGGTGCAAGAGTTATTCATTTGACTCCAGTTAAGAAAACCGAGCATCCACTCAAGTAGGATTGATTATTTACCCTGTTTTTGTTTTTTTTTTTTAATCCAGGGACCAGATCTCCTTCAGAAAGCTGGAGATCATGAAAGAGTTTTATTTGTAAAGCCATAAAGATGATGGTTTGCAAAGTTGTTCAATCAAATCAAAACTTCCACAAGAAGGTGCCTCAAAAGAGATAATTGTAACATTAATTTTTCAGGCTTCTGCAGATACTATGCTTTAAACAACCACTTTCTTGTATGTACAGGAGGCCTGAAGATGGGCAGAACATCAACATTAAAAAGAGCCAACAAAGCTGACTGCTTGTGTAGGTAAAATAAAATACTAAAGTTGCAGTATTCTTTGGATCCCCAGTGAGATGAATCATCCATTCTTCACTTTTAAAGATGTACTTCATGGAAGACAAAAAAAACCCTTGAAAACAATCCTTTCATCATCTGAAGGTTATTTTTTCATTGACACATCAGAACAAGAGGAAGTGTCATTGTTAAGAGATTACACATTTGTCATATCTAAGGAAGGATCAAAAGCAAGTTACAGTTCCTTCTGGCTTTCTCCCAAGCTAGAACTTTCTATTTTCAGTATGTGCAGAAATGTGTTCTATTTTCAGAAATGTGCAGAAAGCTGTTTCTTTCAGCTTGCAAAATAGACATCTTTGGTATATGAATCAAATTAAATCACCAATGGCATCTCAATTTCTTTTAGCAGAAAGTAACGACTGTGAGGAGGAAGCTCATTATTAATCACCTAAAAGAATGTGAAAGAATGGCTTTCTGAATGGAGAAACCAAGGAGCAACTTCAGAGATCTGAGTCAACTTCAAGTCCAACATTTTTCCATATATGGCTATGTCAGTATTGGCAAGTAAGGGAGAGTGTGGAGCAAACAGTGGTGAGGACTGAGCCAGAACTCTGATTTTATGTTGATTTTATGTTCTCTGTACGTAAGTTTTATGTACAGGGTTTTATGTACTCTGATTTTATGTTCTTTTTTTTACTGCTGTATTTGGGCTTACATCCCCTATTTAACTCTAGTCATACATCATGGACTAACTGTGCATTAGCAGTTAGAGAGCATTAGTTGTGCTCTTGGAACAAAGCTTACCATTTAGTCTCACCCAAAGAAATGGAGTTCATGCAATCTAAGACTCACTTCATAAAGTGATTTACTAAAAAATGGTAATGCAAGTGGATCCATTGACTTCTCCAGAGAGGAGTCACTTCTTTCTCCTCCATAGGGTAGGCCTTGCACAGATCAATCCTTCCCACAACTGCAACAACCACAGTAATGGTGGGTAGAAATTGAGTGTGATAGTTTAGTCTGGAAGAGCCAGTGTCCTTTCTTCAAGGCTGGTCTGCAGGTCCTTGTTCCCAGCCTACTGCCTTAGGCAGTTGCTTCCTTATCTTATTTTTCAAACCAAGGTTGCCCATGTAATTGACTTATTTTTATAACTCAGAGTAAATAATTGGATTATTAAATCAGTACTGCTGTAGTTGAACAGATAGGAAATGTAATAATCCATATAATTTATAATATTTATATAATTTTATGAGGGTTTTCCTATCTTCCCTGGAATTATAAAATCAGCAGGCTTTTAGTGATTGTCTTGTAAGGTCCAAAGGCCAAAACCCATTCTTTTATAGATGGTGTAATTCCCTGTGTTATTAGAAAACTCATTATTTTCACCTTCATACAGATTCTTATGGTTTAAAATGTTCAAATATATTGATTCCCCAAACTCCAAATTTTCTGAACTTCACAGGTCAAATATTGAGTGACTGAGTTTTGTTTAATATTCACTTGAATCAAATCCTTCACTAAAATATTTGGTCAACATTCCAGTTACCTTTTAAATTTAAATTTCTGTGTACCTCCAGACATCTAAGTTCTCTGTAAGTCTATCACAACAAAAGCTTGCTGACACAATTTATGTATTTTTGTAATATAACTGAAATATAGGTTAGTTTTTTAAAAATTGGGTTGAATTTAGAAAACAATCTCTGGTCAACTTTAGTTCAGATATTTCCATAAATAGCGTGTTTAGTAATATAAGTAATTTGTTTGGAGTTGTGTCTGTATTTTGCACTAGTAAACAAGAGTGAGGTACATATTGTGTTTTTATGGAGTTTATAACCATATAAGTGATACAGGAGATATTAGAAGTTGATCTTGTTTATCAGCTAGACAGTGGAGTCTCTTGAAGTCTCCTACAAGCATCGGTTTTGTGGTTTTAGTGAACAAATAATTTTGAGATGTCACGTCCAAAGAAGTGGTTTGTAAAGGACTGAAAAAGGAATTTTCTTCAGCCTTCTGAAGTAGTCACCACACTATAAATGAATCTCTAATTGGGTATTTCTCAATCATCTAAGAAACAAAGAAAAAGGGGAAAAAAAAAAGAAAAAAGATGTTGCACTTCATACTTTTCTACCCATAGGTAGAATTTGAGAATATGGTGTTTTACTACTGTTTATTCTGAACCTGAATGAAGCTTTTTCTGATACGCCTTGCTCACTGAAAGGTACAGAATACAGTCAAGCTAATCATTATTTTATGCACCCTTACATATGTGTGTTCACATTTCACAACCTCGGGTAGAATGATGGACAGCTGGAGGCTGGAAGGAAATCCTTCTTGTTTCATACAAATTCTTTGTCCAAGCTTACTGTCCCTTCACTGACTCACTGGTAAAATGATTTTTCCTCTCAAATATTTATACTTTGGCTGTTTTTTCATTTAGCTTTTTAGGCAAAAGTCCAAAAAGGGGATAGAATAGCCATAACTGTAAACAGGACTACAAGTCTTCCTCTTATTCCACTGTATTGGTTTCTCAGAAAATACCAGACTGAATCATTAGCTTTGTTTGCATTTGCCAGGACTATTTTTCACAATTAATTAGCCCAAAACACTTATCAGCTAATTGTTTTAAAATGAGTCACTTCACCATTCTCTTTCCAGATAAAGAGCTGAAGAAATGATGAAGGGTGGTGATCAACACTAATGCATTTCATAAATGATATACGGCCAGATGAAACGACTTCTTGCAGTCAACTGGTCTTAATGTCTGCTGCATGCACTACAGTTCATCCTGAACTCATCATAATCTCTTCTTGAGCAGGAACATGCTGGAAGGTAAACAGACAAATGTAAAAGTATATAATCTGGATGAAGATTTCCTCTGTTCCAGCAAAGGCTGTGGCTGAGTGGATGATTTCACTGCATTTCATCTTCAGGGGTGAGAGCCTATGGCTCTGGTGTGCAGAAACATCATTTATCTTGCTATGCAAGCAGCCCATTGTTTACATGTGAATGTGTTCTGGAAAATGACACAATCTTGTTCAGAGAACAGGCTGTCTCCCAGTCTGTGTCTCCAGAAATGTTGGAACAGATATCTGATCTATAACTGTATTAAATCTAAACTTCATAAGAGTATGAAGTATTTAAAAATCTACTTGTCCATAATGAACTTCACAACAGTCCAACCATTTTGTTCATTAATGAAATAGTTGGAGTTTTGTGCTGTTCAGCAAAAAAAAAAAGGATGAAGAACTGGAAATAAATAAGGCAGGGAAGAAGAATGGAGGTGAAACAGGGGTAAGAAATCACAGTATAAAGAGAGAAGAAGGGGAATAATAGAAAGCAAGGAAAAAGAGACAAGTAATATAATGAAATAATACCAAAAATACATTTTCTTTAATATATAAATTATTATCTATAAGCATTTATAAGTGTAAAAATATTTTTTTCTCTCTAAAACAATACTCTGATTATTAAGTAAAAGACTGTAGGAAGTAAGTTATAATGTAAGATCCAATGTAAGCAAAATGACTTTGGAAATATTATAAATAAAACTTGTAAATACAAGTAAAATATTTTAAAATGTCAAAGTGTATAGTGTAACAATTAAGAAAGCTGAGCCACAGGTTGCATGCTTTGGTGGCTTTCAGGGACCTAAAAATAATTCTGATTTTTCTGAGGCAAGATTTTGGGGATTCTCACCTGCATGGAAATTGTGGTAGAATTGGAGAAAGAATCATGGACATTAAACACTTCTAAAGGTGTAAATGTTCTCATACTCAAAAAAAAGCCAAAACAAACCAGTAAATAGTTTCAGTCAAATAAAACTGAAAAGAAATAAAAGTGGAAAAGCTTAGGTTCTCATTTGTGTTTGTATTTGAATTGATTTGATGGGCAACACTGAAAGGGTCCTTTACAGAGCCAGCAAGGGCAGTGGGTGCTGGGGGCTGCCTAATCCTTTCCAAAGCGTGCAGCCTGCCTGCCTTCAGGCAGCTTCAGTAAGAGTAATATTAGCCCCAGGTTCCCAGGAGAGCCTTGCAGGGACCATTACAGCAGCTGCAAGCCAGGGCCTTCATGGGTATGTTTTAATCCAAGTCACAAAAGCACCAGAGAGCCTGGAAATCTGTTGTTTTGATTCTTTAAGATGTTTTCTTTTATAGTTTTTTTGAAAGTTTTAATGTTCTCATAAAACTTCTTCAGCTTTCTGATAATGTTTACATATTTGAGAGAAAGAGTTCTTACACAATTTCATGTATAAGTAGAATAGTTTACATATTTCTCTGTGGATGAAAAAAAAATGATTAATTGATCTTTAGACGAGTGTGGTTGGAGAGGTGGTAATTCCATCCTCCAATCCACGGTCACCTTTGGAATTCTGTAAATACCAGATGTTTGAATAAAACAAAGTCTTTTTCTCTTTAGAACTTAGCAAGCTTCTGTATACTCCTTTCATGTCCGATAGCAACAGAAATCCAGGGACTTGCTAATGCAGAGGACAATCATTCAACCACAGAAGTGAAAATCAGAATTAATATTTTAAAATCAGACAGATGACGTGGTCTGAAATTAATGACTTTTCAGGCTCTCCATTAGGCCTGTTGATCACTGCACTGGCAGGAGTTGTTCACCAGCTCTGCATTTCCCACTGGGGGCTGCCTCACCAGCCCGGGGAGCTGCTCCCCTTGGACACTGGTGTCTCTCACTGCTGCTTTAAATCCTCATCCTTCTATGATGTTTTTTTCCCTTCTTCCTCTTTAGTGTTGCACCTTGCTCTTTTGTCAGTCATCCCCACGTCCCCCTGCTTTCATTTATTCAGGATGTTTTGACTCATAGCTAGTGTTTGAGGACTCTGCTTTTAACCCTCCTCCTTTTTGTCTTCTGTGAAAATTACAAGAAATAATAATTTTACTCATAATATTGAGCAAAATGTGTCCTTCAGAGATCTTCAAATGGATGCTTTTCTTTTATACCTTCATTTGTTTTTCCTATGCAACTTGAGCAGAACATCTGATCATTATTTAATTTCTAAAACTGCTAGTATACTTTATAAATCCCACATCTGAGAATACCTTGTAAATGCCTTGTATCACTCTACACCCATTCACTATTGGGTCTTCTGGGATATATTGTAGAATAATAACATAAACTATAATTTTCCAGTGTAAAGTTCTTTTTTCCTAAATAATCTCTTCTCTGCTCTGCCCTTCTCTGTATTTTCCAAGTTTTATAGCTGAGTGTTATAGCAACCAGAAAAAAATGATTTTTTTTGCCATATCTAAATCTTACATGCAAGCATTATTTTTTTTTAAAGTGAGGCACAGGCATCAGCTCTAATTGACAAAACAAATGAAAATCCTCAATTAAAAACTTTCCAGGGTATTGATTTCCAGAAGATGGACAGTACACTTTGTAAAGGGCCATTTGTTGTGTTGAATATTTTTTGTGCATTTCCCGGGAGAATTGACAACCAGCATCTGTTACAGATATGAGGCTATTAAAGGTAGCTTGGAACGGGTACTTAGCAGTCTTCTCCCACTCCAAAAATAATCAATCTTTTTAATGAACTGCAATGTTAATTGACTGAACCTTCAGCTGGAATTTGTAAAACATACTGTGACTTTATAGCAAACGAAAAGTTAGCTTTTTTACTTATTTATATTTCATCATCAAATTAAAAATTTCCCAAAATCACAGTTTATTTAACTCCACTTGAATCTCATAGTAAAAAGGCAACTTGCAGTGGCACTGTCCCACATGTTATCCTTCTCTGTAGGGAGACATGGATTTGAAGAATGGGCCTCTCAGTGAATAAGGAACTGACAGGATGACACTCAAAGAGTTGCAGTCAATGGCTTGATGTCCAAGTGAAGGCCAGTGAAGAGTGGTGTTCCTTGGACAGCCACTTTCCAACATCTGGTGACAAGGACAGTGCACCCTCAGCAAGTTCGCTGACAACACCAAGCTTTGTGGTGCAGTCAACACGCACCTGCCAGTACCTAAAGGGTACAAGAAATGCAGAGAGGTACTTTTTACAAAGCACATAGTGGCAGGACAAGGAGAGATGGTTTTAAACCGAAAGAGGGTAGGTTTAGATAAGGTACCAGGAGGAAACTCTTTACTGTGAGGGAGGTAAGGAGCAGGTTTTCTGGAGAAGCAGGAGATGCCCCATTCCTTGAAGTGTCCCTGGCCAGGTTGGATGGGGCTTTGAGACACCTGGTCTAATGAAAGCTGTTCCTGCCCAATGCAGTGGGGGTTGAAACTAGATGATCCATAAGGTCCCTTCCAACCCAAGCTATTCTATGATTCTATGATTTCTGTGAGATGAAAACATGGGAAAACAGGCCAGGAAAGAGTTGCTCAGTGATTGGAACAGATAACTGAACTGGATTTGAATGGCAAAAGCGCTCTACCTTTATAGCTGCCTGCGATTTAGACATTGCTGTTTTGTACAGGAAGGCAAATGATGGTTGCTAATATGTTGTTTTCTCTGCTCAGTGGATGCTTGCAGATCAATGTGGTCTGACAGATTTTTCTTCTCACCCTGGAATTTTAGTTTAGACCCCACCACCATCAAAATGAAGTTACCATCAAACCTCCAGATTCCTGCAAACAGATACTTTGTGCTCTAAAAGTATCCAGCCACCATATCTTCTCCCCATAGGAAGAGATTGGTCAATGAATTTTGACTGCACCTTTCATTAACAGTTACTGCTCTGTCTCTTCCATTTCAAAACCTACACATAATGTTCAGATTCTGTTCCTGGTACCCTACTTATTTGACAAAAACTCAGAAAAGTCATGAAGTCTTTTTAGACTAAGCTCCAGATATCAACAGTACATTTTTCAGTTTTCTACCTTGGGCCCGGAAGCAGTCACTCACTTGGACAGTCCAGTAGAAGTTTTTCCTCATTTTAATGTGTCATAATAAGGGACACATTTCAGCAGCTTCTATACAATGCTATTTTCATCTGATTAAATGTGTATTTAAGGAAAAAATTACAGCTGTTCCATATGTAATTAGAGCTTCTTCTATTAGATGTTCCAATCTTAAGGTTTAGGCCCATTAGCCAAAGAAGTAAAGTGAATTACAATACTTTAAAACAGTAGCAATCACTGAAATCTTATGGTTATCCATACTACCTAAACAAAACAGGCCCTTATGTCCAGACATTCAGATAGCAGGTTTACTGAGCAATCAGGCAATTATCTGTGCTAATTCATGTGAAGCTACATCAAGGTCTGCAGGTCCTCATCAGCATAAATACTTTAGGGTGAAATAAATATTTACGGGCATTTTAGGTAGAAGGGCCTAAAGGCATGAACTAGCAAGATAGACCAGGGAGTGCCTGGAAACTCATTCATTCATACTGAGCTATAATTTCTGGCTTCTTAACAAATTGTCATATTCCACATCACCAGCAGTTGGTTTACCACCACTCACTCCCAGTGCACTAGTAAGATGTGAGGGCATCTTTCAGAGTGTAATAATAACTTGTGTCTGGATAAGCAACATTCAACATCTGAATGCAGAGCAAGATCTTTCACACAGATAATGGTGCTGGGTTTCTGGAGTTGCTGACAGCAATCTTTCATTAGTGTGGTGGAATAGACCCATGACAAGGAGCCAGCTGGTGACTGACATGCTGTCATTGCTTTTGTCCACTCCCCTACAGCTGTACATAATCCCCTGCTGTCTCCTTACCCAGATTGTCAGCTGCCTCTTGAGAACATAGCTTCTGCAGCATTTCTTATATCAGTTTCAAATAAACTACATTTTATCTGTGGCTAAAGGAAGGATTATGCAGAGAGCAAAGTTAATTAGTTTATGGCCTTAATCTACCTCTCTCTAGAGAGAGTCCTCACAGACAGTCAAATTTGTATCCCAATACACATCAGTTGAGCTGGTTTATCAGATTACATGTTCTTTTATATTTAAGTGCCATGAAGACAATATTTATGGTCAATTTGTAGTAGAAGGAAGTCCTTCCAGGGCAGCACCTCTGCGTTTGGAGCAGCATACATTTCAGTTTGAAACAAGACAATGTCTTAAGTAGCAGAGAAAGCTAGAATACACTGGAGAAGACCTGAAAGAATAAATATTAGCATTTCCTCTATGTTTTGCTCAATAAAGACAAAGAGCCTCAAATGTGATATTAAAAAAAAAAAAAAGCAAACCTGAACTGACTATAATGTAGTTGCTATGCATTAATCAACCATGACCTAAATTGTTGAAATCCCAAACATGTAAAGAATGTAGAAGTCTCTTAATGTGTCCTGTTACTCCCTACTTTATTTACAAGTTTATTAGGGAATGAAAATTAATGTTTCATCATTGTCATATGATTCCTGGGGCTTCAGTCCCCAAAGTGTGGATCTTTCATAAAACTGGGGAAACTGTTAGTATACTGGGGAAAAGAATCAGATGATGTGAAGGAGGTGGGGGTTGTCATGTCTCCTGTGGCTGGTTGCCCAAAGAAATGAGCAGGACATTTTGTTACAATAAAGAAAACCAGAGATTTTTCTTCATCAAGCCCCAAATTTCTGCTAACAGAATCTGCTAACCCCTCCCAGATCTTCTGTGTGTCACTGAGCACACTGAACATGCCAGCCAGCCTGAATTAATCTGTCAGACATGTTTCTACTTATTTACCCTCTGCATTTGCTTCTTGCAGCCTTTGTCATCCACATGATAATAGTACAAACCTGCTCTTGACAGATTCTTTTCCCCTTCAGTTAAATCTGAAATGAAAGTGGGAATTATATGACCCCAACACAGTTATTAAACCAGGACTAGAGAGAGGAGCAACATCAATCTTCAAAAGAAGTTTTGATAGGAAAGAGAGGACTGATGCATAAGAATAGTTCCTGCTGATAAAAGACCTGGAGAGTTTGTGCAGAGCCAAAAGCTGTTTGTAGCTGCTTTTTAAGCACATCTAGAGCCAATATTTAGCAGGACATATGCTCATAGCAATCATAATAGCCCACATTAAGTCCATCAACCAGCCCTGGCTAGCACTGGGCATAAGAGGGAGAGATGATTGCTCTTCAGAAATGCAGGGGTGTCTCTTGTGGTAGCAGCTTTGCAGCACAGCATGGAGAGCAACTGTTGCTTTCATAATGGTAGCAATTTCTTCCCAAGACTTATTATGCCTTTAGGCAAGTCCAAATCCAAAAGTACATTCAGCCCAGAACAGAATACATATGACAAAAATGACTGCTATGTTTCTAATATTCAGTTAAGTTTATAACATTTTAAATGTGCCATAATTCTTTGGTATTTGTAAAAAATATGAAATTAAAGTCTTCATTAACCTGTGTTTACAAGCTTCATATAGGCTTGTAAACAGTCAGCATGATATAAATATAAATAAATATAAATATAAATATAAATATAAATATAAATATAAATATAAATATAAATATAAATATAAATATAAATATAAATATAAGTATAAATATAAATATAAATATAAATATAAATAAATATAAATATAAATATAAATATAAATAATAAATATAAATATAAATATAAATATAAATATAAATATAAATATAAATATAAATAAATATAAATATAAATTAAATATAAATATATCATAAATTTGAACATTTAATTTTCCTGATTTTATATCCCGTGAATGACTTCTATGCTTGGTCACTGATATTTTAACCTTTTTATGGTACTTGATTCTATCTTACAAAATGGCATTATATCATCTTTCTCTACAAACTTATAAGGAAACAGATAAAATGAAATATTTTTTTATATTTAAATCATATTCTGCATATATTTTAATTTTTTTAGCTCAGAGTAATAATTCTTTAACTGAAACTTGGAAAATTTTATAGAGAAATTAATTACTATTTTTTAATAAAGATATTGCAAAGTTTGAAACTTGTCTCTACAGAGATGATAATAATACCATCTCTCCTCTGGTTTGTGAGAGACAATAAAAAGATAATTTTATTGAATCTGGACCACAGATTTAGTCAGCAGAAGTAATTTCAGAAAAAATTAGACCTAGCAGGATCCTCTTTTCAGGGGAAAACATTAATTTCATCAGAAAATATCACTTTATGAAAACAGTTCTTGTAACAAGGAAAAAAAAAACCCATCACATGCTTTTCACATCAATATTTTGACAGGGCTTCATCTTTCTAATCCATCTGTCTTGTATTTCAACTCAGAGTATTTTATTTAAATGTAAACTAATTATGCTTTATTCATATTTGATTGTAGTGGAAATCTTTAAAAGCAAAAATCAAAATAATGGTTTAAAATTTCCTGAGAAAAATTATTTTGACATTTCTCTTTAATTTAATTTTGTTTTGACCAAGAATAATTTTTGTTATGAATAGATAAAAGATAAATGTTGTATCCAATGAACTATCTTAAACATAGGGACAACATTCTCCAAAGAATAATCCATGTTCTGCTGTATTAAAATGGATGATTACATAAGGAATCAGAGTCAAATACTAACTGCTTTCTTCCTTGTTAATAAAAGTTTACCTTGATGACATTAATTTCTTATTGTTAAATGAAGATGCCTGTGTGAAGTATAAAATAAAAATGTCTGTTTAAATGTTATTTCTCTTTGTTGAGAATCCAGGGCAACTGCACATAGAATGATTTACTGGGAAAAGACAAAATTGAAGAAAATCAGAGTATGCCTTAGATAATTTTTAATAATCTTCAGTAGACATCATAAAGGCAACTCAGTAATCTACTTACTCCTTAGCATCTCTGACTTAATTTCCCTCTGAAGCAAAGTTCTGAGCAGTGAAGACTAAAGATCTGCTGCATGATTCTGTGGAACTGAGGATACCTTTCCCAATAAATCTGTTTAAAACATTATGAAAAATAAAACTGTCTTTAAAATTTCTCTCTAATGTCTTTGTGAGGTAGATGTGAAAGGTGTGAATAGAGTGTGAGATATTACTGAAATTTATTTCTCAAAGGGCTTACAAAAGAGTTAATATAATGTTAGATTCTTTCTTATTTACTGTTAGTGTAAAAGACAGCAGAAGAGAACAGCTGCCAGTATTTGCCTTTAAAAAAGGCCTCATGCAAGTGCCTAGAAGGATATATGTCATAGAAATCAACTCATCTTTACCTTGAACAAAGTTGAATATTCACCAGCACACTCTTTGACCAACAATTCTGTGACTCTGTCCTATTCTCACAGGATCCTGTTCAAAGGAAACCTTGAAGCAAATTACTTGAGAAGGGTTAAGAGAGGAAGCCCTTCAGTTTGCAGCTGGGCAAGCAAAACAAGATCTCTTCCATGGTACCATGGGTGTGTGTGTTTCCATGTGTGTGCACATATATATATATGTGTATATATATATATATACACATATATATATATACACACATATATATATACACACACACACACACATATATATATGTGTGTGTGCACACAAAGAAAAGACACCTTTGAAACCTGCTCATATACTTTTCTCCAGCTCAAGGTCATTGGAAAATCATACACCACAGAACACTTCTAAGAATAATGATTGTGTACCTCAGCTTTTCAGGAAATTAAGTTTTCTACAATAGATTGTAGAATGGGACTTGGAAACATTCTCCTAATTTCTAACTATGGTATGTTACTAAGGGAACTGTGTTAAAAGCTTACTGGTGTAAGCTCCAGTTTTCTTCCAGATATTTCTCCCCTGTTTCTAATCTTCCATTTGTATCTATAATATATCCAAAACCTAAATCTCACTCTCATATCTGATATTCCTTCTGCATTTTGTGAGAAAATAACTTCCAGTAATGGACTGCATTAGTAGGTTTACTCTCTGGCACAGATATCCATAGGATTGCTTGAAAATTCTTGAAAACAAGGTTTTTCTTTTCAAGAAACCTTGAAAATTCTAAGTTCCAGTCTTTATCTGCTCTGGACTATATGCAATCCACTGTTTATTGTACAGAAAGAAAATGCAAAGCTTTTAGCATCTTAGCTATGTTCTTCAGAAAAAAAAGTAGAAAATAATATTATTAGTATAATGCATAGCCTTCCATCTCAACTGACCTCCACTGAATTAAAATTCTTGTTTTGGCTACTTTTACCCCACTCATTTTTTTCTCTCCCATTTACTGTGTCCTTGAGTTACTTTCATGTCTATGATATATTGGGCTAAATGAATTGTTCTGCGCAAAAAATTTAGATTTTCTAGCAGCAAGTGCTGCTGTGACTTATAGTGCATAGTAAAGAATAAAGCAGGCAAAAAATTTATATGTAAGAGGAATCTAGTTTTATCACAGTAAATTAATTTTTTGTGTTTCACTGATTATTCAGAAATAAAAGAGATGGAAAAATGTCTGAATTACACAATGGCATCACTTAAAATAAAGAACACAACTGAAAAATACCCTTCTCTTTTCCATTCATATATGGCAAATGCAAAAAATGAGGGGCTCTATTTTTGTCTGAACTCTTAGAAATATCACCATATTCATAGGAATTGTTAAATTGAGCTTCATCATCACTTTGGATTCACTCTGGATGTATAAATGACTTCCCTCATACAGAGTAACTCCTGACTTCATCACACATATCACTTCTCTTAATTCAAAAGCTGTCACTGCAGAAGCACTCACTGTGATATTTGCATTTGATATGGCTTTATAAAACAGACTGAAAGCCTTTCTTGAAGCAATTTCTAGCTGATTGCTAGATGAGTAATTATTAAAGCAAGAATATTGTCTGTATTGATATGTAGCCAAGAGGATCTTACCTGATGAAGGAAAACAGCATATGAGAGATGTCACCTTTCTTGTAAAGGTGTTTCAACAGATAAATTGTATTTTAAGTTCTAAATATATTTTTGGCAGCTTCAGAGATTATTGAAAAAATCAAGATACTGTAGGAGAACATAATACTTTTGGTAAAGTCATAATTTATGAAATGATGGGAAGGAACATCAAAAGGTCAAGTTTATCAATAAAAAGATGTTAGAAGAACTTCAAAGAGATCTATGCTTTTCAATGCATATGTAACTGATTAAAAGAATGTAGATAGAGAAAGAAAAAACATTACTGTTAATATCTGAGAATATTACAAATAAATTTGTCTTTGAAGGAGAGAAGATCCTGCTGAGTAAGCTGACAATGAGATTATAGAAACCATCAAGTACACTAGAAAATACTGTAAATGAGAAAAATCAGTCCTAACTGAACATTAAACACTAATAGCAGTAAAATAATTGTTCTATTAAAGAAGGGCTGGTCAAGGCAGGTAGTTAAGTAACAATGTCAAAAGAATCCTGTGTTAATGCTAAAGAAAAAGTACAAAAAAGTAATTATTAGAAACTAGCCAACACTTTCCAAAGCAGAAAGCTTTGCTTCCTACTGGTCTTCAATCTTACACTTTCTACAGGCATCCATTTTGCTGTTGACAATAATGAGATACAGCCTGTGACTGACTTCTTGTTTGAGGCAGGAGTTTTTCTACTCCTCAATGCTCTCTTCAAAGGCAACAAAAATTGAAATAAAAAAAGTGTCCTGGCAGAAAAGGACCTCGGGGGTGCTGGTCAACAGCATCTGAGCATGAGCCAGCTGTGCCCAGGTGGCCAAGAAGGCCGATGGCATCCTGGCCTGGATCAGCAATGGTGTGGCCAGCAGGAGCAGGACAGGGATTGTCCCCCTGTTCTCGGCACTGGTGAGGCCACACCCCAAGTGCTGTCTCCAGTTTTGGGCCCCTCACTCCAAGAATGACATTGAGGTGGTGGAACAAGTCCAGAGAAGGGCAGCAGAGCTGGTGAAGGTTTCAGAGAGTAAGTCCTGTGGGGAGCATCCAGGGGATTTGGAGTTGCTTGGCCGGGAGAAAAGGAGGTTCATGGGAGACCTTATCACTCTCTACAACATCCTGGAAGGAAGTTGTAGCCAGGTGGGGGTCAGCCTCTTCTCCCAGGCAACAAGTGACAGAACAAGAGGAAACAGCCTCAAGCTGTGCTAGGAGAGGTTCAGCCGAGACATCAGAAGTAATTTCTTCACTAAAAGGGTTTTCAGGCATTAGATGAAGATGCTTGGGAGGGTGGTAAAGTCACCATCCCTGGAGGTGTTCAAGAAAAAACTAGATGTAGCACTAAGTGCTATGCTCAAGGTTCAACTTAAAGGATGATCTCAGAAGTCTTTTCCAAACTAAATGATTCTGTGATTCTGTATTATTATAGGATGTGTCTTAGCCAGTAATTTTTTCTAGTTTAACAGCCTCAGAAATAGCTCACTCTCCATTAATTAACACATAATTTAACATTTAAGAAATTATTTGATATTTAAATTCCATCACCTGACCTGCACTGTCCTTATCTTAGCATGACTTGTCTTTAATGTCATATACTAAGGACAAATTTTTGCAAGAACCACCAGAATATCTGCCCAGATAGTTTGTCATACAATAAAAATCTATATTGCAATGTGACCCAAAGATCTGGGCTCACTAACTAGGAAACTGCTCAGGGTTGGCTGACAAGAGCTGAAACTTTTACTAACTTATTGCTTGGTAGAGCAAGTATCATAATAGGCAATGGAACAATCATCTAGGGGAAGAATTCAGAAGCCAGAAAAAAAACAGATTTTAGAATATCCTGTCAACAGTAGTTGAAAAAAACACTGGAATTTCCCATAGTACAAGGAATAAATTTAGACTGGTACATTGAAAGTCAGACTGCTCTGCATTTAGGACTCAGTCATCTTGTTAAATCACATTTTAGATACACGTCTCCATATGCCAGTCAGTTGTCACTAATAATTTGGCCATCATGAAACATCTTGATTGTATTGCAGAAGGGAGACTGGAAACTAATTGAAGTGGAAAAAGATATTCCTTTCACTGGGGAAATAAAGAAGAAAGGAAATATTAGATTTTGTGATGTCATTCTCTGGGCTTCCTATTTCAATAAAACAGATGGTTTATAAACAATCAGATTTGAAATGTAGCTCAAAGACTAGACTTCTGCTATCTAGTCAAAAAATTAAGGTTAAAAACAATGTTAAATTAGCCACACTCTGAAATCTTACCAGAAATATATTATATTATGGAACCATAATATATTATGGAAAGTACTAAAGTAGAAATAAAATAGAGAAGAACTGATACTTATCATGTAGAAAAACTATTTTTGAGAAGCATTTCTTAATATGAAATTCACTGTCCTTACCTAATACCAATAAAGATTCAGTTTATAGGTGCATAAGGCATCAGCCTGTAATTTTCTGCTGGATGCCTGGGAGCATATGTGCCATTCCAGAAGCACAGAAGATTTCTGCCGAAATGTTAAGATTTGAGCTCAGCATGCTTTAAGGTGTGCCATTATAGCAGGGAAATGACACTGTTTCCCAAGAGAGCAGGGCGTGGTCTTGGGGGCAGGAGCCACTAAAAGTTGCTACAGAAGTGCTGCCACAAGGCAAAAAGGCCTTCCAGGTTTTAGTCAACATCTAAAGAAAGTTTGGGCTGACATGCATTGACCTGTAACTTAATAGGATTTAAAGGCTGAGGTAGAATGAAATTGAACTACTGTGCAAAGTCCTAAACCCCACTGAAATCACTGTCTTGTGCAATTGATGTGAGCAGGTATTACACTCAAAATATTGTTTATGGGCGAAGAAGAAATACACATGTGTATACACAAGGTCTATAATGTACTTCTACTATAGTAATCCAACTGTAGTGGAAATCTTCAGAATCTAGTAAATACTAGTCCAGATTCGGAATAGTAGAGAAAAAAAAAAGTAATAATTCAGCTACAATTTTTTTACACACTCAGGTTGCCAGCAAATTGAGTAATTTTCTGGGAGGAATGTAATGTTCATTCTTTACTTTTCTGATATTTTACTTTTACTTTTCTTTAATCTTCCTAGATTCATCTTTATGTGTTTACTACCACATTTTTAAGCCTTTTTTCTTTCTTGTTTGATCTCTCTATGTTATAGCTGAATGGTCTATATATGGTGCATTTTATACATGCTAAATACTACTTCTTTTTTTTCTTTGTGACATTTGAAACTAATTTTGTACATCTCTACCTTTTTTTTTTTTTTTAAGAGTATCAGTGATATATTTATAGTTATGGGATTTCCATTACCAAGCATGTCTCCCAAGTCTGTGCCACATCCTGTGGCTTCGCTACTCAATAATCCTGCTGTTGTGTCAGACATATATTTCTCTGCATTACATCATTATGCCAGAGTAATAAATATATCATTCTACTTACAAAAAATGCTGCTTACTGCTACCCATGTAAAACTGTGATTGTGACCCACAAAGATGATAAAACCAAAATAAATTAGACATATACATGATGTCAATTACAGAAATTATTGTCACGGCTAAAACAAGTATGACAAAGCTGCAACAGGTGAAGAAAAGTTTGAACTGAGCATGGCTCTCAAGCCTTAGTCCTTGGAAATCCATTACAAAGCTTGTGGCCTGTTACTGGTAATGGCAGTATCCTATTACAGGGCTGCATGGTTTCACAGGGCCGAGATACAGCCCACTTTGTAGAAATCATGGTCTAAGCAGAGTGAGACTTGTTTGCATGCAACTTTAGTGGGAACTGGCATTTGATATGGTTTTATTTCATGGTTTAATTAGCTATAGAAACTACTGCATAGAAAAGAGGTTTTGCATACAAATTAAATTTCTCTTTGGGAACTGTAAGAGCTCTGCAGGACTCAACACGTAGTAGACTTTGTGCAGCATTAGTGCTGAGGGGAGAAAGGAATGGACAGGTCTCTTTCAATGCTATCACTTGCATATGACCAGTGAGACAGCCTGAACTCTGCAGTGGCAAGCCCTGATGATAAAGCATTTCTCCTAAATCTGCAGCACCATGGACTTAGCACTGGTTATCACGGCATTATCACATCAGGCACTGAGAAGGAGAATCCAGCCTCAGTCTGAAATCAGCCAAATTAATTTACTCTGTCAGTGCTCAGACCATTTCTTGACAAGTTAACAGGAAAACTTCCATTAGCTTCAGGTGAACTGGGACAGTTCCCTCTTTGACAATTGTAGAGATTTGGCAGGAATATTTACAATATTTACATTTTGCACTAGCACAAAGAAAAATTATGAACAGTTATTAATTTTCCACAGTTGTAAAACTAAATCACAGAATAAGTAGATATTAAAGGATTTTTAGTAGTAAGTGGTGTGGAGAACAAACCTGAAAATATTTTTTAACCTTCAAAATAAAAATCTGACTCAAGAAAGACTTACTTATAAGCCCATAAGATCCTAAGATACTGGCATAGATTTAGGAAGAAGTATTTTTATTTTAATAATAATAAAAAAAAAGAAGGACCACACCACTTCCTGCTTCATGTCTATTGCTCAGTTAATGCTAAGAAAGTAACATGACTCAAGAGATGCTCTAAAAGTATAAGTCCCAAAGAAACCTTATGTACAAATATTCTGTATTATTCCCTGATTATTTCTATTCCTTTATAAGTAGCCTGAAAATTCCTTTCTATCATATCAAATTTTAAATTTTTTTTTTTTTATTTCATACTTTCATCTTGAAAAGCTATTCTTTTTCCAGTGGATCAGAATTCCTACGCAACTGTAAATTGTAATTAAAATATTTTGCAGTAAACAAAATCAGTCATCTGGGTGTTCCAGTTCTAACTGTTTCAGATGTACAGCAAATTTATCTTTGATTGTCTTCTATCACTTCATTGATATTGAGATGATACTTAGTGTTTTCTGTGTTGTTTCCTAGTATGTATTCTATTCCTTGCTGGATGAAAGTTTGGTGAGGTGAGTAGAAATACAAACCTCATTCCTGCTCTCCAACTAACACTCACATGAATGATGAAAGTAGCTTATGGAATTAATATTGCTGAACTACAAATACATCCAAGCAGAACTGCACCTATACATAAGATTGTGCCATCTTTACATTGGTTTCTACCAGAAGAATTATGTGAAGGAAGCCCTGGAGTTTGAAACTTTCCCTGTTGAAGTGGCAGTAGAAAATAACTGGAGTTTCTGATCTGCTGGGTGTCCTGGTTCCAGCCAGGGCAGGGTCAATTTTTGCAGCAGCCAGGACGATCTTGTCCACACCTTGGAGCTTATTCTATGCTAGCTCGGGTCATTGCCAAGGGCAGAAGGAAGGGACTCTTTTTCAGGGAGAATGGAATACTTCCAGTTGTGGTTGGGTAATGTGGATTCTGAGCAATCACAAGTGAATTGTTTGCCTATCTTGTACACTTTGGAATTGATATTGTAGCTGTTCCTGTTCATTTTCTTATCCCATTGCTTTTTTTCCAGTAAATTGTGCTTATCTCAGCCTGTGATCTTTACCTTTTGCACCTCCAGTTCTCTTCTCCATCCAGCTGCTGGGTGAGGATGAGGAGAGAGCAAGCAAGCAGTGCATTTTTTCAGTGGGAATGCTAAACAGGGGAATACCATTCCTAAACCATAGCACTGGGGTATGTGGTTGTTGTGCCTCTCTCGGATGTTGCCTAGAAATTAATTGCAGATACACCTGGGGCTCCTTGGCTGCTGTAGTTCTGTCAGAGAAGCATTTTGAACCTTACCAAGGAAAGACTTGAGGTACTTTCAGACAACAACCTATTTTTTTTTTCTCTTGAAGTTATCTCTTCAATGACAGATGAGACCAAGTGGCGAGGATGATGAAAATAGGAAGCCTTGAGAGACTGAAGACATAGAAAGGCTCAGCACAGCAGACATTCAATCTCTGAACAGCTACACAGAACAGCACAGTATGGGTTTAAAGTACACAGAGCCTACTTCTGGCCTACATTGGCCAGAAGCAAGATCATTCTTCATTTTGTGGAAGAACGGTGATAATTTTTGAAAGAGACAAAGGGATCTAGCTGTCCTATCAGCAATGGTATGAAACCAAAACCCAGCTATGATAATCTTCCTTCTCAGCATTTCTCATAAACTAAGCAGAGCACTGACTTTTGAGTACTCAAAATATTAAAGGAAGAAAATTTAATTTGATCTTTTTGCCCTTTGTTGCAGGAATTTGACCATTTGCTCTGAGAGCAGATAGATTGTTGAGATGCCTCTGTATACCAGTCTCCATTGTCTATTTAGGAGAGATGTGAACCTGAGATGAGATTATATGGTACACTTTTATTCACATCTCTGAGTTTGACATGCTCTTAAGCTCTGGTCCCTCAAATTTTAATCTATCTTCAGAAGACATTTCTCATTCCTTGCCACTTACATCAGGGAAAAAAATCTACCAGAAATGCAAGAAAAAGTGTTTTAGAGCATTTTAAGACTTATTTTCCCAAACATTTCAAATTGACTAAAAACCAGCCTAATCAAAGCCTGTCCTGCCAGGAGAAGTAGTCCAATCAATTCACTATGTTTTCCAGCTAGGTTTTAGGTCTCAAAACAGTGATATGACACACTATTTTTAAATCATGGGTTTCTCTTTTCAGAGTCACTTGAAGCTGTGGCACAAAGCAAGTCAAAAGTGCACAGCCCATTATTTTTCAGAAAAAAATGTTTCAAAGTGCTGTACCAGTAATGGAAGTGATTTGGCCATTTCTAAATCTCTACTTTTAGTGCAAGGAATGGAACATGGGGTTGGGATTGCTTCATATGCGACAAACTATTCTGTTTGATTATAAGTCCTGCCTAATTTTTCCCATTTTTTTTTCCAAAAGAGGAAGGATGTAGAAGTTAAATCCCAGATTAACCCCACCAGTGCTAAAATCTTCAATACCATGCTGCAGCCATTTGTTTCTAAAAATAAGTTATGTTGCTGGAAAATAACAGGAAGCTTCATTTTTAGGCAAACACTTAAATCTTATGCTTTGGGATGCAAATATATTCTGTCTAGAATAAGGAAGAATCTTATTTTCTCCTGTATATATGTGGTCTGTGGCACTTCTAGTGACTTTTAGTCCATGTCTTTCTCAACTGATAGAGTGAGACTAACTGGCCAGGGCTTTGATGAGAATCTGCCTCTCCTACTACAGTTTCTAGAGAAAGTCTAAAGGCCTTTATCTACAAATAGCCAAATTATATTAGCTGAGCAACAGTACACTTTCACATAGCAAAAGATCTAAGTAAGGAATGTAAAAGGAAAATTAAAGTTATTAAGCTTCATGCCATGGAAAATACTACTAAACTTCTCCATTCCAGAACACAGTGCATGTCCTTGCCTCCAGAAGCTCCCACAGGGCAGCAAACTGCTACCTAGAGAATTTCTTTCAGACTGTTACCCTTTCCAGTCCCTGAGATTGATCTTACATAGACACATCAAACAACTCATGGAAATATTTCTGACCCCTTGTAAGTCACTGATTTACATAGCCAAAATTTCAGACCAATCACTGACTCTGCTGTCAATGAAGGCCATCCCTGAAAAACCCTGGGTGTACTTCCAGAGCCAGCACAACTGGAGACATTTCCTAAAATATGTACTGGACCCAGTCGCCACATTTGAGAAGGTCAGAGGGTCTCATAGTGCAGACAAGAGCTGCTTCATGCCAGCTGAATACGGTGCCAGAGAATGGTATGGCAAACATCAGCATAGACTTAATTTCTCCAAAGACTCTGAAGTCTCTGCAGAGCCTCTAAGCCTCAGCCACCACACAGGTGCTGATAGATCTGCCCATCACACTGTCACACTTTGTGACTCCCTCCCCTAATGAGCAGCATCTGGGGCAATCTCTATCTCCAGTCACAGTGCTTCCAGCACAGTCAGTATTATTTTTGAATTGACCTGTTGAAGTAGTGAGCAAAAATAAGCAATTGCTGGGTTTTTTTTAATTTATATATAAAATCAAAGTGGATAATGAGTAGTGTGGGTCAATTCTGTAACAGAATCTCTGTGATGCATAGTTCACTTACCCAAACTAACACTGGGTGTTGATTATGTATAAATGAGCATTTTCTCTCAGGTTTGGTAAGCATTTTGTGAAGAAGGAGAGAAGGAAGAAACATTGCTGTGCCAGACATGATTTGCCTACTGGGATCATCTCACCATAACCATGAAGAAGCCTAAGGCATTCATTGTGCTTAGGTCTGCCATTACCTCTATCTACAGCAATGAGAACTGAGACATCTGGCTTAAATAAATATTATGAAATATTTGTGTGAAACTTACTGACCTGTGGTGTATAGAAGGTCAGACTAGATGATATGATGTTCTCATCTGTCTCTTCCTTCAGCAAAGCTGACACTTCCAATAATATTTTGTTCAAAATGTGTTAGAAGCACTGGTAAAATTCGCTTGTGATGTAACTTTTAAAGAAACTCTCCAGGCCAACCCACCGTTATATCTTACATGATTATTATAATCAAGCATATACTTCCAAAAATATTCAGTTATGTGAGAGCCACAAACAAACAAAAACACCAATATACCTCATTTCTCAAATCAGCTACCCACTGAGAAAGTGAGACAACTCTTTTTCAGGGCTCTGAATACTAAATAAGTTAAAAGAGAGAAAACCCCATAATAAAGAATTCAGTATAAGAGATGGAATCTTAACATGACTTTATAGCCTATATATAGGTATTTTATATTAATTTGTTTCTTCCTTTTCCTTTTTTACTGAATCATGTTCAATGAACATGAACAAGTTTTCATCAAAAAGGAACATTTAGAAAAAAATGAAACCTTCTTTTAACAAAAATTTAAAATGGGAAATTGTGCTGCAACTATAGCAGAGCATGGGTATACACTGCGCTTTAGAGAGGAGGAATTATGTAGGTGTAAGGAGAAAACAACATGAAATGCTGACAGAACTGACTAGAGAGAAATCTCTTTCAAAGGCGATGTATCCACTCTTCATTGCAATGGATATTAATCCTATTTTGAAGTGGTCTCACTTCTTTCTTTTGCCTGTACTCTTGTTCCAGGTTAATGGTTCTCTCTTGCTCAAAGTACAGCCTGTTTTCTTGCATTTAGTCTGGGTTAGAGAGGAAGATAAAAAATTCATTAGTGACATGAAAGAATAAATTTTTCTGGTCTTTGGTATACTGAAACTGCAGAATTAGAAACAATGAATATATTTTCGTCACCTACATCAAATCTTGAAACTTTGAAACCAGGTGAAAAACATAAGATATTTGGACAGGTGTGCAAATAGGGCCAGAGAAGTCATATGAATTCAGACTGAGGGACTAGGTTGCATGTGAGAACATATTTTACAGGAGTTATTTTTTAAGGCCTTTGAAAAAGAAAAATAATGATTAAAAAAATAGTAAGCTTTAAAGCCCTTGGTAACAAGATCCTGTGTTTTGGAGAGAAGCCATAACAAACTTTCGGAAAGGTAAAACTTGGTGAGAGAAATACCCACACCAAATGTGGGAGCTGCACAACAGGAGCAGATATCTGTAGCGTCCTCTCTGCTGCTTCTGCTTACAGCATGTCTGGAGAGGGATTAGCAATAGTGGGGAGTGGGATATATGGCTCAGATGCCCCAAATGCTCATATGTTCTGACCAATGGTGTTAGGAAAGGAGGAACTGTGCCATAAGGAAGGTTTTCAGGTCTGCTCTAGGAAGGCTGCAGGCAAATTATCAGTCAATGCTTTTTGTGTTCCTGCCTGAAAAGAGGCCTTGCAGGAGCACTAAGGTGAAAGAAGCCTCTTTGAACAGAAACACTGAGCTTTTGGGGAGAATAAAATAATGAGGGAAATGAAGTAGGTGACAGAAAGAGCAGGCTGAGTCATATAGTGCTTAGAGACTTACATGCACACCGTTATCCATACACCCACTGAGGCTGGCTTGGTAAAACTCCTACTACTCTTGACTACTTCTATAACCACCAGGGATCAAATCTTCCCTGACTTTAAGTGTCTTCCCTTTACTGAATTCTAGAGGGTTTCTTTTGTTATGAATTTCTCATTAGGAACTCTGTGAGGTACTTAATCTTTGATACTTCAGAATGGAGGAAAAAACCCAAGAAAATAACAAGATTTTATTGCAACACAGAAGACAAGACATAACCTTTGTACTATCTAAATATAAGGAATAATTTCAAAGTTTGTGGAATAAGATGCAGAGAAAAAGCCATGAAGCAGGAGATACAATAAAAGTAGAAAGGGAGAGAACCCAATCTAGAAGTAATGTAATTTTATACAGGGGACATGACCATACCGGTTACTTTAGAAAACTAGTTATAGATTTATATCTAGTTTATAGGTGTATATCTGTTTAATACCCATAAAATTAGAATACATGATTAGGAACAAAAAGGCCTACGGTTAAAGACTTTGCTGGTTGACACATAATTTATAATTGAACTTGAGATGTGAAACCCAGGACTACGAACAATTTGTCAGCTACAGCAGCTACAAAACCTAATCAAATCTAAGCAGAAATAAATTGATGCATTAATCAGTTATGATGTGTAAAGTGTCTCTATTCTTAAAATTAGTGAAATTATGCCTATCTCACAGAAGAGTTGGCACTCTATGTTGTCTCCTGAGGATGCTTGTCAAATACCAGCACTGCTGCTAAAACAAAAAGTTCTGGGTACTCCTGGTGATATCCCCTAAAGGCAAACAGTGGCTTAAAGTAACACTGATAAGAAAAGTGAAATAACTTTCCTAAGCAGTGAGCAGCATACTCAGAGACATTTAACTTTTTTTTTCCTTTGCTATTGTGACTGGTTTCTTAAAATGTGTATGTCTGCATGTGTATTGTTCCATAATGAGGATTTTTCTGCCTGTATTTCCATGCCTACTTAAATTTAACAATGTACACTGTTATTCCTCTGAAATTATAAAGATGAACTGATTTTTATCTCACTGCAGAGGTTCCTCACAAATGGCTTTTCAGCACTCTGTGCATAAAAAGACCTTGATTTTGATCAGCCTGGTGGGGTTATTGTACTTATTTAAACTGAAATGTGATACTGAGTCAGAATATCAGAATATCAGAATAATGTAGAAAGCTAAAAAATGTACAAGGCTGTGGAGGTTCAAGCATAATTTTTGATATTTCATTGACTTTTACAATCAAGAAAGATACAGTTTTAATCCGTCATGTCTATAGAAGTATCAGTCAGAGCTTTTCCTGCAGAGTATTGACTAAAATACACTTACCTAGTGAAACAAAATTTAGCAACTACATATCATCTGAATGACTTCTACCACTTGAATTCTCATTCTTAAGACTAAAATGGCAGACTAGAAAGTAGTTTAAGTAGTGAAAAAACTATATTTTCTGAATAATTCTGATTTACCATAATCAGCACCAAGGACTTTTCCAAAGACCTTTACATAATTTTGCTTTAAATACCATACTCCTCCAACATACTTGGAGCAAACAATATGAGGAAATATTATATGACTCCTTTGATATAAAAACTCCTTAATCATGTAAATAGAAGTGGCTAACTGTATTTTACAAATGGTATTTAAAATATTGAAATCTTAATAGCAAGTAGTCCTAAAAAGAAAATCTAGTTATGCGAAATGTTTTTGCTACCATTTTTCTCACATGAATAGATATAGGAAACATTCATCAAGTCTTTTGAAAACCAAAAAGGAAAACACTGAAACCATATGATCTATTATCCATAGGTGGAATTTTAAACTTTTATTTTGTGGCAAATTTATTTAGAAATTAGTGCTGGTCAATGTCCATTGGTCTGATTTTCTTGTCATCTTTATGATTTATGAAGTGAGTTGTTATTATGTAACTAATTTTGATAACTCAAAGCTGTCACTCAAGACAAAGCAATGTTACTTTTATTATTGATTATTTTCCCCCTTACTTTATATACCTCATTTTCAGTTATGAATGCGCTTATCTTTCCTGGTAATTTCACAAGCCAAAATAGCCTGCACAAAATCAGTGATTTAGTCAATTATTGAATGTACTGAGCTAAAGCCACATTCCAAGTTTGCTACATTCACTGAACATCGTCATGAAGGGTATCATTTACAGCCTTTTGACAGTGTAACTCACAAGGTTCTGGTGAAATTATGGTAATCCAGATTGAGGCATATAATTTATACTGGTCTTCAACACAGAAAATAAATGAAGACCCCCAAGTTTTATTGCCCTGTCATTGTTAAAAAATAATTTAAATAACCAATAAGAATACCCTTATTATACTGAAATTGTACGTCTTCAGTCTAACTCTTTTTTAATAGTACACTTACTTCTGTTGCACTAACTCAAAAGGACAGAGATGGTTCTGATGGTTAGGGCAGACTAACAGGATATCCTTTTTCTTGTTTCTCTTTCTGACTCTCTCATTCTCTGATCCTGATTTCATTGCTTAATATTTCTAGTACAGATATTACTGTCAGAACTGAAGGAGAACTATTAATGCACTCTTTGTTTACTTTGCTGAATTTTGAGGGGGACAAATACAATGCATGTTGTCTACATATGAGTTTATGGCTGTGCAAATCCAATACAAATATCCCAGAGTCTATCAATGTGCTATTCAGAAAGCATGTATTAAATGCTTTTAGAGAAAGAAATGGATATGGAACCATGTCTGGTTATTGATTTTCTTTCTAATTTCTTGCTAGCAAATTATACAGAATGATTTTTTTTCTCATTTATTCTCTATTGTGATGACTTTAACTGTGTTTTACATTATTGTGGCATTTTAAGATTTGAAATGATCCATTTATAAAAAGAAGAAAAGAAAAAATATAAGCAGAAATATTACCTTCATTACAAAGAATTTACAAGCTAAATCAAGATGACGACCAAGGCTAATAATGAGTGTTTGGAAATACTGAGAAAACAGTAACTAGTTAACTCTTTAAAGTCTATGCATGCTGCTAGGTCAATACATGATTTATACAAATATCTTGGGCACTTCTTGCTCAAGTTTCTTGATGGATGATAGAAGACAGAATCCATGAATGTCAGTGGTTGTCTTCTGCTAGTTACAAACAAGCATTTCCCTGCTAATATTATAGAGAAATTAAGAAACACTTGCTGTCATTGTCCAGGTAATTTTGCTAATTCAGTTTAGACAAAATGTGTAAATTTGTCTTTGTTGGATTATTCATTATGGCGAGACATTCCAGGCATCACTCTTCCCACAAGGCAGTCAGCCAGTGAGAAGTCACTGTGGACTCTGTCATCAATAATTTCTGCTTTTATTAGTTTTCATATAATTATCTGGTTAATTCTGAGAATAATAATCTGAAATTTGTGATGTGAGCAGAATCCTTCTGATTCTGAAGGATACCTTGATCCCAGAATTGCTTTCTTAATTCCTTTCCTTTCAAACTTTCCTGCTATTCTAAATTGGTTCTGTAAGGTACAAACAAAAATCCATCAAATGTTAATTTCCAAAAGAATGATGTGATCTCTTTAGAAAGCAGTCTATTTTTGTTTTGCTACTCTTCATTGGCTATAATATTCTTTATTACTTTGTATCATTTTACTAGATAAAACCAAGACCAGACTCTTGCTCCCTTGCTAAAATAGTCCTGGGGCTGAAGTGCAAATGCAAAACAAAATGGTGTCTTTGAGTGTTTTCTGAAGATGCAAAGATTTTGATCATATTCCTATTTTTGAGAACATTATTCCAATCTTATTTTAGGCGCAATGAAGATTCAAAATTTTGGTTGCTATTGATAACATGTATAATCCAGGACATATGCTCAAGGGTCTTCCAAAGAATTCTGTTCACAAGGAATAATTTATGATCTGGAGGTAGTCTTCTATTTGTCTGTCTGAACAAGTAAAGGTAAGAAGTCGCGTTACCAAGCATTTGCTTTTTACTCTTACTTTAGTTGTCACAAAATATAGAATCATAGAATCATTAAAAGACCATTGAGTCCAATCATTGACCCTGCACTGCCAGATCTACACCTAAACCATGTCTCTAAGTGCCACATCTACATGTTTATTGATAACTTCCAGGGATGATGATTCCACCACTTCTTGAGCCTCTTTTAATTCTTGACCTTTCAGTGAAGAAATTTTTCTTAATATCCAATTTAATCTCTCCTGGTGCAACCTGAAGATGATCCCTCTTGTCCTATCACGTCTTACATGGAAGAAGAGACTAATCCTCACCTGGCTACCTTTCAGATAGCTCTAGAGAGTGGTAAGTTTTCCTCTGAGCCTCCTTTTGCTCCAGACTAAACAACCCCATCTTCCTCAGCTTCTCAATATGGGACTTGTTCTCTAAAGCCTTCATGAGATCCGTTGTCCTTCTCTGGACAAGCTCCAGCACCTCGATGTCCTTCTTGCAGTGAGGGACCCAAAAGTGAGCACAGAATTCAACGTGCGGCCTCACCAGTGCCAAGCAGAGGGAAATGGTCACTGCCCTGGTCCTGCTGGTCACATATTTCGAATGCAGGCCAGGATGCCATTCACCTTCTTGGCCACCTGGGCACACTGCTGGTTCAGTGCAACATCCTTTTCTGCTCCAGGCCTGTAGCATTTTACACCTTCAGTTCTTTTAACCATGTTGTACTATGGCCAAAAAGGCTGCTCTTTATGAGTCCTTTTAGATGAGTGACTGTTATAATGTCCAAAATGATGGTACCACAGACAGCATTGAATGGCTGAAGTGGGAGGGATACTGGAGATTGCCCAGACCAAATATGGCACCAACCACAGCTGTCTGCAGCAGGTTGGTCACCTCTGTTGTATTCAATTGGCTTGTGGCTCTCTTGAGGAAATCCAGCTTTGCACACATAATCTCAAGTCAAAACTAAAATATTAATGGAGGAATAACTTGGCACCTTTCTCATATGCTAGTTACCCTCTGATGAAATATTTTGTCTCTTTTAATTAAAAAATTGCTTAAATTAATTAAACTGCTTAAAACAATTTCCTTGTACAAGTCCTCTTTCTCATAGAGAAGTTTATTTTTCCTATGAGAAACAGATGACAGAAAAAACTGAGCTCTCTACAGAAAAAAGGTGAATCCCTACACATTTTATTAAATGCATTTTATTAAATACACTCAGTTATTCTTACTCATATGCAAGTATTAATTGTGTCTGTGCTGAAGATTGCCCTGATTACTGTGAGAACCTGGTCTTTTGATTCTAAGAATACTGAAGATAATTGGTTTTTACCATGTGTTTTTTTGACTATGTGAATGGATGGATTGAACTTCAAAGACAGGTTATATTCTCTGTTCTGCTTGGTATGAATCCAATTTCAGTCAGAAAAGATAAGCAGTGAAGTCATTTAGTGCCTTGTCACTCCCATGCCTGTTGCAGAGGCAGTAATAATCTGTTACTTGCTGAGGAAAACATAAAGAGCTGTATTCAAGAGAAATTATATTTTTGTTTTGTAGGCAACTGATACCTGGCAATATGGGAACACCTTGAACAACATTAATATGCAAGAAAAATATTAAAAGATGAAGAAAATGTAGGAAATATTTGCAATTCTGAAACTAATGGACATGAAAAATATTTAAAAGATCATATTGTTCAGAAATGAGAACCCTGTTCTTTCATTATCAAATTTTTACTCACTTGACAGCTGCAGGAGTCAAGGCTGACAACACAGAGATGGTGTAACTCTTCAGAATGCATCTTACATGGTTCCACTTGGAGCATCCTCTCTCAGTAACATCTGCTGCCCTCCCAGATGGATCCCCATGTACAGAGTGTGCATCCACCTAGGAGAGCATGAGGCACTGGTGACTGGCAGCATTCCTGCAGGCTCAAGCACTGAAAATTACTTCACAAGATGGTTATGTGACAATTTCTGTATTTGCAATGTCATGTTTTTAAATACCAAAAAAAACCCAAAACCAAAACCAAACCAAACAAAATAACCCCAAACCAAACCAAAAACTACAACCAATTAAACAAAGCAAAATAAAAAAACCCAAAAAAATCCTAGCCCACAAGACCAGAAAGAGATAGAAATGGGGAAAAGATATTTTTAAAGATTTAAAAATCTTACTTAATTTGTATAAAGCAGCAAATTATGTACTGAAATCTGAAGAGTTGGGTTTTGAGAGAAGGAGAGTTTGTGGAGAGAATGATAAGAAAGATGATTCTGTCTTTTTACCCTGCGTGGAAGCTCAGAGAAGTAAGAAAATATGGAGAATTCCAGCAGATGCTAACTACTACCTCAGGAAAACAAAGCAGAACCCTCAGCTCCCTAAAGATCTCTGAAGTACCTCTTTGCTTCCAGAAAAGTGTGCCATACTGAGCTGAGACATATCCATTTCTTATCTGTACAAATATTGAGGCAGTAGGAAATGGAATTTTCTCCTCTTTTAGGGGAATTTAGACATAGAAAAGCCATGGTGGAATTAACCTCCCAAGTTTTAACCAACTAATGGATATCTAGACTAAGCTGTTTTTAAATGCCCTTTTTTTATTCTCAGTGATGAATAGAGAAGGGATGCTTTGCGCCAGTACAAAAATGTCATTAGCCATAGAGCGTAACTATGCGATGAATCTGATTTTCAGTCATTTACCATCTTTTTATTTTTATAGTTTTGCTTTCATGTAGGTTTTTTGAATTTTTCTTTGTTGTTATGCTTATTCTAAATGGTACAAATGGTAGGATTAGGAAAAGTACGTAACATTTCAAAAGTCTACTAAAATAAAAAATATTAGTTTAATCAAGAAATCTCAATGATGTTCATTGTGTAGGACTCTCATTCAAATCAATGATAATATATGGTCATAAACTCATAAAAAAATCTATGTGGTCAAATTATAGGCAGCTTAATTGCTACTAGTAACAGCACTCTGAAAAAATTTCACAGCTTTACCTATGACTGCAGGAATTCAAAAATTCCATTACAATTTGTTAAACACAATAGAAAACTTTCAGTATTTCTTGTATTCGAAGGCATTTATAATTAGTGGCATGTTTTATTTCATGGACATAAATTTTTCATAGCACTTTTCAGATATGTTCCTCTCTCTAAAAATAATATATACCTTTCTCTGAGTTATAACATGAAATATGTGTGCAATGTCTTATATATCACCACATTTTTATGTACTATGTATTATGTACTATTCACTGTAATAATTTTTTAAAGATTTATAGAACCAATCTCTTGTGAAGAGTGCATAGTTTTCAGAACTATATTTTTCAGGACCACATGAAGTCTATCTGTTGCTTGTATGGATACAACTAATGATGATATCTTCAATAATAATGATGATGATGATGATGATGATATTAATAATAACAATATGTGAGAAGTAAAACTTTCTGAAAGCTTGTCTGTTTTAACAAGATAAATTATAGAGCTTAATAGATCATGTTACTTCATATAGAAACCTTGTCCTTCTTGTATATTGAGGCCATCAAATCACCAGGGTAATACACAGTTTTCTCAAATGGTAATTGATATAGCTAAAGTGGACCCAGAACTTTGACTACATAAAGGTTTTTGTTAGTCAACAGAAAATATTTTATTTTGGAAGTACAAATACAAGATATCTCATGAAAGGTTAATACTGTTTTTTATGAAAAAAACCACTGTTATAGATTAATTAAAGGATTAAGCCCTCAGTCCTCTTTCCCTCTCTGTCCTATAAAGGGAAAAAATATATTTTGTCAGCAAGAAACAAATAGGCCGAAAGGGAGAGACTAACACAGGAGAAACAAGTATTCATGCAGAATTTTGTTTTCTACATTGCTGAAGGATAGAATATTTAAGTTTGAAAATTTTACTTGACTCCTTTATTCTTTTATATTTAATTCTATATGCTATGCTAAATAGAATTTAAAATCTATTTCTTTTTAAGAACCAAGACATATCTGTAAGATTCCTGAATACATGTGCACACCCTTAGTTATCTAAATATTTACAGGAACATCCCTAAGATAATTTTTGACTTTATAAGTTGTTTTGAGTCTACTAATTCTGTTTTAACAGGTTTTGTAAATCTCTGTTGTTAAGTAAATAAAATTAATTTAATCAAAAAGTTATTTTCATGAGATGCTCTGTAAATCAGGCAGGTGATAGATGTAATTTGACTTTAGTTACACTTCTGAGACTGTTGGCAAAACACATACAACTATATAAAGGCACTCACAGTCTACAAGTCCACAGACAGTTAAATGGTCCTTCTTAGAGTAAATGGAGGAAAAAAATCTTGAAAGCAACACACATCATCTTAAATTGACCAAAGGAGTTGTGTATTTAAAATACCTGCTCTCTGCCAACAAGAAAGGCACATGAAGTGAATAAATATCTTCACTGAAGACGTTGAAATTGGAACATAATGAATAGTACTATGCTTCAAATTATATTCTTGTAAGGGAAGGAGAGCAACTCAGCCCAAGCTGAAGAACTGTTAATGTGTAGTAACTGGGTAGAGAAAAAGGAGTACAGAAGTTACTTAATTGTGCTGTAATTATTAATAGTTTTCTGTTGAATTTGATTCATTGATGTTCTGTGTATATTTATCATCAAGAGACTTTTTCATCAAGGTATTTCCCCTGCTCAGTGTGTGATGAGCTAATGGATGTTCATTACATTTGCAAGAGGTACCAAGTTTTGAGAAAGGAGCTACCAAGGCACTGACAGCATTAAAAGTTACCTTAACAAATTCAAAAGTGGGTTGAAAAAACATAGGGTATTCAAAAAGGACAAGAGCGAAGTTCTACACTTAGGTGACAAAGCATACAGCAACTGGAACTGTAGAAGTTAGGCAGCTCCTCTTCATAATTACAGCTGTTGGAAACATGAATTAGAAGCTCAAGATGAATCTAAAAAGGTGATGGTCTTTCACTACAAGCACAAATCTGCAATGTTTCAAGAAATCTCTTGTTTTATTTAGGGAAATAATAACCTCTCCACTTCATTGGGGTGGGTTTATCTAGCGTGCCATGCAGTCTGGAGTTCTGGAAAGCCTTTCCAGGAAGGGCATAGACTGACTGAAGACAGTGTGGGAGAGACAAAAAGATCTCAAACTAGAAAATATGGTCTGTGAAGGCAGAATTAATGGACTCCATGTTTAGGCACTTATTTATGGAATTTCACCTATCTCAGTTGAGTTCTTAGGACACCTGCTAAAGGCATAAATGGTAAAGGCATAGTTTTATTTGTTCCAGAGACGCATCCTCTTTTAATAACAAACTCCCCTCCTATGGAAGTTTCCTATTGAAGCAACTTGTGCTTTTTCTGCAATTTGCAGATTATTTTTGAGCAAAATATCTAGTAAATAACATAAATGGGGGGTCCGGGTCTTGACAAATTCTATGTGATGGATAAACTGTGCTGGTATTAACTTACTTTTAGCCACAAAATTTTGAGCTTACTCTTAAACCAAAGAATTTTCTCCAAATCCCATTAATTTTTCTTTAGACGTTAACAAAAAGTCTCTTTATGGCCACCATGTTTCTGTGATTTGAAGACTGAAAAGTATAAACCAACATGAACTACAGATTTGAAAACTGACAGAAAAATGATGAGGTGATAAAGCATGTCAGCATGTACCAATATTCACTCCATAGGTCCAGCTACTACCTCTATTTGCTTTTATGGTGAAAAATGTTTCATGTCATAATCAGACACCCAAAGTCACATTCCCTGCTGTTGGTGAAAACAGCTGGGTGCTAACAGAAAAACAAAATGACCAGTAGCAGTTGTTTCATTTTTACTCTACCCTATAAAATTGAAGTACTTCAGAGAATTTAGAAACAGAAGTAGTCAATATAATTCTGATTTTGAAAACGCACCATAGAATACAGGATACCTTTTGGTGAAAATTATTGTAAAAAACATTTTTTGTTGTTTATTTGGGGGTTTTATTTTCTTTTGATTTTGGTTTGGTTTGATTCGGATTTACTGGCTCTAGACTGCAGGGGATAGATAATGATATGGTTATTCATGTTTAAACAAGGAGTTCTTTTCCTTAAATTATTTCAGTTTTTCATGAGTTGCAAGAATTTTTCTTAAGAGTAATTTAAGGAATTTTCAAAAAGCCAAAGGGAATAATTGTAGTACATAATTTAAAAACTAAGAACTATTTTACTAAAAATCAGAAGGTAATGTTACTTTATTCTGCTATAATTATATTTACAGCTATTGAAATTATAAGGTGTTTAAAGGGAAAAAAGTTAAGATAACAGCAATTAGCTTGTTCCAAATGGAAATGGATACAGGGAATTTTGATTGGTTTGTGCTGGTCAGCTTGTCTTCCAATAAACCAAAGCACTTATTTTACTCTCAGTTCTCCAGGTAATAAGAAGAAGTTAAAAAGTCCAGCACATTGATGTTCTGGTCTCTGCAACTTCTCTGTGGAAATGTAGCCCAATGAGGATGTGGTAAAATTCTCTTTTTATGTCTGCCTCATTTTGTTGGAGAATCTTGAATGGCTTTAAAGGGCATTCCTCAACCTGCAAAGTCCTTTTCATCTATTCTCTTAGCTTTATATTTCTCTCCCATTCCTATATGACAGGCCTCCAAACAATTTTCCTAACACTGGAGCAAATAAGAAATTCTGAGGTCTGGTGGCAACTTTCATTAAGAGGAAAGCCATAGCATCTCACCATGGGAAGCATTTCTAGACTGGTGGGAATAGCTGTTTCCCCAGAAAATCACCTTTGTATACGCAGCCATATCTGGTTGGTGCTAGAAAAAGCATTTCTAGGCACACATCTTTCTCACAGCCCAATAACTACACAAACCAACACAGTCATACAAGTGACCCTTAGGTCAGGAGCAGATCTGTGAAGACTTTCCTGGTAAGGAATGAAATGAAGTGGAACACTGGCAGGACACATCCCTGGACAGCAGGGATATTTCCTTCTTTCACCCACTTAACCTATTGCATACTGCAGGGACGCTGGACTCCAGGATGCCTTCATCTTAGCTGTACTATTGTTTTCTAGTTGTTCAGTAACTAAGGTTTGGTATCTCAAAACTTGTCACCATCTCAGTCTCTGTATTTTCTAAATCTTTTGCCAGGCAATCATATTTATAAGGCTTTCCTGTTTCATCATACTGAATTCCTTTTGTCCTGTCACTCCTCCCTCATTCAACAAACTTAGATCCTTGCTCAGTTTTGTATTTCCAGGAAAAAAAAAAAGTCTTGACACCAACAAATTGCTTCAATTTTTAAGCAACTTGCTTTCCACAGCATAGCAGCGACTTGGAAAGACAAATGGCATCACTCTGAATGCCCTCCTCTTCTTCCCCCAGCTTCCCCCAGCTGATGCCATATGGTGTGGGAAATCCCTTTAGTCAGTTGAGGTCAGCTGTCCTGGCTGTGTCCTCTCCCAGCTTCTTGGGCACCCCCAGCCTGTTTGCTGGTTGGGGTGAGATGGGAAGCAAAAAAGGCCTTCAAGTTGTAAGTGCTGCTCAGCAATATGGAAAATATCCTGGTGTTATCAACACTATTTTCAGCACAAAAATTCAAAACACAACCTCATGCCAGCAACTATGAAGAAAATTTATCCTAGCCACAACCAGTACAGACAAGTGAAAGAGTAATTATATTACCACTTATCTTTAGACACATTTAAAAATTTTCTCCTAAAACAAAACATTAAGGCTATTTTATTGAAGGAAGAAGAATTTACCTAATCACAAAACATTTCATGCTGATATTTTCATTAATTTAGGCACATGATACCTGTTATTATAAGGTATTTTATTTTAATGTGCACATCACCCTTAGAGTTGACACTCTAGGGAAAAAATACTCTAATATTCTAGTAATTAAAAACCAAGATATTGAATGCTTAACATCCATTGGTTTTAAAGCAATCTACAGGTGTTAAAAAATTAATTGAAAGGGAGTTAGTCACTACAGGATCTGTCTCTTATGGAAGCAGAAAAGGAGAAAAGTGGCAGTTAAGGGAGAAGAGGAATGTTCAATTTGAACATTTCATCAAGAAATACCTACATAATTGTGCTGCATAAAATTCAGAGTTGATGCAGAATGACACTAATTTTCATGTCAGGTACAGCAGAAATCTCAGTGTGATTAATAAAAGAGAGTGATTGAAAAGGAGAATAAAATTGCTTGGCAGCTTCATATGTAGGAAAGATATTATTTTTCATATATTTTAAAAAATCTTAATTTAAAACACCATAAAAAGGAAATGGAGAAAGACTGATAATATAAGCAGTTGCCTCAATGAAAATAAGGTTTTTAAGAAAGAGCACCAAGTTTGAGTCATCTGAATTTTGAGCCTTTGAAAACTACACTTTGCAGCAATTTTCACACCAATAATCTTAACAATTACCCATTAGCATTTTGAAAGAATGGAAAATATAAGTGAGACACATACAATGTGATGATTGAGACATCTGAAGGTGAGAAAGCAGCAGGGTTCATTCTAGGATCAACCTCAGCAGGCAGTAAATGGCAGAAGACCTCTGCCTCATGCTCTGCTTCTTGTGATTCCTGTAGACCAGATAATATCAAGGCCCATAGCTCTGCTGCCCCTGGACACACAGCAGCAAACAGAGCAGGGCTTGTTCTTTGTCTGAGAGCTTTAGAGGTGGAGACAGGTCTGCAAATCCTCTTAAGGCAATGGCAATTGACTTACAGGCCACTTTTTCCTTTGGATGGCACTGTCTCCCCATCTTGTAGATGATTTTGGGCCTATGGATTGTCACACCTACCCAAAGACAGTCCTTCAGTCTCCAGCAATAGCCTATTCTGCACTAAAATAGTTTAGAATATTGTTGTAATATTTTCTCCATGAATAATTAAGACCACAATTTAGTTCATTTCTGCTAAATTTGCCACTCTGACTTTCTTTTTGAGAATTAAGATCCAGCAGTCTTGTCATTCCTCCCAGGTTGGAGACCACTTGGAAAGGTCATCCCCTGGATAAGAAGGCAAGTCTTATATACTAACTGTAATATTTTTTTAGTTTTTCCTGATATAAGTGATTAACTTGGAGGGCAAAGAGAAAAAAATGAGGTTCTTTGAAAATTATTATTGTAAAGAACCAGTTTTTTTTAAAGTAGAAAGAATAATTTATAAAACAAGGAGTTACATTTAAAACATGAAGGATGTCAGATGATAATTTCAATGATCCCTTGTGAAAATAACATTTGTGAATGCATTTCTTTTTCCTTGAGGACAGAGCACACTGACTGATTCTAAATATTGTTATAGTGTCATTTTTTTTCTGTACCTGTTATTCTATTTTCTAGATTGTCAGCTTATTTGTGGCATTCTCCTAGATCGTCATGGTTCTTCCTGACATCCATATTAACTTGCTTTTTCAGGGGTTTTGATTTTTTTTGCTTTTGATGTCAGTGCTTAGAAATTGGATGAGTCAACTATAATATATTTAAATGTTGCAAGGAAAACATAAGACTGATATTTTGATATTTCCTGAGCCACCAAAGATATGTTTTCAAATAATGTCCTTTTTGTTATATTGCATGTATCCTTGTGTGTGAATTCTCAAAACTGCAGACTACACACACATAAATAAGGCACCTTCAAAGATTTCCCTCCAAGTTTCTTTTCTCCCTTAAATCAATTATTTGTCCCAAATCTTCTGTTTGTGACATTCACATTCTCTGAACAGAGAGACATAATTCTGTTTATCGGGAGAAGCACAGAGAGAAGAGAAAAGAATTTTTATCTCTGCTCCTTTGTTTTCCCCATGTGGAATTTGTTATGTAGATTGTTTACCTAAAGTGATTACTTCATTGGATTTTGGTGAAGGTTGTTTAAGTTCAATGACCAATCAGATCCAGCTGTGTCTCGAACTCTTAGGAGAGAGTCACAAGTTAGTTAGGTAAGTAAGTAAGTATGATGTAGTAAGAATCTCTTTAAATAGTATATTAATGTAATATAGTACAGTTTTAATAAATCAGATCCTTCAGCCTTCTGAACTACAGCAAAACATTATTTCTTCCCTGCATCCGAGGTCTGCCACATTTTCTTACAATATCTGTTCTTTAATATTTTTCTGCCTGAACTCTCTCATGGATAACTATGGTGTTCACTCAAAACAGAGATATGTTTTCTGAACTATTTCGAGCCAATTTTGGTTTGTTGGTGTCTTCAACCATTATAGACTCTTTCTTTTAGCTTTCTGTACATTTTTTCCCCCCCAAGGGTATTCTGGAGCATGTTCCGTCTTGGGTTCCACAATGGATTACATTGAATTTGGAGCTGCCTCCTCCTGGAAGGAATTATTCCAGAAAGGAACATCTATGATTTCCAACCATAGAATAGCATGAACTCAAGCAACAAAAGTCGGAGGTAGAATTTCTAGCAACCTCCTCCAAGAGTCTCAGCCTTTTACCCTTCAGTCTTACTCTACTGTATCAGTCTTGCTGCCATCAAGATTTTCAGTACACAGAATAACGTTTCTGTTTATCCCTGCTGATTTTATGGAACTTTTCAATTCTTCTTTAAATCTCCTATTTACCTAAGTGGGTAAATAAATGAAAAAGAATTATTAACTCTAGCACATCCTAATTTTTTTTTAGATGCTTTTTTGACCACTCTAAGATATTCAGCAAGCTTCTGCCAAACAGGCTGGGACAATCCCTGTTGAGTGTTCACCTGTTTCAGGACATCTTGGAGACAATTGCTTTCTAAAAGACAAATATGCTAGATTGTGTAATTTTCTCCAAATATCTCAAGATACGAAGGCTTTTGTGTTCTTCTAGACATTATTCATTGTTCTAATCAGACTGTCCAACACTTTCCAGCCCACAGACAGCTGTGGCAAATGGCACAACTAGTGCCTAGGCAAATCTCTCCAAACCATTTTAATGCAACAGAAGTAATTAACTCTATTAGCATGGCTGGATCTGTCTACACTTAGAACTAATCAACCTAATTGTCATGCTAAGAGAATTAGACCATTTAGATGAAAAGAAAATGCATCTGGGTTGGTAATTTGGGGAAAAAACCCCTAACCTGTTAGGTAAAAAATACATTGGGACAGAGTTGAATAAAGCTTGTAATAAACCCCAAAAGAATTTAAAGCAAATAAAAATTTTCTGAGTTGTTTTAAATCATAAAGCAAATTTTCAAAAGATATTAAAATTATCCTACTAATGTCATTTAAACAGCAAGAAAATATGTTTATTTCAAATTTATGAGTCCACAGCTCTTCATTTAAAACAATTCATAAAGTGTTCAGTGTCAAATGAGCAAAGATTCAAATTCCATCTAAAGGCAGTGCCCAGTGAATAGTCCCTGCAAATGAAACAATACCTGAGAGCTCAGTTCTGAGGTATGTAGCATTCCCTCAAAGCCATCATTAGATTTTGGTACAACCAAATGCAGTGATGAAAGCTGAGCAGGCCCAGAAGATGGGAAAGTAGTTCTTTAAGTGAAGAACCTCTTCTTGGGACTGTTCAGCAGATTAATAAGACATTCAGCACTGTGTTTTGTGCTATCAGACAGGTCAAACTTTTAGCCCAGCACATTCACATAGATCTTGGGAGGAAGTACTTTTAGACTGTCTTACAGTCTACACAACCACTGCTGAATAAAAAAGGGAGGAACATGAGGCTCCAACACTGTCTTGCTGATTGTTCAAGCTCTCTACAGAGTTTGGGACCAACTTCCACTGTCTTGGTGCACAGACTTGAGTCTGAGAAAATTCCTTACGCAGCTCTCCACTACCCAGACATAACCCAGACAGGCTCTTTCCACTCTTTTCTAATATCAAAATTAATAACCAGATCCATCTACATGCCAAGCATCAATGAAACTCATGTCCCAGGTTCTTGTTAGAAATCATGATAAGCTATTCACATTACCTCAGAAGTTCTAAATTGACAAAACTGCTCTCAAAAATGACAGTATATTTGGCCTAGGTGGGTGATATGTAGAACCCATGACAGGCTCAGTGTTGGTCAGTTTGTGCCTCTTGGTTTCAAGGCTCTATTTCATTTAGTAAAATAGATGCAGCCATGGTTATTTTGCTTCTTTTTCAAGAAGCACGTCTGATTTGATGCAAACATCAAGTTTGTACATCTGATACCTTCTTCTGTTCAGAACCGCTTTTAAGAACCTCACTTTTTTACTCGTCTTGCATAGAAGGGTGAATGAAAGGAAGAGATATACACCTGATAATCTTGCTGAACTAAAATGACACTTTACAAATTCTGGTAAAATATTGCACTTTACAGCTTTGTGTTTCCATGCTTATTAAACTTTGTATTCAGAATTCCACTGTCAGTATTTATTTTGTTGTCTCCTCACTAACATTATACCACTTTCATCCTATTTAAAAGTCCTTAACCTCAGAGACACCATCAGTAACACATCAACATATTAAGACTTCACTGACTATGAGGCAAGAAGGTAAAATGAGACTGCTAGAAAAAAACAAAAAGCTGAAGGAACAGCCATGGTCTGCTATTAACTCCAGTCTTCATGTCTTCAGGCTACAATATGCTTAATTGCCCTGATGTCAGGAAGCATTATTTTTCTCCTTTCCCTTCGCATTTCAAATCATCTATGTCTGGTACACTTCATTATTTCCTTTAATTACAATTACAGTTTTTAGAAACCTTGTTTGCATACCTTCCTGTTTGCTGACTTTATTAGTTTGAGATTTCATAAATTGGAGAGAAAGAGAAAAAGCATGTAGGTAATATATATGAATATATATGTCTAATGAAAAGGAAATCATAATGAGACATGATTTAGATGGAGCAAATGATACAAGAATGCACTACATTCATTTTGAAGTAGCTGATATCCAAACTCATTATGCCATAATAGGCAAGTCACACAGAATAAATTAACAAATATCAAATACAGCTCTCCTCACATCAAATATCATTGGCTGAATTAATATCAGGCTACTGCAGGAAGGACAAGAATCATCCAGCTGGCTCTTGAATTATACAAAGACACATTATCACCTCATTATGACTGTGAAGTAATAACTGAGAAGAGCTAATTTCGAGTAACAATACATAAATATTCAAATTTCATTTGTATGTCCCTAAAATAGTGATGAGTAAGAAGCAGAAAAGATTGGACTCTATTAAAAAACATTAAAATGAAGAAAATTTAAATTTATCTCTTGAAATTGTCTTGAAGTACATATCACATGTTCCATAAAAACAAAAAATATTTGCACCTCCACAGAGTAGTGTTTTAACTAAGATTCTTTGAAGAGAGAACAGAGAGAAACTACTCATGAACATCTGCTCAAGCAAAACAATCTTTTTTCTAATATTCTTTAGGATTAAATTTATTCACACAATATGAATCATGATTTTTGATCAGGAGACTCTCTTGTAAGAGAAAATGTCAGAAATGTTTGTTCTAGCCTCAGTTTGCATTGGTATTTGTGTTTCTAGTCTTAATCTTTTCCCAATATAGTGGAGCAGAGAGCAGAAGTAACACAATGTCAATTAAGTACCACACAGCATAAATAACAAATACTATGTACACATTTAAAATATTATCTGTGAGAGAGGCACTACATGAACGAATGCCAGGCTAAGCTCTACAGGCACAAACCATATACCTTGAATCAAGATGATAAACAAATGTATCACCAAAGCTTAATCACTAATTATTCATGACTGCAGAATGTGATTTTGTTTGTCAAGCTAATTGCTGTGAGTCATTTGCTTGTTCTGAGTGGAAGAACATGACATTGATACTTAAGCCAGTATTTTCTTAAGTCTGTGGAATTATGTCATCAAAGAACATGAGGAGTTAGTCCATGTGACAGTTTGCTACAATTTTGCCATAATTTCTGAATTTGTGTCCTCAATTTGTATAAATTGATTGAATCCTTCGGACTGTGTTGCAGCACAAGGCTGTATATTGTTTTTTCTCATAGAAATTCAAGCTTATCAAGGAAAAGAATATCAAATCCATACAAAGGCCATGAATCAAGCTATAGCCCAAAATGCAGAAATCTATAGTGGTCTGTGTGCCTGTCCATGTGAAGGCAACAAAAAAACTTGCTGGTTCACTCTCACAGCATTGTCTTGAGTCAGAGATGTAGCTGAACTCTGAATATTCTGATATTCACCCAGGGCTATCAGAGTAGGGTTCCTTTTAAAAGCAGAGAAGAAACCAAGCACAGACAAGGACCATTATTTGCAAAGTCTGTCTGACAAAATCTTCATATGCACTGGTGGAGCTCTGCAGACTATGGTGGTGTACCAGAACTGGGCAGGTACAAGTGTACCAAGACTTTCATACAGCGGAGTGTGTAGCACAGGGCAGCAGTGATGCAGCAGTGATGAGTGTTCATCCCTGGCTTAGGGACACTGCAGAGTGGGGTAATTAGCTACTAAGCCACTGGAAGATGACTTCTCATGACAGAAGATGTTGCCTTCCTATTTCTAATGGCAAAATGCCAAGAGGGCATGACATGGAGAGCTGCAGCCCCTTCAGGGACCAGAGCAAAATACACCCCAATGTCCCAGCATGTGGTGAGGTTGGAAGGTAGTGATATTTCCTGCCAAACAAAAAGTTTTTATATGACTCTGGCTGATAACAGTCATATATAGCCACATAGCTTAGACCAGTTTCTGTGGGAAACTCACACATTTTGTTTTAACTCGCTCTCTTTCTGATGCACCTTTGGACATGAACAGTGGGTTTAGCACAAATCTTACTTACAGTAAATTATGTAGATCAGAAATAAAGTTATTGCATCTTTCAGTTTCTCTGGTACTCTGGGAATAGCCCTGGCTTTCTTTCTAGAACTTATTTTTCAGTCATGTGAGAGAAATATAGCAGTTTAAGTGAGTGCTGAGATGTTTTAACCCACCACACTCCTCAAGGGAATTGAAGAAGAGAGGCACTGAAACACACACAACAGCCCAGCTCTCAATTTGTTGAAACACTGCAGGCTAAGTCTGTCTGAAGTGGCAAGTCATTCCACTCGACTCATCAGATGACACTGTCAGTCTTTGGTAGAAACAAAGGGAGTTAAAGCACAGTATGTGTTAAGAGCAAACAGACCAGCTTCACAATTAACATGAAGCCTAGTAGAGTCTATCATTGGCAAAATGCACATATAATGATTAAAAATGGAAGAAGGTTTGATTCAAAATTCTGAATTTAAAATTTAAATTTGAGCTAATTTTTCATGTTAAGATTTTTTCCTTCACCAAAGTGCAATAAAAAATGCCTGTTGAAACTTAATAACACTCATATGTTCATTAATTACACATTTTTTATGAAGGGCAGTTAATTGTACTGATTTGTTTTGGGACAGCCATAGACATAAAATATTCTACTGCAAATGATCTTAACATCTGTTTTTATAATTTTTACCCCACAGTTCCAGCAGTCAGTGATGTGTAGAATTGCCTAAAAGTTTTGTATGAAAATGTTTTCTAAGTATGGATTTTGCATAATGCAAGACTCCTCTTTCATACAATACGGCTAGAGGGCCCTACATTTAAAAATAATATAGAACATGAATGGGCTTGTTAATGGAATTTATTGTGGAGCTATTTTCTTATATAAATCTACTTAGTTTCAAAATGTGTAAATCCAAGCTGTGTTATTACATGTTTGTTGACTCACTTTATTTTCATTAATTTACTGGATTGAAAAATCTCTCAGGCATCCAGTGGAAGAGATGAGAATAAAAAAATAATTAAACTCTTGTCATTTATTACATTGTACTGAGCTCTTTTATAATGACAAAAGCAACATAGTTTTTCTCAGAATGAAAATTAGTATTTATTTATGGTAAATTTTATAAGAGCAGTACATATTTTTTCCTCTGAAAAGGCCTCTTCAAAATTCCACAAGTAACTTTGGTATCAAATTTCTCTTGACTTTTGGACTTTTCCCTCCACGTTATGTCTTCCTGACCTTATCAATCTGTCTGCTACTTGTAACTTCCAGATATCCAATGTACAAATATGTGTCCTAAATATATAAAAGTAATAGAAGAATTTTCTATGAAATGCTTGTTTATTTCTCAAGATCATTGAAAGTCTATTTATGAATTGGATCAAATTTGTGTTTTGGAGCTGTTCCCTGTATTTATAAAGGCACTTGTATTCATTCAAAATACCATGAGTGCAAGTGAATCCCAGTATATAAAACTGTCCAACTGAATGAAAACAATTCTGAAAGAAAATTGGAAATTTTCATTGGATATTCTAGGACTCGTATCTGCCTGCACATACATTTATATACAACACTTTCCATTTAAAAAAAAAAGGGCTCTTTATTTCAGCTCATTTTTATTCCATATTAAATATAAATACTGACTGATTCAATGACATTTAGAGATTATGTTCATCAACAACTTGCAGCCCAGAAGAATAAATGTGCCCTGGGCTGCACTAAAAGCAGTGTGGACAGCAGGCTGAGGAAGGTGATTCTCCCCCTTTGCTCTCATGAGACCCCATTTGGAGTGCTTCATCCAATGCTGGGGTCCCCAGCATAACAGAGATGTGCACCTGTTAGAATGAGTCCAGAGGAGGATCACTAAGTTAATCAGAGTTGGAGCACCTCTCCTATACAGGCTGAGACAGTTGAAGTTGTTCAGCCTGGAAAAGAAAAGGTTCTGGGCAGGCTTTACAGGAAAAAAACCCAACCAACTGAAATTTTAAAATGAAGATAAACTTTTTCCATCTCCCTTCTGAAGAATATTGGTTGAAATTACTGTCATCAACACTACTTTATGATAATTGCCAATTCATGCTGAGACAGTCTTCTGGCATTTTGTACATTTCTGTACAAATGGTTCAATTTTAGAAAAGACCTATCCTACTGAAAACAGGATCTTTCTCAAGTAATGAGTGAGAAATGAAACTAGACAGTGCTAGCTGCTCTGCCAGTAATATGATCAAGAGTATTATAACTAAAAGTAGTCTAGAAAAGCATTTACTGAGGTAAATTATATAAACTTACAATTCTGTTGCTGTATTGCAATGGTGTATTATAATGTTTCTCAGAACTCATAGTGGCTTCCTCCAATACAAAGGGTTTAAGAAAGAATTTGGTTTGAAATACCTTTAAAGTAGTTAAAATAGTTACTCTTTTGAGGAAATGTTGGGACCAGGAAGAATAGACAAACAAATTATTCTACTGCTTTAATTTGACATAATTCTATGTGTGTTCAGGTTTACTGCTTGCTATTAGACACTTGACACAACTCAGACAATGTACTCCTTCCAGCCAGGTTTTTTTGTAGGAGCAGTTCTAGTAATACCATGATCTTCAGAAAGAAATATATGATTATCACTGTAAAAAGTGAAACCTGAAATTTAGATATCAAGAACATAAGACAAAAACTTCCAAAACATAAATATTTGGACAGAAGTTTTTTTACTACTTTAGTACACTTCCACATATTGAAATGCTATCAGAGGGCTAATGGCATGAGGGGTGAAGGTTGACACTTGGATTCCCTGGTCTGCTTTGCTATCAGGCCTCTTGTGCCAAGCCTGAGCCCAATCTAGAGCAGAAAAATAATTTTTAAAAATTAGGAAAACAGTCTTTTGTCATAGTAGTGGAGCAATAGTAAAGAGTATAAAGAACTAAAGAGGCATAACCCTGGGATTTAACAAAAGACTCCTTTGCACTCTTCAGTGTACTACAGTGGAATGTGGACAGTCTTTCAGCAACTCATGACTAGAGAAATTAAGGTTATTTGCTAATTTGAATTATTCAGTGTGTCACAGGGAAATGCAATTATTAACTTCCCCCCTCTCTCCCTGTGGCGTACTCAGGTCCGTTTCTTTGCCTCTGTCATTTTATACAACCATGTCCCATTGGTGCTTGTCTCTGCTTTTATGTAAAGCAGCAGACTGAGAGGCCAGGACTCCTCATGTTTTTTCCTTCAGTGGCAGCCCTACTTAATTTTGGCTGAAATTGGTGGAAAAATTCCTTCTTACTTCAACAAGATCAGGGTTCATCCTGGTTGAAACATTAAAACTTATTTCAGAGCATAAAGGAGCTGAAGAGATAGTGGCAGATGGTGGGGATGAGCATGCCTAATCCCAGTTTGGTGCATTTATCAGGAATATTGCATAATGTAAGGGTTTCACATAATTTAAACAGTAATTCATATTAAATACATGAAGAAAACTAGCTGTTATTTTTCATGCTAGTGGACATCTTGCTATCTATAAAGCATCTGTGCATGATATTAACTTATTTATGAGGAAGTTTTATTTCAAAAAACTTCTCAGCAGTGAATGCAAAATTAGGGCTGGGCTTCTTTTACTGTATAGCAAATTTTTTGAGTGCCTGGAATTAGATAGCTATAAAAATGATACAGGTATATGTCTCACAGGCAGGACTTTGTAGATGCTTATGAACTGTGGGGGAAGATCATCTTTCAAGATGTGTTGTCCCATTTCTCTCTGCTGTCATATTTTAGTAGCAATCCTGCTCCTGGGCAACAGGGGAAAAGAAATCCATGAAGCTAAGGAAGTTAATGGATAAAAAAGAAAGGGTTCAAGCAGACTGTAAAAGGTTTTTCCTTCTTTTTTCTAGGAAGAGTCCTTCCTTCCTGAGTCTGGCTGGAGCAGTCTCCTGCAGCACAAGTCTCTGGTGTGGTGAGTGCTGTACACTTTAGAGATGTCCAAAGAAGCTTCCCACAAAAAAAAGGATTATCCAAAGAATTTAAATGAGATCAAGGTGTTTTCTGGAGCCCCCTCTGAGCCGGCAGTGGGTGGGGAGATCCCACTGATGCAGAAGATGGTTTGCAGCTGGCACAGGGAGTTTCTGAGGCTGCTCACTCCCTGCTGGAGATGGGTGTGCGAGAAAGAGCAGCGGTGTGGGCTTGGGGGCTCTCACAGTTCCTGAGACATTTCTGAGGATTTGGTTCAAGTCATTCTAATCTAGTGCAGTGTCATGACATATATGCTGCTTTTAAGAACAGAGTTTGAATCTGATGCAGGCCATGCCCTGTGTTTAAGTGTCTTTGGTGGCCAAGGCCATGGGGGCATTTCAGAAAAGCGAAGATGAGAACAGCATGTAGGAAGAGTGGGATCCTGGGACTGGTTACATGCTTTTTCCTCAGGTAATACAGTGTCTCAGGCACTCCTTGGGAGACCATGGCAGCTGGACTCATACAGATAAGCTTACAACCACTTTAAGGATATTTTTGCAGAGTCCATGTGATCATCAAAACAGTATTTAGAACTAATAGTTCATGGGCTGTGTCTGAACTATTTGGCATAGAATTAGCACAACCAGGCATTCAGCCAATATGAAAATATATGAAAATTTCCATTGTGCAATTTTCCAGCTGAAGATTAGCAAGATTAGTAGCAAAATTTGCACTTCTTACTGTTGTTTACTGATGCCTGCGACTGTTGGGCAATACAGTAACACATCTGCTAAAGAAATGGAAAACATTCAAGTCCTATCAACTTTGTGAGCAATGCCATATGGGTTATATTTACTCAAGTGGCTTATACTCAGCTTATCATTACTGTTAAGCATTTTGCACAGAACATAATATAAAGGTCACTCAGACTAGCTGGATTTAAAAGGTAATAAGGAAAACAACCTTATATTAATAAATCATAATAATTCAGTGTGTGCAATCAGATCCATTTTTTCTAGTTACCAATAACAGTATTTTGTAAGCACCAATAAAGACACTGATACCACTCACTTCATGCAGAGGAACTGTAGAGATTTCCAGCACCATAATGCTGCTGAGTGCATTGCAAGATGGAGACTATTTGTGCCTGCAAGTGGTTACTCAGGCATTAGCCCAAAGGAAGTGACATTTCATTGTTCTGCATGCTAAACACAACAGACATTATTCACACTTCTTCAAAGGTATGAACGTAAAATTGGTTCCGTTAAAAAAAAAGTATTTGAGATTACTTGTCAATTCTGATAGTAACTTGTGGTATAGACACTACTCATCATTCTGAAAATTGGTTTTGACAAGACTTTTTGAATTAGGAATAAAAGAGATAAACATGCAATTTAGTAAATGGTGGGAATTTACTTAATAAACTTGGGAAAAAACCTGACTAGTTCATTTAAGATGTGCAGTGTCAGAAAAAAACTCACAAGAAGTCCGCAAAACATTATGTCTAAAAGACAGAAATCACTTAAATGTATGCTACATTGCAGCAAAATACATAATCAAAGTAAGGCATTATTTAATGATTCTTAAGACTACATTTCTGAAAAAAATAAATATAAGGAGCTGTTTGGGGCTTTTTTAGTTTCTTTTGGGGTTGGAAGGTCTTGCATGTAGAACATACAAACATGCTTTGTAGCAACATGCAGAAAAATATTACAGGTAAAATGAATTTAACAACCCCTATCTCAACCATAAACATTAAAAGGTAAAATCTACTGCAAATTACATAGAAATTTATTAGAAATATATGTATTTGGTGAGAGTTGTTTTGTGGGTTTTTTTCTGAAGAAAGAAAGAGAAGGATTTTATATTTGAAGAGTACAGTCCAAGACTTGCTTCATTTTCTCCCAGACACTCTGAAAGTGTTTTGGTTTTATAGAGAAACACTTGGCATATGACTCAATTGACCATATATCCTGTGCCTTTTGAATGCCCTGAAATATCTCAGTTGCTCAGCAACATATAGCAGTCTCTAACCCCTGTTATAGATTTCTCCCCTCCTCTCCAAGGATGGATCTGATGCCCAGGTCTGACACAGCAGCCTGGATTGCAAAAGAGCTGTAGAAATGTAAGAGCTGTAACAGGAGGATAGAATCATTGAGATGGAAGTATCCATAGCTTGAGCAGATGGATGCACTCAACTACTGAGCACTGGTAGGAAGTAAACAAGGTGAAAAATGGAAAGGCCAAAATTCTGTTTATTCACCTGAATATAGCCTTGGCAATATTAATAAGAGAACCCATAAGGAAAGTCATCTAAAATGGATTCTCAGTCTAAAATGGATTCTGTGATGACAAGAACCAAATGTGCTGTTTTAAGATAAAAACATGAGCTTGCAAAATGCAGCAGGGGAACAGAGTTTGCAGTCCTCTGGAGTGTACACATAAAGGTCTGGTTCATGACTCAAAACCCTTGCACATTCTTCACAGCAGCTCATTTATTTATGAAAATAATGCACCATACAATATATCCAAAGAAGCTTTCCTAAATACCACTCTTCACTGATTTCAGCTGGGTAAAGCCCGTGCCAAATGTGGGATATTTTGTTTATTTAACCTTTACAGCAGAAAATCTTAAGGCATTGTCCCTGATTTAAATGCAATAGCAGAAATACTCAGAATTTGACAGAAATTTCTAAAACCAACAGTAACATGTAGCCCACATACACAACTAATATGAAGGACAAGTTTACAAAACTTTGGAATCATTCTGCAATCTTATTCAATCAGTATGATTGGTACCTATGCAGCATAGCCATCCTGTGTCTTTAGATCTCTGCTGATTGATGCAGACCCTGCAGAGCCTTCAGTGGACAATCTTGAGAGAATTGCCTGCCAGGTGTGAGCAATGTCTTGAAGTTTTGCTGCTTGGGGTTCACCTAAGCTGAAAATCTAAGAGAAGAATATTAAAGGTAAGAAAGAAAAATGGAAAATTATTAATATAGCAACTTTTAGATAGCTAAACAGATGCAATTATTTCTATAAAAGACCATAACTACAGATTAGAAGACATATTGTAAGACATATAATTACCATTCAGAATAGAACAGCTATTTTAAAATTAGGAATTTTATGTCATATATAGTTGTCAGGATTTCTAACACAATAAAAGTGCTTTGAGAACTGTTTTCATCAGTAAAAAAAAAAAAAAAAACACATTGAAAGAAAGCCCACATAAATAGGTTAAGGGGCCTAATAAGCCCAGATCTCTTAGAAATTTCATTGCATTTTATTTGTCCTATTTAAAATTCCAAGTGCTTTTGTATTCCATTAACTGCCAACATTATTATAAATTTGGCTGAATACTCTAGGCAGTAGATAGATTTTTTAAGGTGGAAAAGACATATTTAGGTTTTCTTCTACTGCTATTCTCATTAATTGACAGTAATGGTCTTTCAACCTAATTATTTGCAGTAATTTTCTGTATTTCTATATTTTCTTAATCCTTTACGTGGTTGCCTTCCATGGATTCCACTAGAGTTTTATATTTGATGATAAGAAAATAACTTTCTGCCAAATACATTTGATGTGGATGTTACCATTTCTGTTGCTGAAGGATTTTTATTTTGTACTCTTAGTTGAGAATCCTTTCTGCCTTTACACATCATCCATAAGATAAGTAAGGCTAAGAGATCTAGACACCTTACTGAAAATAAAATATGCATGATCATCCTGGACAGAACAGCACTTCATTGACCAGTCCTATCTCCATTTCTTGTGTATTCAGATATTTGTGGATCACCATGGTACCTCTTAATATGTTTTTTCTCTGCGCATTTCAATAAACTGTCCTTTCCTCTGTCCTGACTTCATTTTAGCTTCAAGTGCTGCTCTGCTTTCAGCATGCATTTGTGAGTTTGTAACTACCAACAGCATCCAAACCCCGCACTGCCCTTTCTACAAGCTCTCGTTTTGCCTTCAGCAAGCCCAGAAGCTTTCTTGTTCAAACATAGTTTCTTCATATAGGATACCTACCTTTTCATTTTCAGTTGCACAGATAAATTTTGGGTTAGTAATCTAATTAAATAAATAGGCAAAAAAATCACAAAAAATGTTTGTGATTTTGGTATCTTTTTAGCATTTCTTTTCAAAGTATCTACAGTTGTGGAAAGCTAACAATTATAGGAAATTTATATCATCACCCCTTTCCCTTTGTTTTTATTTCCTTCCTCCATGGGAAGAAGACAATCAGTTCTATAGGTTTTCTGGTGCACTTTGGTAGAGTGCTAGTGGAAGCAACTAGAGTGGAATAATTTTTGGAGCTTCCAGAGCAGGAACACCTCATTGGAAATTCTAACAGGACATAGAGATGAAAAAGATTTCTACACCAAATATAACTATGTAGCTACATAGAGCAACTGAAGTGGGAGAGTTATTATCACCATCTCCATTCTCAGAAAAATTGGAAGAGCTGCTGTGCGATTGTTTCTGAGACCACAACACTGAAAACATATGACAGACCATGTTAAATACCCATTACTGCTCACTCGGCATTGTATGTCAGATTAGTAAAAAATACTCACTCAGAAATCCATCTGTATCTACGGTTAAAAAGAGAGACCTTAACACCAGCCCCAGAACAGTTTCTGCATTTCAGAGCACCAGCAGAGAAGCACAGCTGAGTACCTCATCAAGATAAGTATGAGCATGTTTCATGAAGCACAATTCAGTGGGTAGCCTGGTCACACAGTACTCAGGAAATCTGAGTACAAAGCAAATGATGAAAAGTTCAGATGCTGTCACTTGCAGTATTACTTAAGAATATAAACTGAATATTTCATGAAAAAGCAAAGCTAAACCAGAAAACCTCTAATCAATTTGTTCCGCAAATGCTGTGGCATCGTATCAATTATATAAATGTTCATCTAGTGACATTTTAATCTGCCAAAATAAATCTATTTAATCAACCTTGAATAAATAACCCCATGGAGGTTTTGTGTTGGTTTGGTTTTTGTTTTTTAATGGTTCCTTCCTTATCCTAAACTGTGTTATCCAAATGACTTTGAGTGCCTAATCAGACACATCAGTCAAGCACCTTCAAGCACGGTGCCACCCTAAGTATGGATACCCCTCACTCAACAGCCAGCTGCAGTCAATTGCAAGTCCTTCAAAAGAAAAGATGCATGTGTAGAGGAAGAGGAGAATTTAAAAGTCAAATTATGGCCCTGACTCTTACAGCTGATCAGCCGAAGCCCTGAAGAATGAGATCTGATTATAATCACAGTCCTAATGTAAAGCTGAAGTGTAATGAGGGTATGCTGAGGGCAATGAAATCTATCCTGCTCTATTTGGGCTTAACAGATGAAAAAAGAAACAGGATGACTCAGTCTCCATGTCTTTTTTGGGTGCAGGGAGAAGAATGCCTCCTCCAAGTAAGGTTACATATTAAGTGAACAAAATGTGGGCTTGCTTTATTTAAAGTACTGGTTTTAAAATACATGACTTTTTGGATATGGAAAAAGAGATAAGGATTTAATGTTAATTACGTGAATATTTCTTTTGCTTTTTACCCTCTCCTTTAACTGGGAATGGGGAGAGAGTAACTGAGAGACTGAAAGGAGGAGGTATATTCAGAAAAATTCTATGTACTTGAGTTTGAAATACTTGATATTTAAAAGCAGGGTTGTCCATTCAATTCTGGTTTTTATTGTTGCATTAACACTGCATGTTGAGTTATTTCTCTGTGACTCTTCTGACTTACTCTGTTTTTACTTTTATTGAGATGCATCTCTCCCACTGGCACAGGAAAACTGAAGATTTTCTTTGATTATTTCTTAATTATTAATTAGGCAATTATTATTGATGTTAATCCAGCAAACTAGAGACATTAGGTCTAGGCCAGCAACAGAACTTGTTAGCATTAAATGGAGGCACAACATATAAATTAGCCCTGCTCCAGAAAGTTTGCAGTCCAGTCACAAGACAAGAAACAGGCAACAGCAGATGAATAACTGAGGCAGTAATTGCTCATGCAGTTCAGTGTGCAGAGAGCACTGCTTATCTGTTATCAACAGTTTTTTAGGTATCCTGGCAGAAGGCATTTTTCCTGGGTTTCAAGGCTATTTGCCATTGGAACTAATGAGTGTTCAGAAAAACATAACGGAGGAAAGATTTAAAGAAGGAAGGGTTTTCCTTTTTTTCCCCTTAAAACTATTTTTATAAAATGTTGTTCTTTTTTTACCCCTCTCCTTTGAACAATATATGTACCAGTATTTATGTAATTATGTAATTTTTGAGAACCCTGACCAGAGATATATATGTTCTTTCTACTAGTCATCTTGCTGATGGCATGTTTTTTAATCAGCATTTTCCCAGTCTGTTGTTCAGAATGTACCAGGTGGATTTTAGTGCCAGCTGAAAGACACCTTTTGAAATTATTTATCCAGGAAAATGTACTGTTAAACACAGTGAGGCATAACAGCAGTCAATCAGCCACCTACAGGGCTAAATTTATGTCCAAAGCATTAGGAACCTTATAGCCTTTCCACTCTGCTATATGTCTTCAGGTGAGGGAAAACTGGGGATAGTCACAAATTTGTAAATGTACAAGTAGTATTAGGCCAAAAGTGTGTCTGAACATCATTGTCTTCCTTCAAGAAATGTCTTAATGCAGCCCAGATACCCCAGCACGTTGTTAAAAGAGTGATCAAATCCTGTAACCTTTCCGAAACCTTCACCATTCATGACTTGTTTGTTTAGGCTTCAAAAACACACTTTAAGGAAAACTCTTTCAAAAGAAGGGTTAAAAACATGAAATAAAGACATAGAATTTGCTGCTAATCTTCCAATAGCTTAGGTTTAAAAGTTTTCCTATTACTTGTAACTTCTTGAAAATAGTAAAATAATTGTACTTCAAAGCCTGGGGAGGGTCTGTCTACACAATAATTGCAGTATATTTTTGAAATCATGACACCCACTGTACAACAAGTGTTCTGAGAAAAATCAATGTGTTTATTTGATAATTTGGGTTCTATCAACCCATCCAGAGAGGTCCTATTTCCTATGTTCATTTTTGAAACCGAGTTGAAGCAAATGATCCATCTAGGTTTTACTGCATAAATTACTAGCAGGTATTAATAGTTAGTCTGACTTTTTGCTCAGGTAATGAGGCCATTGATTTGGAGTAAAAAAGATACTTATGCAGAAGTTCTAGATGTCCTGCAGCAAAGCTTAACCCACAGAAAGCCGTCATTTGGATAGGAGCAATCAGTAACTCACCTTGGATAAATAATCCTATTCACAAAGCTTTTTTGCACTGCTGTGCTCAGGGACATCAGGCAATATATCTGTGGTCTTCTACAAAAGCTCTAGAAAATGCGGATAATGGGGTTGCTGTAAGAATTGACAGAGAATCACTGACAGAGAAAAGAGGTTTCTCATTTGTTTTCCCACTCCCAGTGACAAGGAAAGCTAATAGAAAAGTGGACATAAAAAGCATTCATTTTCACTAAACCACTGGATTGTTTTTGAAATTTTTCTCTTTGAAAGTTTCACCATGATGTTGCAGATGTGGATCTGACTGTAGCTTTGACCTGTCTTTGCTGCTTTAGGGAAGGTGCAAAGTGGGTTCTGCTGCCCTCTTTATCTGTGTCTGCTCCTCAGACTGAAGATTTTTGTAAATAATTTGTCAGTCCCTTTACTGTCAGAAAATAGAAGGTTTGCTATCTCAAGCTTTTAAAACCTTAATGCATACTCATTACATTATGGTCTTTGCCTGTCTTTGGTGTGCTTCTTGAGGAAGTGCAGTTGGTCAGGTACATTGATTTTTAGAAATATTTTCTTAAGAAACAGGACCATGAATGTTAGTAGAGACTGCTGCGTGCTCATGATGCTCCATTCAAGAAATCTTTTTTAATAGACACCTCATAGATAAGCCTTCAAATTTACTAGGCCACTGTACTACTAAATAACATTCTTGGGTAGGAAAAACATGCAAAAGTCCTTTTCCTTTGTAATCTGTTCTTAAAAGTGAAAGTTGTCTGGAGCATAAAAAGATTCTTAATCAGTGCAGCACACTTGTTGAGAAGTTTCCTTTCAGAACAGTGAAGTACAAGGAATGCGATTTATTCTTTCCTGATTTAGTTTTTAAATCTTCGAATCCAGAGATTTGCTTCATTGTAACATTTATTTAATAGAGATTGTTTCTACTTGGGGGAAGCAAGAACAAAGCACATTCAGTGATGAAATAGATTCAGGCGATTTCACCAGTATCTGTCAAATTTGAGCATAAATTATATTTGGGGACTCAATAAAAATAAGAGTGCTTTGGTTCACTTACTTTGCAGAAAGTATAATGTCATTAAGCTGACCTTTTCACTGAATAACTGAATATTGTATCAGATATGTTGTATCACATTAAGATATTACATAAAATATTAATATTGTAAAATGTAACATGTCAAATGACAAATGTCTGCAAAATGTTTAGTTTAAACCTTTGTGCACATCTCAGATAAGCAGTTCAGTTTCTACAGGTTGATAAGATGACTTCCCACAGGCATGTGGCAGAGCACACCTGCAGATGAGCTGCCTCATCTGTAGGAAAGTTGTTGCTTGTGATATCCTCACCTAATGATAGGAGTGAATTATTTAGAAAATGAAACCACTTTTCTAGGAAGATGAATTTCACCTCAGGATGAAATACTTCAATTCTACCCTAGACTGTATAACTTGTATAGCTCTACAGCTATTGCACATTTGCAGATTTTGAGACCAGGATAGGTTTTAGTGACTCTTCATAAGTCCATGCCTGTGATCCTCTAAGAATTTGCTATTTTATATTTAGATGTTTAAAGTGGAATGGCTTTATAATTTGAAAAATATCAATGGAGAGAAAAAGACAGTAAGAGCAAGAGAAGAACAGAATTGCTGTAGTAAAGAAGGCATAAGAACACAAGGAGATGACAGGATAAAGCAGAACAATGAAAGGTGGTTTTTTACTCATAGCCTGGAGTCCTGAATATGCAAACTTGAGCATGGTGGGGCCTAATTTATAATTCTGATAATTCATTTTATTAAATATAACTATTTCAGATGTTGCTGCTTCAGAGTCAATCTTATAAGAAAGTGAAAAGTGTCAGTTTTCTAAGATATAATCAGCTAAGTTTAAAAACTACATGGAACCATTTCAAACTTGCCTCCTAATATCTTTGAAATTGTAGAGATGCACTATTCTTCCATCTAATTTTTAAACAGAGAAAAAGAAAACAAATAAACAACCCCCCCCAAACAATTATTCATTTAAATATTGATTTCTTATTAATTTTTGAGGTTTTTTCATGTCTCAGAGCACATTCAACTCATCAATAAAACTCTGTCAGTGTGGTGCAAAACAGTTGTTGGATTATTAATTTGACAGAAAGATGATGAAAATACTTTTTTTGAAAAATCCTTTAAAGAAAAGATCTAGAAAAGGAGGTAATCCTTCTTCCATTGAATATGTTTCTGTATTTCCAGGATAGCTGACAATCATGAGGGTTCAAAATTTGTCTGAACACTTCCCTCCAAGTGTGGCTGTCCTGTCACTAACATTACAAAATGTGGCAATTGCAAAAATTGTATTACAAAGTTACAAAAATTTTCTCTTCAGTTCTCAAATACAGAATTAAATTTAATCGAACCCCACAATCACAGTTCCTTTTTACTTGTTAGCACTAAGTTGTTCCCAATAAAATAATAGGCATCAGCATCATCTGATGAAAACTTCAGGGGTGACCTCCTAGTAAATATTTTTCACCTTAGAAAGTATGCTGACAGTATAGACTCTTGTATCAGACACTCAAAGTTATCACTGCTGCTATTCAGATTATGAAATCAATGTGTCAGAAGCATACTATCCATTACTCAGAGATGGTAATAGTTTTACATGGTGCTTAGAATTGATTCAGTTACTTCTCTTGTCAATACTGTAGGTTTTACATCTTGGTGGGTGTGGATATCTCACTGCCCATTAAACTTCTTTTGCATCAGTCTTAAATGTGAAGCTTTCAGATCTGGCTTTCTTAGAATGTGAAGAGCCTGGGAGTCCTGAGATTTTTGTGAGTTTCCTTTTCTTTTTGTTGTTGTTGTTTGTTTAGATTTTTGTTTGCTTGCTTTATTATTTGGGCGTGGTTTTTTGTGTTTTTTTTTTTGTTGTTGTTTTTGTTTGTTTGGTGATTTTTTAAAATTTTAATATAGACAGCAGATATTCTCCTGTGAAAAAAAAAAATTGATGTTTAAGTGATAACAGAGTGCCTGAGAGTAGAAAAAGAATCATTTAGCAAAATATAGCTGTGGCAGCAACCAGCACACTATTTATCACCATGAAGTCAAATCAGACATTTAATTTTGAGCAACTTCAGCACTATAATATGTCAAGACACTGGTCAGGCAAAATGATATTCTTCTTGATTTTCCTACTACCATTCAGGTGACTACAGTTATAAACTCCACGGAAATTCTGCTTTAGAGTGATTCCACATGAAACTGTAACCTCTAATCCTTAAACTGAGACACCCCTTAAACATCACAAATGCTGCTGTACTTCCTTGAAAAACTATTGTTCTTTCTTGACGATGGATTGAGATTGTCATTGAACTGTCTCTTTCATCTCAGAATAACTGCTACATCCAAAAAGGTGCTTTCAGTTTCCTCTAGCCAAGTTGTGCTCATATATCAAATGCATAGACAAGCAATTAATCATACCTTCTGTTATTACATGCACATATGTGCAAAACAAGTTCAAAAATTGCATTCAGTCCTTGGTACTCTATCTTTAAATATGTCTGTTATGGCTTCAAAACCATACAAAATGGCAGCCATCAGAAATGTAGGCTCTTAATCTACTCAAAAGCACATATATTTGCCACCCAACTAGGAAAACATTTATGGATGAACCCTCCAACTTGAATTTAGCTCATCTTGCCCAGATGAAGGTATGCACTATCATTAGAGTGTGTATCATCAACTGCCGTATCACTTACAAAATATTCTTGTAAATAAATCACTATTAGATAAAATAGAAAACAAATAAAGACAGAAGTTTATTATTAAAGCCAAAGATGAATTTTGGCATCTATATGAGAGGAGAAAAGGGATGATAGTGGAACACTGTGCAAATTCACAACAGTGTACAGATTCTAAAAACAAGTGTACAGCTTTGGTGTCAGATCCTGTCACAGGTTCTTTAATAAAGAAATTTAAGTCTGCAATTATTCTGCTCTGCAGTACAGCACAGTCAGTAAAGGTTAATGCATGTAAACTTTACAGATATATAAGCTCAGTAGAACCCTACTAAAAAGTTGAAGATTCAGTACAGCAATTTGGCCCTCTGTGTTTTCCTTTTAATTTATGTTTACCTAATCTATCCTCAACTTGTGAAATATATGAAGGGTTTGCCTATAAAACAAAAAGAACCTTTAGTGGCTTGAAAACTTTTATCTTGTGGATTTTTCCTTCTTTTTTCTTCAGTTAATGTCAAATTTTGTAATCTGAAAGATAATCCTGTCAGCCATTTTAGTCAATTAAAAAAGGAATAAGACAGGAGAGAAATATATGTATACACTAAGAAAATGTACTGCATCTTTTTAAGAAACCAAAAAAATTAATCAGAAGTAAGAAGTTAATGTTAATCTTATATTTTTATTAAACTATTAGTTTTAAATTACTAAATCATTATCTTATAATAAAATAATTCAAATAAATTATCTTGTGATCCTAAATATGAATTATTTTCTGTTAATTTTTAATTTAAAAAATGGAGGAAGAGTGAATTTTCTTTCCAGCTAATATAGCCATTAGAATTCCTTTCAGCAGATTTTATCAAATTACTTTTGAAAATCCTGAAAACACAGGCAAATGCAAAACTAATTAGACTGATGTGTGATGCAATGGTCCTGCACCCATGGAGGAAGTACAAAACATCTGGACTTAAAAGGGTAATATCACATGAGAAACTTTGTCCAGTTCAATTTCCTTGATAAAAAAAATACTTATCAATTTTGTATAGAAATGAAATAGAAAGTTGAAAGCAATGTAAAAATCTTATTATGACAGATTGAGAAAGGGTAATCAGCCTAGCTGAAAGAAAATCTTCAAATTTTAAAGTGGAAGCAAAGTTACAGAATAAAAAACCTATTTGTTTTCACAGATACAAAAGGAGATTTAGTCAGAATATTTAGCTGAGCTTTTGGAAGTCTAATGCTGATGGAGAACATTGGTAATTTCATGCCTATGAAACAAAGGTATACTTACTGGAAAGCTGATCAACTAAGTACATGGTACCTAAATTGCAAACATTTGGACTTACTTGAACTGCCAAGCCTTCAGTGCAAGGAATTCAATCTTGTTCTCTAGCCCCAGAGCTTAAATGGCAGCACACAATTTCATTTTAAAAGATATTTATTCTGATGATGAGAAAAAGCTCTGGTATGGAAAGAAACCACTTTATGCAGTTGTTGAAAAGAAGATTAAGCAGTCCACACACGAGCAGCTATAAAATCCTTGTTATTGAGAAAGGTATTTTCATGTTCGGTTCTAGTATCAAATTAAATTTACTTTCATAAAGCTTATAAAAAGTTTTCCAGACACTGCTGGCATCTCTACTGAAAGTGACATGTGCTACAAGCAATTAATGTTGCAATCTATATTTGAAAAGGGACCTTGACAAACAAATTGCTCTTTAAAACTTTTAATTGATTTTTAGTACTTTAGTAACAAGCTGAGTGCAAATCACTGAAAGAATATTTTCCAGTCATGTAAATAGCTGTGTGATTCATTCTGAAAAAAAAAAAAGAAAAGGAAAAAAAAGTGGTAAATGAGAAAGACTAACTTCCATTATTTTCTATTTTCCTATTCAAGTAATTAAGTCATTCTATGCACTTAAATATGACAAACACTTGGAAAAAGTTTTATAGATGGTCAACAGAAGCATAAAATAATTTCTAGAAATCTGTAATTTTGCATTTCCCTTAAACCCCTAAAGTTAACATAGCTGTAAATAATAAAAATATTGTTCTTATAATATTGAATAAAAAAAACCCAGAAAAAACATAGTAGCAGTTCAAAATCTTTTTGACCACTAAATTAAATAGAAATATTCCATGTGATTTGAATAAATTTGGATCAATCCATAGCATTGTTTTCTCTTCCCTTTTGTCTGTGTCATATGTCATAACTATGTCATAACTCAAATGGAACTGTATCAACATCTTACTATTTACCTCAATGTGGTACAGTAAAAGCCTGCAGTGCAGACAGACTGTTTCAACTATTTTCAGGCCATAATATCAAACCACAGATCTTATTTTAGAGATGTCCACATGCTTGTGTAACTTTATGAGTAAAGCTTTCTTCTGGGTAATATGGTTGCTTAGGAAAATTTTTCTTCACAGTGAGGAAATCATAAGAGAACTGAGTGAGCAATGTTCAATTTACAATTGATTATATTCAAAATCCAATGGGACACACTGTGAGCATTCTGCTGTAGGTGATGGCCCTGGTTTGTGCAGGAGGCTGGATTAGATAACCTTCAGAGGTTTCTCCCCACTACAGTTATTTTTCAATTCCAAATTTATCACCAGAGGTTTCTAAGTGTGCTATGATTAGTAACCACAAAACATACAGTAAAGGTTAAAGAAAGCTTCTCTTGGACATTAAGGAGAGTCTTTTGTCCTTATGCAATAAGGGACCTTATTGCAAAGATGTTTCAGGGCTTGCAGTTAAAATAATGAATGGACTTAATCAGTTTAAGGTATAAGTTTCTTTAGCTGGAGCATTCAAAGCTTTAAAAATTGTTAGAGACCTTGATCATTTTTGAATAGATTTCTGAACATCCTATAGTCAGCATCCCTGAGTCTGTCAGCTTTGCCTTGATTTAAGGATTATTTATGTAAAAAGTACTTCTGTATGTAGTAGGAGTTCTCTTAACAACTAAAATTACAGTCACTATTAGTCATCAAGCTCTGCATCAGGTACTACATAAATAATAGCAAGGTCCAGATGAACAATTTAAAAAATACATTTTGCTTTGATAGTCACAATAATCTTGAGAAATGTCTCTATCTTTTAATCTGTGACCAACCAAACATTCTTTTAGAAATTATGTTTTTGGAATAAACCATTTTCTTATATGGACATTTCTACAGTTGTTTTTATTTCATGTGCAGATGGTCTACATGATCTGTGGTGAGTTCTGGTACCCAGCAAGTCAGTCCCTATCTTGTCAGGTGTGGCAATCTGGGTTCATAAATTAAAAAAAAAACAAACAAAGAGACAAAAAAAAAACCAAACAAACCCCCCCCCACCCCCCAGCAAACTTAGGGGATAGAGAGGAAGAATAGGCAAGACAGATTTAGAATTATAGCAAATAATTGTAAAAGAATTGTGGAGAAAGTGGAAAGAAGAAAATAAAGGGCAGAAGACAGACAGAAATGGAGTGGATTTAAATAGGCCAGAGATGGAGAAAGACCATTTTTTCCTATGTGGTGCTAAAAGGATGTTAAAAAAAGTCTGTCAGTAAGCACATGATGCAGTATTTTTCTGACAAGATATTCTTCTGTCAGTAGTTAATAAAAATGCAGAATATCTCACTTGTGAGAAGGTCACTTTGATATTCATAATAGCACAAGAAAATCTGTGCATGGCAAAATGCTCTGTGATTAACAATGCTTTTTCTAAAGGACTCTGTAGACAGTTATGTATTTGCACAACTTAGCTGTAATAAGGGAGTAGCTGTATTCAAAAAACACAGCTTGACATTTATCTTCTCTGAAAAATAAAAAGATTGAAAGCAAGTAGGGTTGCTGTTAGTTTTTTTTTGTTTGTTTGTTTGTTTTTTCTTTTGACAACATTGAAAGTCCTTCATGATTAGTTAGTGAGAAATTGAAGATCATTAAAAGGTCATAAGAGTTTGGATGGTCTGAAACTAGGGGGAGCACAAATTGATGAAGAGCCTTGGAAGAAAATATTTTACAATTAATTGTACTAACAAATAACTTTTTACTTGGATCAAAGGCACTGACAGAGATGAGGAAGCATAAATTGCCTTTCATTTTATTTTGAAAAAATCTCTGTATAGAAAAGAAAACAGATCTGTCATGAATCCTCAAGTAATTTTACAGTAATGTAATTAGGTGGTAAGAATAGAATCTCAGCCTTCATTTTGTTACAAAAGGTGACATTTCTCAAATAATAGATCAACACACCATAAAACCTCCATCCCCTTTAGTCACTCACAAATTGCAGAATATAAATAAATATTTTAAAGTGTCTAATGATAATTTTAGAGATTTTTCACTGCATAAACCTTCTTTGTATAAAGATAAGCTCAACGACTTCATATTTAGATTGTAGATACAAATATGTTTTGACATTTTATTCTCTACAGTTTACCTCAGGTTCATCTAATATAAAAGGGAAATGTTGTGGTTTTTAGAGGTTTTTAGAGTCTTTTCTGCTTTATTGAAGCATTCTTCTTTCAGAGCCAAGGGAAATATATTTCTCATTTTGAACTTAGAAGTTTTAACTCTAAGCACTGGGAGTTCCTGAAAGTTTAAAATTCTTTAAATTAAATATTGTTAACAGAGAGAATAAGTTAAAACTAACTTGATTCATGTTGGTTGAGCTAGTGTATTGAAATAAATATGTGATAAGTCCAAATTTATAAAAATGTTAGATCAAGAATACATCAAAAGCCGACAATATAACTTTTTAAACATTTTTGCCAGTGGATTTCCCAAGAGAGTGTAAGGCATGAAGAAACTTTTCTAAGTCAGTAACGAGTTAGAAAGCAGGATTTCCTCATGGCAAGAGTTTTTAAACTTTGAACTCAAGACCTTCTCAAACATTTTCCTTTCATTTTTCTTTCACAAAAATCTCAACACTTCTCCATAAGTGTCAGCTCATATCTCCATAAAAACAAAAAGCAAAGAAGATCAGAAGAGCAAGTGATAGAATTACTAGATTCTTTGCTGTCCATAAATTTATCTAGCTCCTTTTTGAATATGAAAATATTTCCTCTTTCCCTGAACTCTTCTGACAACACACTTCAGATGTTTATGACCTGCTCTGTAAAATCATAACTTTGTTTCAGAATGCCTATCTAACAGTTTTTAGCAATTTTCCCCAAGTTCCAGAACTGAAAGAATGATAACAGTTCCACTGTCATTTTATACAGTACTTCCATGGGTCTGTAAATATATTATCATATATTTTTTCAGGGCTTTCCTCTGTAAACTACAAAACCTCAGGGTCTCTCCTCATTCTCATGCTCTATTCCCTTCATCTAGTTGTGCTTCCCTGCAGCATCTCTAGCTCTTAAATATGTTTCCTGACTAGACATAGACTAGAACTGAATATGACACCAAGATGAAGATGCAAGAAAATTTTTGTAGCAGAAAAAATGAATTCGCCATCTGTTTTTCAGCACCCTACCTGAGGATGGGTCACCGATTTTTTCAGATTCTGATGCATGCTGACTTGTTAATTTCTGAAAGCTGTTGATGGCTTCAAGACCTGAGCTGTAATTATTAGCTCCAAGTTAGACTTCACAGGATGTTTTGTATTATTTTTTTCTTAGCTATATTGACTTCATTTTTCAGTACTGAAGTTGTTGTTGCACCTTTTGTCCACTCAGCTTTCTGAGGTTCTTCTAAATTTCTTCTGCAACAGAGAAGCAATGACCTACCAAATATAGTTAAGAATATTCTGAAGGAGATGGATCAATTAGTGCTTTCCCTATTCCAGGTAATTGTGGAAGAAGATATACAACCCAGCTCCTTGCTAACATGCAGCTCTAGTTGATTCTTAGTGGACAAGAGACCTTTATAGACAGGCTAATAATGAGTAAGGAAGGAAAAATAAAGAACAGGCTAAAATAGGACTTTAGAAAATTGGTGAAATAACCTTTCTCAGACTATGTTCAATACAGTAGTTCAGTGAAAAGTCATGAAGTATCTCAGTCTTTATGGATTCAATTTTTCAAGGAATTGTGAAATAGGCTTCCACTTCTATGCAGTTTTTTTATTGGAAAACACCTACATAAAGTGTGACAAAAAAGGACCCCAACAGCTAATCCATACAGATTGATTTTCTCATTTATTTTCAGGGAAGGGGAAAGGGAGGGGGAGGAGGGGGAGGAAAGGGAAAGGAAAGGAAAGGGAAAGGAAAGGAAAGGGAAAGGAAAGGAAAGGAAAGGAAAGGAAAGGAAAGGAAAGGAAAGGAAAGGAAAGGAAAGGAAAGGAAAGGAAATTTCCAGTCAGAAAATTTTACTGCAAGAAACTCATTTTTATCATCCCTCTCCCTTCTAAACAGTCACTGACTTTTGCCTCCAATATAATTCACTATAAGTCTTGTTTCTACAGGAGAGTCTACTATTAGTCTGTAATTCCAGGTACTCAGTTTGAAAGAGTGTTTAATATTATTTTACTGTTACATGATTTTATCATCATATTCAAGAGCCATTTTATTTTTTGGTGTTATATTTAGCCTATCAGATTTTCTGCTAGCTGATATGCTCTTGATCTCTGTAAATAAACTGTTGGTTTTATTCATGCACCACTAGTGAAAATTTCTCCAAAGTATGCTAAACTGACCATGACTTGAAAATACCAATCCCTGATGGTCTGAAACTGATCTCTCCAGAGACTAAAACCCATTTTGCTAAATCTTTTGTGGAAATTATGAACTCCTATAAAATGCTTTGCTTTTGCATAACGTTGATAAGACATAAATTAATTCAAAGGACTCCTGCTACCTAGATAGGAAAATGTTATCTCTGTTTTGCAGATGGAGAAACTGAAAAGGTGAAGAGGCTTCCTAAGGCCACAGAGTAAGGTAAGGATAGAGCTGGTGCTTCAACCTGCCAGTGTCTGGCTTCTAATTAAAATTATAAATGTCAAATATACTTCATGGTTAACACATAGTTAGTGGTTAATATAAAAGTAGATACATTTTGCTTGTAGAGAAATAATGAAATAAATACAAAATTTAATGCTAGTCAGTTACTGTCCAACATTTTAAGCAGATATTCAAAGTGTGGGAGAAGTAGCAGAAGGGTAATTTTCATCTTCCTGACAGTATATAGTAAAACAGACCTTTTTCACTGACTGCAGGCTTAGTTCCATTACAGAGTCCAGCTTTGAAGGAAATTTTCTTCTTGACTTCTTCTCATTCATATTCAAAGATTTTCTTTCTTGTGGTTCTCAAGTGTGAACCTACAAGTTATTAAGTATCAGGCTAACAAACATGGAGAGTAAAGTTTCATATTTATATCTAGACTAGATATTGTGCAGCTTTTTCAAAGGGTGGTTGATTATAGATGTAAAAATTACCCAGATCAAGAAGCAAAGTGATCATGAAAATACTATGTCTTGCACATCCCAAGGGTACTAGTTAGCAAATATTCAGCCTTCCTTCCTTCCTTCCTTCCTTCCTTCCTTCCTTCCTTCCTTCCTTCCTTCCTTCCTTCCTTCCTTCCTTCCTTCCTTCCTTCCTTCCTTCCTTCCTTCCTTCCTCAGTGTCAAAATGTGATACTAAGGATTATTTTCCTCACAATAATTATGTTTAATTTTTTTTTCAGGTAACGTGATAGAGCAGAATTTAACTGCATTAGCTAGAACCTACTGTGTGTAGAA